>CM077148.1:194954378-195291337 GCA_039583875.1 Platanthera guangdongensis
AATCTCCCTCATGATTCCCTCCCTCAAAGGGTGTTGGGGTTGGGGAGCTGGTTGGGGTCCCACCTCTATGATCTCCCGTCATGGAACCTTCTGAGTCACGGTCCACGCTCACCGCACTAAAATATTGAGATTTCACCCTTTCCTAGCACATGACCCTGCTCGAGGCTAGGACCCTTGTCCTTGGAGGAGGAAGGCAGAGGATGAGGAGTGGTGAAAAACTAGATCCCTCTACAAGGCACCCAAGGGTTATTTATAGATTTTTTGGGATGTCCTGTCAATAGTGCAATCCTATGCTATGAAATTACTAAAATACCCCGAGGCTAGTCTGCCAACACCAAACTCCGATGTTCTGAACATCTATTCGCAGCCCACCGGGGCACAATAGAGACCCTCGAGCCAGGCGAGCTGCTCAAGCCAGGAGAGATGCTCAAGCCAGCGAGCACTAGCGGCGAGGCGGTGACGGCCGGTTCGCGCCCACCCGCCCCCTAAAACTGGCTGGGGCGGGTGCCGACCTCCCGCCGTACCCGCCCCCTGAAGGAGGGTTGGGCGAGTGTCGGCCTCCTGCCGCACTCGCCCTATGAGGAGGGGCCGGGGCGAGTGTCGGCCTCCCGCCGCACCCTCCCCCTAGAACAAGGTCGGGGGAGTGTCGGCCTCCCGCTGCACTCGCCCCCTGAAGAGAGGGGCCGGGTAGGTGTCGACCTCTCGCCGCACCCGCCCCCTAAACAAGGTTGGGGCGAGTGTCGGCCTCCTGCCTCACGCGCCCCCTGAAGAGGGGCCGGGGCGGGTGTCGGCCTCCCTCCACACCCGCCCCCTAAAACAAGGCTGGGGCGAGTGCCGACCTCCAGCCGCACTCGCCGCCTGAAGAGGGTCGGGCGGGTGCGGCTCCCGCCGCACCCGCCCCCTAGAACAAGACGGGGGCGCGTGTCGGCCTCCCGCCGCACTCTCCCCCTGAAGAGGGGTCGGGGCGGGTGCCTGCCTCCCGCCGCACTCGCCCCCTGAAGAGTACTTCAAGCACTAGCAAGCTCGACAAGTTTTTCCTCCCCCTACTAGTATATTAAGCAGATCAACAATAAATTGCTCACAGGAGTGCATAACCCTCGAAAAGCTTAAAGATGTATAACAAGTCTTACGCCATCCTAGGGACCTCACTCCGCGAATACAGGGTTGTACACTAGATACCAAAGATGCAGAACATGACATGTATAAAATTGCTCGAGCTAGAAAAATGAAGACAAAAGATTTAGGCCAAACAAAATGCATAAATGATGAGACAAATATAGTTTTGACGGATGATGTGAATATTAAAGAGCGATGAAAAGATACTTTTATTAACTATATAATAAAACAAAAGATAATGAATCGAACTTGAAAAAGTTAAGTAATCAATGAAGTGTATAAACATAATATTTTATCGTAAATTCAAATATCAGAGATAAATGATGTTTTTAATAAGATGAAAAAGAAAATGTGGTTGAGTCAGACGATATAAACATCAAAGTGTATGAAAATATCTAGAAAATGAAAGAAATTTGTGGCTTACATATTTTTCAGTAAGATACAAAAAATCAAAGATAATGTCAGACCACTGAAGAGAAAATATCTTGCTACATTTGTATAATAATAAAGAAGATATACAAAATTGTGTTAATTATTGATGAATTAAATCGTTGAGTCATACCATGACACTATGAGAATGAGTAATAAAAAAATGAGTAAGATGAGTGACTAACGTCTCAAATATTCAATTGGATTCATGTCAGGGCGGTCGATCATGGAAGTTATACATCTCTTGAGGAGACTCATTGATAACTACTGAGAAAGAAAATAAGTTTTGCACGTGTTGTTTATCGATCTTGAGAAGACTTATGATAGAGTTCTAAGAGTGATCTTATGTTGAGTCTTAGAAAAGATATGTACACAAATTCAGTGACAAGGGTGATTACATCTGGAGGATTAACACAAAAATTCTCATCACTGCTAGCTTACATCAAGGTTCGACTTTAAGTCCTTATCTCTTTACCCTTATCTTAGATAAGCTCATCGGACACATCCAACAAGCAATACCTTGATGTTTATTGTTTGCGGATGAAATCATTTTGGTCGATGAGACATGCGAGGGTGTAAACGTAAAACTTGAATATTGGAGAGTCACTTTAGAAAAGAAGATTTTTAAGTTGAGGAGAGAAAAGACAGAGTTAATGGAGCTTAAATTTAACAGTGCGAGAAGGACGGATAACTTCGTTATTAAGTTGGGTGATCAAGATATCTCCCGTAACAAGTGTTTAAAATATCTTTGATCGATAGTTCAAAAGGACAAAGTTATTGATAAAAATGTTACACAAAATCCAAGCGGGTTGTTGAAGTAGAGAGGTGTGTCATGGATCTTATGTGATTGTAAAGTGCAATGAAAATTTAAGGGCAAGCTTACCGTTTCGTTTACAATCAGACCAATGATGCTCTATGGTTCCAAGTGTTGGCAGGGAATTGTGTACATAGGCAAAAAATGAGAGTTGCAAGTATGAGAATACTTAGGTGGATGTCTGGACACATGAGACTGGATAAAACTAGGAATGAATGTATCAATGATGAGATAGGAGTAGCACCAATTGCAGAGAAGATGCGAGAAGCTCGACTAAGATGGTCCGGACGCGTCAAAGGAGACCATTAAAAACACCTATTAGGCATTGTGAGAGTCTTGTTACTATACCTGCTAAACTAGGGAGGGGTATACCAATAAAGACTTGGAGCGAAACTATATGGACAGACATGATGTACTTAGACATTTGTGAGATAATGACAAAAAATAGGATACAATTGCAACAAAGGATCCATATAGCCGACCCCACTATTGATGGGGTTTCTCCTAAAAATGGTTCAGTCAAGCCTGAGGACCACCCCGCCCCGACCCGCACTAAGTTTCCGGACAAGCGCGCGCCAACGCGCGTCCGCGCGTCATGGGACGTGCGCCTGTACACGCTCTGGGAAGCGTGCACCTGCGCGCCCAGAGCCAGGCCGCGTGCAAGGCGCGACTTCTTCCTCATTGGCCGCTGGCCGCCCGACGGAGCCGCCGCCCCTGCCAGGGGCGGCCTGTGTTTCGGCCAAAACGTGTGGCAACTTTGCCGCCCATACTGGTCGCCGCCCATCACAGGGGCGGCCCGTGTTTCTCCCAGAACGGGCGGCAATTCTGCCGCCCGTACTGGCCACCGCCACTCACAGGGGCGGCCCCTGTTTCGCCAAGAACGGGGCGGCAATTCTGCGCCCGTTCTAGCCGCCTCCCCTTACAGGGGCGACCCTTGTTTCGCCCAGCACAGGCAGCAATTTTGCCGCTCGTTTTGGCTGCCGCCCCTCACAGGAACGGCCTCAGTTTCGCCCAGAACGGGCGGCAATTTTGGCGCCCGTTCTGGCCGCCGCCCCTCACAGGGGCGGCCCTCGTTTCGCCCAGAACGAGCAGTGGTTCCGGCACCCGTGCTTGCCTGCCGCCCTCATAGGGGCGACCTTCCTTTGGTTCAGAACGACGACCATATGACAGCCCATCCTCCTCCAAAGGCCCTATTAGAGGTTGCATTGCCTTCCCTTGGCCGGCCGCCTCCGTTGGCGGCCGACCGTTTTCCTCCGGTCAAGCGTGACCTTCGCGGCAAGCAACCTTCCCGTCGCCGCCGCCGCCGCCGGTCGTACGTCATGTGTATTCTTCGCCGTCTGATCACGCTCACGCGATCACGCTGTTAGTTACGTGGGTAACCACCCACGTAATCGCCTGCATGATCTCCGTAATGGAGATAATGCGTTGCCAAAAATAGATTGGTCTGCGTTTAATATAAATTATAAAATTAATGTGCATATTAAACTATAGTCCCGTAAAATTAATTATAATATTTTGGTATATTAATAGCACTCATGGTGGTATGGGCTGGGGATAAACGTGTAACCTCCATAACCACCCATGAAGCCTATAAATAGGACCCCAGACCCTTTTAATTCATTCTCTCCTCCATCAGAAAATCCTCCACAGATTCCCTCCTTCCTCCATCCTCCTTCATCTCCTTCTCCTTCTTCAAAGATCTCCAAACGCTTCTTGAAGATCTCTTTCCTCTTCGACGTCTCCTTCGAAGATCTAAATCTTCTTTGCCGGGAAATCCTCATACGGATTTTACCTCTCCCCCATTTCTCTTCCTTGCGTGCGTCGCCTCCCCTGCACGTGTTGCCTTCCATTCGTACTCACGCGCACGTCCTCTCCTTGCGCGCTCCCGCGCGCATCGCCTCCTTGCGCACTCTAGCACACATCTCTTCCTCTTGCACTCTAGCGCGCGACCTCTTCCTTGCGCTCTCCCGCGCGCATCGCCTCCTTGCGTACTCTAGCGCACATCTCTTACTTGTGCGCTCCCGCGCGTGTCCTCCTCCTTGCGCGCTCCTACGCACATTGCCTTCCTTGCGCACTCCCACGTGTGTTACCTTCCTTGCGCGCTCCTACACACATCACCACCTTGTACGGTCTAACGCGCGTCTCTACCTTGCACACTCTCTATCAATAGGCGGTCTACGCACTCTCCTCCAGCAAGCGCTATACGTGCTCTCCATCGGTCAGCTATCTGCACACTCTATCGTCAAGTCCGTCCCAAACACACCTCTGTGTGTTCCACTTCCGATACTGCTACAAGTATTCAATGCCTACAGTTCAGCAACAAGCCCACCAAGCGTCAACAAGTCATCAATTCTCTCCTCCTCCACATACAACAAGAGACAATCCCCAGAAGATAGGATGCGCCCGACACGTCGTACAAGCTTCCAAGTCCCCTATATCAGAGCGAGTACAACAAGCTGCCCCTCCACTGAGAATCATTAGAAGACTCTAGAATACAACGAGCACATCGCTCCCTGCAGCACACAAGGAAATAGTTAGTCCTGCGAGCGGTGGCTTGTCACCCTCCAGGTTCTCTCTCTACCTCCAATAATTATAACGAGAGGCGGACTGTCGCCCTCGAGTTCTTGAAAAAACCCTATAACAACACTCAAATCTAGTGGGGGTTTGGTCGGCACAGATCCGACCACATGATTTTTCACCTCTTTTCGGGATTTTCCACGTCAAAAAAATTACCTTGTCAGTATTCTATTTTCATTGACTGTGTGCGCGCTCGACCGTTCCGAGTGCTAAGACGGTTCAAGTATTCCCGCCCGATCGGGACGTTGAGTTAGTCCGCAATAATTTGACGCCGTCTGTGGGAAGAGAGTTCCCAACATCCTCAAAAGACAATACGTTCAACACAGCGGTACTCGCGACTATAGACTATGGCAGGAGAAGCTGCCCGCACGACAAAATAGACAACACTCGGAGGGCAGGTGGTCTAGTTCCCCCTCACCCGCGTGTCATCATACCAGAAGGAGAACTCCCCAATGCGGATGTCCATGGCCGCAGAGCCCATTTAGACAAAGGATCTGAAGTTCAGAATCGCTGCGATCACCCAGAAGCAGCGGACAAGATTATGACACATCCAATTGCCCACGGCTTCAAGCTCCTTAAGATCGGGGCATACGATGGTACAAGTGACCCGTCAGAGCATGTCAGACACTTCACAATCATGATGCAACTTTGCAATGCCCTAGATTAGCTGTTGTGTTAAGCTTTCTCGGCGACCCTAAAAGGGCAAGCTCGCATCTAGTTCCTTTCCTTGAAGGAAGGAGCAATCAAAGATTTGCAGAACTAGCGCAACAATTCACGAATCAGTTCATCGCCAGCTGCCAGATATTCAACGATCCTTCACACCTGACCGGTATCCGTCAAAGTGAAGGGTAAACCCTAAAGATTTCTTCCGCCGTTTCACCACTGAGGCACGACGAATCCCTGAGATAAAATCAGAGCTCCTACTTGGATTTCTTCTTCGTGGGCTTCACTCTTACGACTTCCACTCTGCACTAATACAAGAGACTACCAAACTATTCTGATCTTATTCAACAGATCAATGCCCAGATTGCCGCTGATGATGTAATTGAAGCACACCGCCAACAATTCAAAAGTAACTCAAAGAGACAGCGAGAGCAGGGGTTGACACCACTGTCAGTTCCCAAAAAGAGCAACTCGCACCGCGTCAACTCTCGACGGGCTGGGGGGCATCACCAACATCAAGACCTCACTCCCCTCAACACTTCGCGAGCGGAAGTGTCGCTCGCCACACGCAACCATCCGTCTCTACAAAAGGCCAATGTCTCTTACTCCGAATCAGGGGACCAATCTAAATATTGCAACTTCCATCAAGGTCACATGCATAAGACAAAAGATTGTTCGCGATTGAAAACAGAAATCAAACGATTTGTTTGCCTCGGGTACCTCGGGAGTTCTCTCCAAAACAAAGGCTTCAAATCAACATGTCAAGAATGATCATGCATGAGGATGTCCCCTAGGACGAATATCCTAGAAGTGTTTTTCTTCTGCTAAAGTGCATCCAGAGCTCCACCAATTCTTGTATTTTGTACATTCGTGAGACAAACAACAAGTGTTATTTCCAATCTTATTGATGACTGCTTTACATAGTGTTCAGTGTTCGCAACAATGGACTTCGACCTCTCCCTTTACAGAGTGTTCGGTGTTCCGAACAAGGGACTCGACCTCTCCCTTACAGAGTGTCGGTGTTCCCAACAAGGGACTCCGACATCTCCCTTTACAGAGTGTTCAGTGTTCCCAACAAGAGACTCCAGCCTCTCCCCTACAGAGTGTTTGGTGTTCCACAAGGGACTTCGGGCTATACTTTATGGGCATTCAATGCTCACAACAAGGGACTCCGACCTCTCCCCTTACAAAGTGTTCAGATCGCCGCAAAAGAGATCTTGGCCTCTTTAAGTTTACTTGCGCACCTCCCGCGGGCAACCTCTTCCTTGCGCGCTCCAGCGCGCTCCAGCGCGCATTGCCTCCTGGCGCACTCTAGCACGCATCTCTTCCTCGCACGCTCCCACACGCGTCCTCTTCCTTGCGCGCTCCCCCGCGTATCTCTTCCTTGCCCGCTCCCGCGCGCGTCCTCTTTCTCGCGCACACCCTCCCCGCGCGCGCTGCGTCCACTTCCTTGCGCCTCCCGCGCGCGTCGTCTTCCTTGTGCGCTCCCGCGTGCGCCCTCTTCCTTGCGCACTCCTACACACATTGCCTTCCTTGCACGCTCCCGCACGCATCGCCTCCTCGCACGTTCTAACGTGCGTCTCTACCTTACACGCTCTCTGCCAACAAACGCTCCACCACTCTCCTCCAGCAAGCGCCCAACGCGCTTTCCATCGGCCAGCTCTCCGCACACTCTGTAGTCAAGTTCACCCCAAACACACCTCTGTGTGTTCCACTCCTATACTGCTGCAAGTATCAACACCTACAACTCATCAACAAGCCCACCAAACATCAGCAAGTCCGCAATTCTTGTCTCCTCCACGTACAATAAGAGACAATCCCCAGAAGATAGGACGCGCCTGACGCGTCGCACGAGCTTCCAAGTCCTCGACATCAGAGCGAGTACAACAAGCTGCACCGCCACCGAGAATTATTAGAAGACTCCAGAATACAACGAGCGCATCGCTCCTACAACACACTAGGAAATAGTTAGCCCGGCGAGCGTGGCTTGTCACCCTCCAGGTTCTCTCTTTCTCTCCAATAATTGTAACGAGAGGCAGACTGTCGCCCTCGAGTTTTTGAAAAAGCCCTGTAACAACACTCAGATCTAGTGAAGGCTTGGTCGGCACAAATCCGTGCACGTGGTTTTTCACATCTTTGCAACGTTTTCTACGTCAAAAAATTACCTGTCAGTATTCTATTTTCATTGACTGTGCGCGGCGCTCGACCGTTTTGAGAGATAAACGGTCCAAGTATTTCGGCCCGCCAGGACGTCGATTTAATCAGCAACAACTATAATGAAATAAATGCCTGAATATTGTTGTTTGTTTTTTACAACTATAATTTACAATAGAAAATATAAAAATACTGTACATTTACAATCATAAAAGTTATAATTGTAATTTTGCGCATACAGAAATTTTTCAGGCCTTCAAGGCTTCAAGCTGCTTGTCTACCCCAAAGAAGCTTAACGAAAGGCCAGGTTAATAAATATCTGTCACAGCAAGCAACCCGGCAACAGACATGGCGAACAAGCTTCACCGCCTACTTCCGCCGCTTCGAGAATCCCACCTAGGGGTTTCCGGGTAATCCATCTCTCTCGGTCGCCGCGGCGACGAGGGCTTTCAGCTCTTCCGTAGGTTCGGTTTTACAAGGTGATACTGCAGTTGATCTCTCTTCTCTTCATCGTAATCCCCCGATCGACAAGGCCGGAATCAAATCGAACGATAGCGCTAGCCAAGAAGCCGAAAACGAAGACGACGACGACGACGACGACGAAGTTGTTGGTTCTTACGCGAATCGGGAGACTGGAGAGGTCGGCGGGCCAAGGGGCCCCGAACCCACACGTTACGGGGACTGGGAGCGCAACGGCCGGTGCTCCGACTTCTGATTGCTATGTAATGCAAGGTAGTGTAATCCATCAATTTGGTTTTACTGTTTTGCTGTGCTTTTTTAATGTGTCTGGAGAAGATGATAGCCATCTTTGTTATTTTATTATGTGAAATTGGTTAAAAAAGTTTCATTTTCTTAGGGGATCGAATAGGGTACTTATGAATAGTCTGTACACTCCTGGGATTTAGGGTTAATACTCCGAGCTAGGCAAAAATCACGATAATCGGCTGGTTTAGCATGTGAAGGAGTTCTGGAGCATATTTTTTGTGTTATGTAATGTTTACTTTTCTTGGTATCAATTAGGGAATACTTCTGGAGATATGATTTTGGTGGTGCAGGATTAGTTAAAATGGCAATCCATGAAAGCTGTTTGAGGCTAAAATTGATTGTAAAATATTTTATGTATCATCTCGAACATGCATTGGTTGTCAATAGAGATTATTGGATGGTAAACAGTCATTAAAAGTGATTTAATGCTTGCAAACTAGAGATATACATTTATTTTTCATTGAAACAAAACGGGTTTTTGTTGTCTGAATTATGGAGAACTAATCTTGGGTTTATTGGAGTCATTGGACATCACATCATGGAAATGAATTTGAGAGAGTCCAGCAGAGGAAAGGTTTCAGTGCCAAATGTTCAAAGTTCAAGGTGCCCCCTTTGAGGGAAGGACTTGCAATGGAGGCATAAGAAGAGGCCAAAGCCCGTGGAGGGGATTCCTTCCACGGATTCGGGGGCCACTACTGGTCGAGGATCTTTGACCTGCTTCACTTGCAAGAAAGTGAGGCACATTGCTCAAGTATGTTGGAGCGTCCTCCAAAAACGGAGAGCCGAGCGTTGGAGGTCACTCACATGGCGGGCCTGAGTTATGCGAAGAAAGGGAAGACAGTGGAATCTTCCGCTTCACAATATCCACCAACCCAGCCGAGAGTGTACTCCCTTGGCCAACAGGAGGCCATCCACCAGAACGTCATCGTCACAGGTATGAATTAATAGTAGCTTGCATAGATAAATTAGTTTATGCCTCATATGTCATTGTGTACATTGTGTGTTTGTAATTGAGATTTGTTATAATATTCAACTATTTAGCGAGGGATCTCTTGATACTTGAGCGTTGTGTGTTTATAATTAGGAGTGTCGTGTTTGTTGGCAAGAGATAGATTGAACGTGCTGCTAACGAATGAGTATATGAGGAGCATGGATATGAGTTGTTTGAAAGTCTGGATAGGAGCCAAGACTTTGACTTAGGAGTGTACTTACTGCCATTACCGAATTCAACGTGATCTTTGACATGAACTGGCTCTCGAGGTTGGGTGCGTGCATAGATTGCAAAGCAAAAGAAGTTTTATTGGGTAGGGATACCGAAGATGAGACCACATTTATTGGTTTGTGAGGGGTGTGCAAGATACTGAATTTACGTTTTCTCTTGAATAATTTTCGCATCTGAGCATATTTTCATTTCGTAGGTAATTTTTATGTCATGATTTGTGTGTGATTAAGATCCGAAATAAACTCTTGAAAAGAAGTATATAATCAAAAACTCATGCACCTATCTGTGCATATCAAGAATCGTGGATATAAGGCTTATTATGCTAGATGAGGCTTTGGCCATGTCTCCAACCAGTTTGCAAATGAGGTGATTGCTTTCTTGAGTCAAATATGACTGTTGTCTGTTGATGAATGAATTGTTACAACCACAATTATTTATTGCTAGGTATACAACGAAAGAATAGAAGCTAGAAAAGAATGTCTACCATACTCCTCTGCCTCTCATCAGCATTTGGTGTTTGTCGTTCAGATGTCATTCCTAAGTAGGCGTGCACAAAAAGCCCGAGCCTGAAATCCCGACTGTGCCTGCCCCATTAGGCTTGGGTTCGGGCTTGGCAAACCCTCCATTTATGTTGTAGCCGGGTTGGCTCATGAGGGCTTGACAGCGAGGTTACAACTACTCAACTAGGCAGCGCTAAAGCTAGGCAGGCTTCCAACTTTAGTGCTTGGCAACCGCCTGATGCTAAATGCTGGCGGCGGCCCATCATTTATTGTTGGGCCATGCCTAACGGCCTGACTGGTTGGACCTAGGCCAGGGATAGGCCTGACAGCCCAACAATAAATGTTGGGTAACCTACCAAGACTATATGCTGGAGGCGGCCTGACTCGGCCAATTGACCCTAGGTAGGCCTCCTTTCGGGTGGGGGGAATCCAGTCCCAGGCTTGAGCTGGTCACACAGTAAATGTTAGACCCGGCTAGCATGAGCTTGCTTGGCCTTTCGTCAACCCCTATTCCCTACAACCCGGATATTCTGGGGCTCAAAAGGCACTTCACATTGATCTACCTAATTACGTAGCCAAAAAAAGATTCATAAACAATACAAGCGTCCGAGACCATATGACTATGGTTCTAGAGAAAAAAATGAACCGCGTATTAGGTGGACCGAGGTGTGAATACTGAAGGAGATCAATCATGTATCCTTGAGGCTAGCCATGCTTGATGGTTTTATAATAGATTGCATTTTCTTTATGGATATGCTTTATATAGGATGCAAACTGAGAATTTATGTACCAATTGTTTGCGCTGTTACAGCACATTGTTTGAGATAATAATTTAAGCTTTGTTTGGGGTTGAACAAATATGTGATCGATCCTGTTGAAACCGGAAATCGGTCTCTGTGGAGTTCGGGGTCCCAAAAAGGGTGTGACTCCCAGACCCCCGCCGCATGGGGATGCTTTGTGCACCGGGCTGCCCCCCTTTTTTAGTAGTCGGGTTAATTAATATGTTAGTTGAGTCAATTAATTAGTATAAAATTAGATTCCTTATGTGAAATTTTTTCTTCTTATTCTTCCATCATCTACTGTTTATTTAGAATTATAATGTTGATAAATTTTGGAATAATGGGTTTGATGGGGTTCCCCCTGAATTTTTTAAGTCAAACTGGGAAGATTTTGACCAAAGACGCGAAGGGAAGCCAACCCGTCCGAATGAGTCGCGTTCACCAAGCCGCACTCACCCAGAGACTCAAAATCGCCTCAAAAAGGGAGCCAAACCAAGAGCACAATGCACACGCGCGCGTTTAGCGCCCCCTGAGACGCCCGCAGCGGCCCCGGGCTGGTGCGCGTGCGTGCGCTCGGCGCACGCTCCCTCGCGCGCGCGACGCCGCCTTCGCTGGCTGCCTCCGCTGCTGCAGGTCGTCACCGGGCAAACTGCCCGGGCCTCCGGACTACCCAGGGGGCAATTTTGTCTTTTTGCTAAATTGGTGATCTAGGTGACCGAAATGGAGCGACGTCATTCGCCAGCACAAATTCTGTCCCGACGCAATTGCCACGCATCCCTCCAGAAAACTATAAAAGAGCCCCAGACCCTCATTTGAGGACAAGTAACTCCAGAGACTAGAGAGAACTCTGTGGTTTTCCGGCGAGAGCGTGAGACTTAGATCGTTCCTCCCTCGGAATTCGCTCCGCTCTTTCTCTAGTGCGAAGACATCTCAAAGCTTCCCAGGCGTGATGTTCTTCCCACAGGAGCGCTCCCATCAAGGCTCCGACTCACAAGAGTGCTTACATTGAGACTCCGTGGACTTGACGATTTTTCTCTCGGGAGCGCTTTCATCGAGGCTCCGAGGATTCAGTTTCTTTTCCACTGTTTACATACTTTATATTTGTAACAGAGAGGTGGTCTGTCACCCTCCGAGTAATCATCTCAACTCTTTTAAATTCCAACAAAATAGTGGATTTTGGCCCGGCATAGATCCGGCCATGTGGTTTTCATCCTTTATGGGTTTTCCAATTTAAAAAAAGTCTTTTTTCATTTGATGCTGTTTTTCATTGACTGTTTGCGCGTCCGGTACAATTTCGAGCTAAGACGGTCCGATTTTTCAGAAAAAAATCGGGTGACCCGCAAATTTGTTGAAACTTGCTTTTAGGCCCAATGGGTAGGTAAAAAATGGAAATATATGTAGCTTTGTGCAGTTTAAATGAGTTAAAAAGCAAAATAGCTAAAGTTTGCTAAGTTATTTTTTAATTGGAAATCAATTGAGCTTCTTTACTTGCATTTTGGTTGTCAACATAAATTTACATTCAAACTAAAAAAAAATGAGGATTTGTTATTGCCAACAAGGGCCATTTACTGGGACCTCATCTCTAAATTTGCTAAATTACAGGTTGCATCCCTCTTATTTTGGAAATTAAAACCTCCCCTTAAAGTTAACAGTTCATAACATTAATCTCCTGAAGTTTCCATTTCATAACTTCCATACACAAAATTATCTCTAAAATTTACTTCTTTTTGTGCATATGGATGTTATGAAATGTAAACTTCAGAGAATCTTTTGTAATTTCATGCGGGGTGCAACCTGTAATTATGGATGTTTTTATATTATAAATTAATTCTGAAAAGAAGATTAGAAGAAAATCTGATTTTAGAGAACTGGCTTGTAATAATGCAGTTTTTTATATTTAAAAAAAAGGTTAAATGATACCTTTAAAACTTAAAAGCTTTAAATTATTGTTGTGTTGGATTCCTTAGCAACAAGATGGTGATAGAGAAGTCCCAGAAGAAAATATCTGAAGCCTGATCAAGTCTGTACAGGCGTCCACATTTATTGCCCAACAATATACATCTACTGTTAAAATTTTTACATTTAATTTCATGTATTGTATTTATTTCCATCTGAGGATTATTACTGCTGAGTTATTAATTTGACCGGCCCCACAATTTGTTGGAATTACATTTCATTTATGGTTGCGTTTAATGAATAAGAGAGAGTATGTATTAAATGAGTAGATGAAAAGTTGTAATTATTAGGAGAGAGATTTCTTTTGCTTGTTTTCTTTTGCCTATAAATAGGCCAATTGTATTTCTTTTTTATGATTGATGAAATAGAGAGAGAAGCTCGCATATCCCTGTTCCTGTTTTAGAGAGAGAGAGAGAAGCGCTGCACCGCTGGAGTGTTTTTCTGTCCGGGCGGCTTGTCAACCAATTCGGGCGGCTTGAACTTGCGGGTTAGGCGTTGATCTCGCCTGTGTCAGCTCGCGGATAGGTGAGGAGCTCGCGAGAAGGGGAAGCTCGCGGCTTGCGTGCTCAGGCGAGAGGTGTGCAGCTCGCGAGAAAGGTTTAGGCTCGCTGGTGTGTCTCGCAGGGTTGATCTTGCGAGTGGACTACTCGCCTGCGGGAGTGAGGTCGCGCGGTTTGTGGCGGTTTGGAGTGGTGAACTCGCTGAGTTGTCTCGCAGAGGGGAACTCGCGGCGGGTTGGGTTGGTCGTCTCGCAAGAGGGTGGCCCGCGCGAGTAGGCGGCTTGTACAAGCGGTCTCGCAAGTGTTGAACTTGTGTTTTGGTGGCAGGGACCATACACGCTTCCAACAAGTGGTATCAAGGGAGGTTCCAAACCTTTACGTGACTCAGAAGTTTGAAGTATAGGAGAGATGAAATTTGGAAGTGTCATGCCAGGGCTAGTCCCCAAATTGACAAAGACGAACTATGGAAATTGAGCATCCAAATGAAGTGTTGCTCGCCTCGAAGGCGCTATGGGAAGTCGTCGAGGACGACTATGAAGAGCTTACTGCTGAGCAGAAGCGGCCTTGACGAACGCTCAGAGGACGACATTGAGAGAGTTGAAGATGCGAGATAAGAAGACATTGTTCTTATTATACCAAGGGGTCGTGAGACTACTTTTGAGAAGATCTCGGATGCGGGATTCGAAGGAGGTATGGGAAGTGTTGCACGCTCCATGCAAGGATAGACAAGGAGAAGAAAGTAAAGCTGTAGTCTCTCCGGGGTGAATATGAAATGTTGAGATGCAGGCCACGGAGAAGGTCGAGACTTTGTGACCCCGTCTGCGGACGCTCACAAATGATATGAAGAGAAACGGAGAGACTATAGATGATGTGAGCCTCATGGAGAGCTGCTGAGATCGATGTCGCGGAAGTTCCGTCATGTGGTTGTGGCGATCGAAGAGTCGAAGGACCTCACCTTGATGACTGTTGACGAGCTTGTAGGCTCATTGCAAGCTCATGAGTACAGGATGATGCAGGATGATGAAGAAGCGAGTGGCTTGGGAAAAACACTCCAGAACCAGCTGAACTTCGGAGAGAGCTCCGGAAGAGGAGGCGGCCAGCGTGACCGAGGTCAACAGGCAGAGGAAGAGGAAGAAGATGAGGAAAGATCAGAGAAGAAACCAATACACCAGAGAGAGGCGGAACACCTCAAGGAGGAAGGTGATAAGATGGAAGAGGAAGAGGAAGAGGCCAAGGAAGAGGCCGAGGAGGTAGAGCCCAAGTTCAGCGTTACAACTGCAACAAGTTTGGGCACATGAGCTATGACTGTTGGGCTCCGAGGAAGACAGAAGAAGCCAACCATTATGCGGAGGCTAGAACAAGAGGAACGATGCTGGGGGTGGAGACCCAATGATGTTTCTAACCTACCGAGGGGCAGGAGAAGGAAGGAATGAAGTATGGTACCTGGACCAGGGGCGAGCAACCAATATGTGGAGATAAGGAGATGTTTCTAACCTTGAACCCAGTGGGGGTGAGGTTAGCTTCGGGATGCTTCGAAGATTTCCTTGGAAGAAAGGGCCTGGTTGTTGTGAAACTGAACGGGAGAGAGTACACTTGAACGATGTGTACTGCGTACCAGGGTTGAAGACCAACATCTTGAGCATTGGACAGTTAGTGGAGAGAGGCTACTGCGTGCAGATGAAGATAGGTCTCTGGCATGAAAGATCAAGGGAGGAGGTAGTGAAGGTGAAGATGACGGCGACCGTCTTTTCACACTGAAGATGGATGCTCATGAGACGGCTTGTCTCGCGAGAACAAAAGAAGAGGAAGAAGCTTGGTTATGACACCATAGGATGGGGCATTTGGGCTTCACAGGGTTGAAACTACTATCCCACTCCAAGATGGTGGCGGATCTGCCTATGATCTCCCCTCCGCAAAAGGTGTGTGAGGCGTGCACGAAGGGGAAGCTGAAGAGGCAGACATTCGAAGAGGGAAGTCCTGGAGAGCAAGACGACAACTTGAACTGTTCACCTCAACATCGCGGTCCGTTTGAGACCAACTCAATAGGCGGAAGCAAGTACTACATCACCTTCACGGATGACTATAGTCGGAAGTGTTGGGTGTATTTTCTGAAGAGAAGTCTGAGGCCCTTAACAAGTTCAGGGAGTTCAGAGCGATGACCGAGAAGGAGAGTGGACAACCGTTGAAGGTGCTAAGGACAGATCGGGTGGGAGTACACCTCAAGGCTGTTTGATATTTTTTCTGCAAGGAGAATGAAATATTACACCAACTGACGGTGGCATACTCACCGCAGCAGAACAGAGTGCAGAGAGGAAGAACCTCACCATCATGAACATGGCGAGGAGCATGTGAAGGAGAGGGGCTACCGAAGATGTTCTGGGCGGAAGGAGTGCAATGTGCGGTGTATCTACTGACAGATGCCCCACAAAGAGTGTGAAGTTCATGACGCCGTTTGAAGCATGAGCGGCTGGAAGCCGAGTGTGAAGCACCTAAGGGTCTTCGGGGTGTATAGCTCATGCTCACATCCCGGACCAGAAAAGAAGAAGCTCGATGATAGGAGTGAGAATTGCATTTTTGTTGGCTACGCTCCGGAGAGCAAGACATATAAATTTTACAACCCGGTGACAGGAAGGCCATAGTCCTCGAGGGACGTGGTGTTTGAAGAGGAAGCAGCTGGAGCTGGGATGAGGAGACGAGAAGTATGAAGGGCATGTTCTTTGAAGATGAGGAGAGGGTGGTCACGAGGCTGGAGCCGAGAATGGTGGAGCTGAGCCGCCATCACCACCGAGTAGAAATTCAGGGGGAGCTTCCACCTCCTATTCAAGAGGGGAAAGCTCAAGTGGAGGCAATTCTGGAGGAGGAAGCGGGAGCCGGAGTGACTCCGAGAGTCCACCACCCAGGATGAAGGGGTTGGCGGAGCTCTATGAGGAGACGGTCCCAATTTATGCTAACTATTTATTATATTGTCTCTTAGCAGATTGCGAGCCACGGTCCTACTAAGAAGCTGCTCCGGAGAAATCTGGAGGATGACGATGGATGCCGATGGCTTCCATAAAGAGAACGATACATGGGAGCTAGTTGACCCACCGGCGGGCCACAACCCCTCGGGAGTGATGAATTTACAAGGTGAAGAAAACAAAGATGGAGCTGTGGAAAAGCACAGGCAAGACTGGTGTGAAAGGGTATAGATAAGTCCAAGGGGTGGACTATGATGAATGTCTACGCCCCAGTGGCGCGGATCGATACTATAAGGCTGATCATCGCACTTGCGCACACTACGGATGGACTATCATGCAAATGGATGCTGTGGCGGAGTATCTGAATGGGTACCTGGAGGAGGATGTGTACATCGAGCAGCCTCCAGGGTACGTGGTGAAATTCAAGGAGAGAAAAGTCTGCAAGCTGAGTAGAGCCTTGTACGGACTGAAGCAGGGAGCTCGAGCTTGGAATGGAAGGATAGGCAAATTCCTTCAGAGCATGAGTATATCAAGTGCCCATATGAGTATGCTCTCTACATGAAGGTGGAGAAGAGCGGGGATGTCATGATCCTATGTCTATACGTGGATGACATGATATTCACCGGGAGCAACCCTGCGATGTTCGAAGAATTCAGGGGCTGATGATGAAGGAGTTCGAGATGACGGACTGGGAGAGCTGAGCTATTTCTTAGGAGTTGAGGTGGGCACAGAGAAGATGGGATCTTCATCTCCCAAAAGAAGTATGCCGAGGAGATTCTGAAAAGGTTCAGGATGGAGGGTAGCAAGACCATCTCCACTCCTGCGGACCCTGGAACAAAGCTGAGGAAGGATTCCGAAGAGGAAGGAGTGGACCCAACTATGTTCAAGAGCCTGGTCGGAAGTCTAAGGTACTTGACTTTCACTAGGCCGGACATCATGTATGCGGTCAGGGTAGTAAGCAGGCACATGAGGAACCCAAGCAGGACCACTTCACAGCAGCGAATAGGATCCTGAGGTATGTGAACGGACTCGGGACCATGGCCTGAAGTACTCATCTGGAGGAGAGTTGAAGCTAGTCGGCTACTCGGATAGCGACTTTATGGAGGAGATGTGAACGACCGGAAGAGCACTTCCGGTATGCGTTCAACATGGGAACCGCGGCGTTCTCATGGAGTTCTAAGAAGCAGGCTACTATAGCCTTATCATCTTGCGAGGCGGAGTACATCGCAGCGGCGGCATGCGCTTGCCAAGCCCTCTGGCTACGGAACCTTCTGGGGAGTTGCATCATGCGCAGGAGGGCCAACGACAGTATTAGTGGATAACAAGTCTGTCATCCAGCTCGCTAAGAACCCAGTGTTGCATGGGAGGACAAGCATATCGAGACCCGATATCACTCCCTCCGTGAACAAGTGGAGCAGAAGACAGTGGAGGTGGTGTATTGCCCAACCGAAGAGCAGGTTGCAGACATCTTCACTAAGACATTGAAAGTAGAAACTTTTCTGAAGCTAAAGAGCAACTCGGCATGGTCTGCCAAGTTTGAGGGGAAGTTTGCTGGAGTTATTAAGTTGACCGGGCCCCACAAGTTTGTTGGAATACCATTTCATTTATGGTTTCTTTTAATGAATAGGAGAGAGTATGTATTAAATGGGTAGATGAGAGGTTTGTAATTATTAGTAGAGAGATTTCTTTTTGCTTGTTTTCTTTTGCCTATAAATAGGCCCTTTGTATTTCTTTTTATGATTGATGAAATAGAGAGAGAAGCTCCCATATTCCTGTTCCTGTTTTAGAGAGAGAGAGAGAAGCGCTGCAGCGTTAAGTGTTTTCTGTCCGGGAGGCTTGTCAACCAAGTCGGGCGGCTTGAACTTGCGGGTTAGGCTTTTGATCTCGCCTGTGTCAGCTCGCGGATAGGTGAGGAGCTCGCGAGAAAGGGAAGCTCGCGGCTTGCGTGCTCGCGAGAGGTGTGCAGCTCGCGAGAAAGGTTAGGCTCGCTGTGTGCTCGCAGGGTTGATCTCGCGAGTGGACTACTCGCCTGCGAGAGTGAGGTCGCGCGGTTGTGGCGGTTTGGAGTGGTGAACTCGCTGAGTTGTCTCGCAGAGGGGAACTCGCGCGTGTTGGTTGGTCGTCTCACAAGAGGGTGGCCGCGCGAGTAGGCGGCTTGTACAAGCTCCTCGAAGTGTTGAACTTGTGTTTTGGTGCAGGGGACCATACACGCTTCCAACAATTACACCAGTCAGTGCTTATTTTCAAAAGATTGTTTTTAACGGCTGCGATCATTCAAATTGGTCCATACAACTGTGCATGAATCATCCAGCTGTGCCCATATAAAAATTCCATGGACAAGAAGCCTCCCTTTAAAAAAGAAAAAAAAGAATCTCTCTCATCCACAGCTGTAACCCTAGATTGCTACATCTGCCACCTGTCTCTGCCTTTCTCTCTCTATATATACATATTTCTTCTGCTGATCTTATTAGTAGTTCCATGTCAAATTCCTTTTGCTTCCCTTCCCCTTTCCTCAAATACCACTAACATCAGAAGGACATGAGCCGCCCGCTGTTCTCTGCGCTCATTTTAGTTATGATGGTCGGGCGGGTCGAGCCCAGCACAAAGACTGAGTGCGGCGTGGCGCAGATGGCTTTCGGCATGTGCGTGCCTTACCTAATGGATTGGGATCGAAGCATTTCATCGCAGTGCTGTATGGCGGTTCGTTCGGTGAAAGAACTGTCCCCGACGCCGGCCGCTCGAAAAAGTGTCTGCGAGTGTCTTGAGAGGATGATGGGTAAGATCGGGAGAGTCGACGTCCGCCGCGTGGCGGCGATCCCGGTCCGGTGTAGAATCCATGGATCCGTCGTTCCGACAGGCACCGATGAGTTGCAGGAATTAGCCTTGTGTTGTCTATATGCTGAATCTGTTTCATAACCTGCGCTTATGTTTCATGTCACGTGCCTTGTGTATAATAAAAAAATTCATGCTGTGTACCTCCTACGTGTATAGTGAAGGGAATATGGCTTGGGTGGACAACTTATCACACGTGTATAGTATAGGGCATGCCGTAGGGTATCTCTTCACTGTAAGGGTGAATTCTGGCTTTAAGGGATACCTGATTCTACTCCAATGCGAGCTCTTTAGGCTAAAACGGCTTCTTCTGTAGTTGTAGCTGAATGAGGTGATGGGTTTGATTAATACAGGAAAATAATTCTCGTCCACTATTTCGCTACTAATGTTTTCCTGCTTTCATTTATTTGGGTGATTTCCTTATTTTCTATCTATCCTTTTAATTGTTTTTTCCACTAGCTCACATCAACTTTTTGTTTTCTTTGTTCTTTGGCTTTGTTTGGCATGACGGTGGCAATGAAATTACGTTCATTTTTATGTTCAAAATTAGTGTTCTCTTCTCTTGGTAGTGGTCATAACTATTGTCTTGCTAAACGTGCATTCTCCTCTTCCTCTCCTCGTCCCACCTCTTCCTCTCCTCGTCCCCATCGCTCACTCCCTCTCTTTCCGCCCCTCTCCGGTCTCCTCTTCGCTCTCGCTTCCAACTCATGCGCCACACGCCTCTCCAATTCCATCCTTTTCTTCTCCTCCACCTTGTTCGGTGCCGCCTCCTCAATGGATGCAGTAATGGTTTCCAAGTCACTGTATAATGGGTGGAGCTGCCGTGGATATGGGATACTATACCTGGAAGCTTTCATGGCCAACATGCTTGAGGTGGTCTTGAGGCTGGCTTGGATTAGCTCACAAGGGGGGAAGAACCCAAGGAGAAACGGTTGAAGGAGAGGGCTGCAGAAATTTCAGGAAAGGCAGCTAAACGACTTTTGGAGGATTTAGGGTTTTCTTCCATCAAGGTGGTTTGGGTTGTGTTGGATCCAGGTGTACATAACCAATTCTGTTCATCTCAGTCGATCTCGCAGGCGGCGGGGAGTAGAGTGCTTGCGGATAGACTGGATAGTCAACTTTGAAAACAATGTTTGCTAATAGGAAATTGCCCGAGTATAACAATCTCTTAAAATTATGCTTCCGATTAACTATCTATGCAAATAGTCTAAAGTGCGGTGCTAATATCAGCACCCTTAATCATTCAATTCTTTATTTGAGTGGGTGGGATCCGCCAAAGCGACAATGGTGTTTGGTGCGCTGATGTTTTGCCTGTGCGGGGACTGCGGATCGCCCAAAAAGCGAAGCCTCCAGAAGATGCTCAGTGATGTTATGTGTTCCCTGCTTGTACCATGATACTCTCCATCGAGGGCCAAATTGATAGTATCCATTTGACGATCAAGATCTTTTCTCGGAACATCCACCCGGTTGACTATCCGATCGGAATCGCAATCTCTGATCGCCGTTCTCCAACCAACCATCTATGAGAGCAGACAAAGTCCCTGCTACAGTCCACACCGAAGGTAGATCATGGGATTCGATCAACGGCTCATAAAGAATCACAAATCGATTCCTTTGATCCCGTGCATGCAGGGACGAATCACATGCTGTTTAGCAGGATGTGCCCGTGTGTTAGGAATGACGCCTACCAACTCTCCCAAAACCCCGGAGTGTTAGGAAGGACGTTACCAATTCTTTTATATTATTTTAGCAGGACCGGTCAAACTGTTCGCATGACTCCCTCACACGAAAACCGCAGCCTGAAACTCTCATGTACTCATGCCCGGAGCCAATCCGACTCCCTTGCACTAAACCGTACCATAGAGTTTCTCTGCATCATGTCAGGAGCCAACCCGGTGCGCCCGGGAGGCACCCATCCAACACCTGGATGACAGGCCACACCCAACACCCGTGGATGCCTTGAAGAATAGATAATCAGAAGGGCCGGCTCATCTGAATCTTGGAGCTGATTCATCTCCTCAAGACTATTGCCAAGAGGCAGATGTTTTTGGCAGCATAGCAATGCAGATTTTAATTTTAATTTAAATCACACATTTTTAAACTAACAATCTACAAATTTGCAGGCGATGAAAATAGAATAAAAATAAAGAAGCAAACAATAGTAAACATCATTGTGATCCGATCACTGTCGATACAGACGATGACTGTGAACTGTCACCGGTCGAGAATGAGCTGCCGAACTCGCATTCATCTCTAAACTTCGTCTTCTCCCGTCTTCCTCGCTCAGTTGAGGCACTGGAAAATCTGGTCTAAAGTTTTCTGAACCGTCCATTCGATTTGGTTCTTATATTCAGGTATTCGAAATTATCCGACAATCGAGTTATTGAAATTAAGTATTAAAAATATAAGAATTGTTTGATATTTGTTTCATTAAATATGAGTTTTCCGATTCAGGTGAAGTTAAACTTAAAAGCTTCATCCTTTCTATAGATCTGAATTCTTTTCAATATGAATATGAGTGTTATATCCAAAAAATAGTCCATGCTATTGGATATAATTTTTTGGGCGCTTATATTCGCACTACAGTTTTAGCTAGTTGCATCACACTTTCTACTAATTTTTCACGCATTTTGGAAATACGTCTTGTACATGCATTTTTAGGAAAAACGTTCAACACGAAAGTTTTAGATCCCGTCAGATTTCGGCCTTTCGTCTTGTTAGCAAAGCTTGGATGCGACGTATCCAACCTCAACTTTGATGACATTTCTGGCGATGAGGGTTCTGATGTCGACGCGGCAGACGTGTAGCAGCGCTGTTTTCTTGTATTAGTGTTTGTTTGCATTTTTCGCTTTTTCGGTGAACTGTCGTTGTTGTTTGATGGTTGTTGACCGACGCGTTTGTGCATGTATTTGTATGTTGTAATGAGATTTGTGTTCTTTCTCTTGCTTGAGCACTGTTTGGCTCGTAGTATCACTTTATGAGGGCTATAATTGTGCCTGTAGTTGGTTAGTAATTTAGTTTGCACGAGAATCACTCGTGGCTTTGTTCGCACGGGGATCGCTCGCGGCTTAGTTCGCACGAGGATCGCTCGCGACTTAGTTTGCACAGGGATTGCATGCGGCTTGGTCGTGATGGGGGCAGACCCTGACGACGTCCTGACGTAGAAAGACAGGTTTGGTGAATAGTTTTTGTATTCAAACCGCATGCGCAGTCTTATCGTTCGCACGAGAATCGCTCGCGACTTAGTTTGCACAGGGATTCCCCGCGACTTGGTCGCGAGGGGGGCGAGCCTTGATGACGTTCGGACGTAGAAAAGCAGGTTCGGTGAATAGTTTTTGTATTCAAACTGCATGCGCAGTCTTACCGTTCGCACGAGGATCGCTCGCGGCTTAGTTTGCACGGGGATCGTCTGCGGCTTGGTCGCGAGGGGGGCAGACCCTGACGACGTCCTAGCGTAGAAAAGCAGGTTTAATGAATAACTTTTGTATTCAAATCGCATGCGCAGTCTTACCTTTCGCACGAGTATCGCTCACGGCTTAGTTTTAACTTAAACTAGTTGTATATTGTTAAAAAGTAAAACAAAATATTTAAATAACTAGTTGTCTTACGTGTCCGGTCTTACGGTTCTTACTTGCCATGAATTTCAAATATGATAAAAGTTTTTTTGAGGAAATTTAAAATAAAGATTCACTGATATTCAGGGCTACGACCTCTTTTGGCTGGGCCTGCTTTGAGTAGAACGTTTTGGCTGCGTCTTGGTCTCCACTCCACGTACGACTCCGTCCCTGCAGTGGTGGGGATTCTATGGCGAGTGTGGATCGAAGGAATGACTTTGAAGACTGATTGAAGGGGTCCCCGAAAATTGCATTGTAGGGTGAGCTTGAATCTACCACGACGAACTGGATTTCATATGTACCTTGCCTTGGAAATTCTCCCATGGTAATTAGTAAGGATATTGTCCCCTAGACCTGGACGAGATGGTTATCGAAGTCGTAGACAGGTCCGGTTACTGGTGTGAGATGTTGAACGGTAACCTTCATACTTTGGAGCGTGGAGAAGAATAAGATGTCGACCGAACTTCCGTTGTCGTTGAATATCCTTCCAATCTTGTAGCAGGGATTTTCGATTCCTACGCTGATTACAAGGGGGTCTTGATGGGGCATCTGGACTTGTTCTAGATCCTCATCCCTGAAGGTTATAGTGGAATTTTGCTTACGTCCTTCGTCTTGGTGGACACTTTTTCGGGTATTTATCAAAAATATCGGGGTAGAGAGAATTGATGATGCAGCGATGGTTTCGATGTTCCCGACTATCTGTCAGCCACTGACCCCTCCTTGGTAGGCATCTTGCTGATCCCTTGCTTGCCTAGGGGGAGCTTGTGGATCTTGTGCAAGAATCTTCCTAGGAGTCCCTGACGGATTAGACACTCAATTTCGTCCTTTAGTCTTGCACACTCCTCTGTGGTGTGCCCGGTTCCTTGATGGAATTCAAGTACTTTGACTGGATTTGGGGCAGTCTGCTTGGGGCGGTGCAGAGCCGGCTCGTGCTGGATGTCATAAAGTACATGCGTGCGAGTGGTGTTCAATGATGTGTATTCTCGGGATGGCTGGTCCCTCTGAAAATCATGTCGTCGCTGGCCATTTCGGCGTTCTTCCTGGAATTTTCCTTCCCGGGGTTTCAAGGGCTATTCTCTATCCCTCTTGCTCTTCTGGTCTCCATCGAACTCCCGACGATGCGCTTCGATGGCTTCATCTGCTGCTATCTGTGCTTCCACGCGGTGTACAAGGTCTGGGTAGCTGATGACAGTTTCTCTCATTAGTGCGAAGTAGAATCCGCTGGGGAGAAGCCCTCCAAGGAATACTCCACTTAATAGTTCAGGGTCTACTCCTGGGATCTGACGAACTTCTGCAGTGAACCGACATAAAAATTCCTTCAAAGATTCCCCCTCGTTTTGTCGGATTCGTGACAAGTGTGAGGGGTCTCAGACGATTCTTCGGTTGACGATGAACTGGTCGGTGAACTGCCTAGCGAGCACTGTAAAGTTCGTGATAGTTCCTTCCCTTAAAGAATGGAACCAAGTCCGAGCTTGACCTTTGAGAGTGGTTGGGAAGTCTTGACAGAGTAGCTGATCGGGTGCGTTATAGATCCTCATGATCGTGATAAAATGGTTGACGTGTTCTAGCGGGTCGTCCGTTCCGTCGAAGGTTTCAATAATGGGCAGTTTGAAGCCATGCGTGATCGGATGGGCCAAAACCGGGGGTGCGAGTGGGGAACCCTGGTGAAGCGGTCGACGGGGTTGGATACCTGGGCGACCAACCTGTTTGTATTCCTCGGCGATCACTTCCCGTATTTCTCCCCGAGTATATCTTTCGCGCAGGGCTAAACATGGCTCTTCTTCCAAGACTTGGTCGCGACGACCAGTTTCGGCTGCTCTGAGGACCGGGTGAGTAGAACTAGCGGCATTAGAGGATTCTTCTGACGCTTCTCTTTGCATGACACTTCTCTTTGAGGAGCTTCGCTTGGTTGGTCATGGCTTAACGAAGGTGGGGGATTGGTTGGTGCAGGCGGCTGAGCGGGTGACGTCCCCATATTCCTGAGCAAAGTGAGCATCTCAGTTTGCTGCTCCTCCATCTGACGAACTCGTCCCGCCAATGCTGTTACTGGGGCGAGAACCGTTTCTGCCTCGAGAGGCACATCTACAAGTAGATGAGAGTGGACCGGCTCAGCGTGCCCTCCTAGGACGGATACTTTTGCTGTCTGGGCGCTTCTTTTTGTCATTGAAGCCGTTCCTTGGGAGCTGTCAAATGGGAGGTTTCGTCTCTTCGTACCGCTGTGCCGAGGGTACGATCTTCCGAGGATGTTGGGAACTCGCTTCCCAGAGACGACACCAAACTGTTGCAGATTAACTCAACGTCCCGGCCGGGTCGGTAAAACTTGAACCGCCTTAGCTCTCAGAACGATCGAGCGCGCACACAACTAAATGAGTAATTTGATTGTACACGAGCAGTTTTAACGTGGAAAACCCCTCAACTGGGTAAAAAAACCACGTGACCGGATCTGTGCCAGTCAAAGTCCAATATTATTGGGTTGTTACAGCTTGTCAGTGAAGTCGAGGGTGACAGGCCACCTCTCATTACAACTTTGTGGGTGAGAGAGTACTTTGTACTCGGCAGACGACAGACCGTCGCGCCGAGAATAGTTATAACTTGCGCTTTGCGCTGGTGGTTTGTCGTTAGCAATCCGCAGAATCTGGATGCGGAAGAGAGCACTTGGGTTTGCTAAGGCTGCTCGAGACTTGAATGATTTGCTGAGTCCGGGTGGCTTTGGCTCGACCAACTGGTAGCTTGGGTGCGACTCAGGTGCGGCTCGGGTGCTGCTCGTAGGAGAAATTCGGTAGAGCTTCCACCCGAGCAAGAAGAAGACTCGGAGGGAAAAGTTAGGAAATGAGGAGCCCCGTAGCTCCTTTTATAGGCTCAAGGAGGTGATTACGGTGGTTACACGGTATCCGCACACCGTATCCACTCACATAAATGATTTTAGTATAGGTTTAAATGCGCACATCCAGCTACTGGGAGACCATTTAATTAATAATAAAATATTAATTAAGTTCCTCCCCCACTAACTGATGGTAGTGGGTGGTTACGCGCGGATCGAACGACCGAGAATGCTCCCCCTTGATCGGACGACGGGAGCGCGCCTCCACGGGCGGCCGCGAACTTGCCGCCAAGTTTGCCGACGAGAGGGGGCCGCTGACAGCGGCCGGGGAGGAGCACCACTTTTCGTGGCCGCGCGCCGGCAGCCGAGGGAGGGGGTGGCCGGGGGCGGTCGCCCCTTGGCCACTGGCGGCCAAGGCGAGGGGCGGCCGCCCTTTCGGCCGCCGACGGCGAAGGAGAGGGGGGGCGGCCCGGTTGGCCGCCCTTAGCCGCACTGCGGCTTGCCAAGGGGCGGCCGCCCCTTTGGTCGCCGGCGGCAAGGAACGGGCGGCCCGCCGGCCCGCCCCTTTGGCCGCTTTCGAGAGGGCAGCAGCCGGGCAAGAGGGGCGGGCCCGGCCGGCCCCTTTGGGAGCCGGTGGCGACTCGGAGGAGGCGATCGGGGCGGCCCGGTCCGCCACGTGAGCGCCCGTCGCTCGGAGGGAGGCGAGCGGGAGCCGTGGTGCGTAATCGTTCTCCACCCCTGGCC
Organism: Platanthera guangdongensis; assembly: GCA_039583875.1. Taxonomy (NCBI): domain Eukaryota; kingdom Viridiplantae; phylum Streptophyta; class Magnoliopsida; order Asparagales; family Orchidaceae; genus Platanthera; species Platanthera guangdongensis. The sequence goes on from CM077148.1 coordinate 194,980,822, forward strand.
TGCGAACCGGGGCGAGCGACCGGCGTTCGTGGGAGGAGGCCGGCCGCCCTCGCCGGCGAAGTGCGGCGGTTACCCCATCATGCAGTGGTCCCGCGCGGGGATCGGTGTGGTGATCGTGTGCGCGGTCAAACATATGATCCCACTCCTTTTGGGTGGAGATCATGGGGGTGTGGCTATGGCCTATGTGCACCCTTATTTTCTATAAAATGAGGTTAATCCATCGTTATTTTATAAATAAATAACTAGGATCAACATGCTGTACAAAAAATAAAATAAAAAAAAAAATTAAATTTTTTAGAAAAGCAAATATGGGTGTCATATCAAATACGTGTGTAGGTATATATCTCAATATTGAATATTGTGGCCGGTGGATGACGGTGCTGTTCACATGGTTTTTTATTCGGTGCTGTTCACATGGTTGCTGCCCAAGCTTCTAAAAAACAATTTTTTTTAAAAAACAATTTTTTTAAAAAACAATTCTTTTTTTCAAAATAAGAAGCAATTTATTAGTTTTGACGGTGGATGGACCAAACCATTCAACTCAAACTCATGCGATTCTTTTAAATACTTTAGACATCTTTATTGTCCCACTGACTTTCACCCCCTATATCACTAATAAGTGCTGTTGTGAAGCAGTAATTGTTAGGTACACACGCATTTGAGTTTGGTTTAGATACAACACAACAATATTCAAAGTCTTTATCCCACTATAATGAGATCAGCTATATGGATCCTTTGTTGTCATTGTGCCATATCTTTTTCATGTTGGGCTCTTTGTACTTGGATCGGATCGGCTCGAAAATTTCATGGGAACCCTATTACATATATGTGGGTAGGGTTTGCTAGTGCGCCGGAAGAAGATTGAGTGTTTATGTTTATGAGAAGATATTATTTTGATTTCCAAGTAATAATTTAGTCACCACTTATACTTTTTATGGCCTGCACACAAAAAATAGTCTGCAAGTATTGAAAGATAATTTGCACATAATAATCACCTAACATTATTCTATGTAACAAATATACTGTTATCAATATATATATTTATACAAAAATCAAATCAAATTCAAATCAGTAGAAAGGGAAAAAAATTCAATCTTTTTGGTAAATACCAACACGACCGTCAAAATCAACGAAAAATAGGCAGAAATCTGATCATAAAAGCTTAGTTTTTAGAAAGAGAAGTTCTTCGTCCTTATCATCACCATCATCACTTAAAGTAAGTTAGGATATTGCCAACATATATTTACAGAGCTCTCCACATAAATTTTCCATTGCATTATCTCGAGGTTTATGACTACTAAGCACTCTTTGATGAACGCAATGATATAACAGTTTTGGAATTGGGTTCTCAACCCTAAATCATAAGCCTTAAACCACATAGCTTTCTACACAAGATTCTACAAATCTGCCGCAATCTCTATGTACGAATCAAAGATCGATGGGGTCCACCGGGTCCTGCACTGCGAGGCGCTCCGAGACGTGGGCTAGGGACTTGAGGTTGCACTTGATGAGAGCCTCCACAAAGAAGCACGTCTCGTCCTTTGTGTTGCCGTCGGGAACATCTACGATGAATGACTCGATCACGAGAGTGCCCGGCCTCCCGTCGATGCTCTCGGGGTGGACGGTGATGACGGACGAGTAGTTCTGCAGCACAAAGAGAAGGAAGGATAATCATAGGTGTGATCTATGAGCTCTAAGCATTATTCTTCTTTAAATCTTGTATAAATAATAATAAATGGTTGGAATATGTTGGGAGAATTTGATTCCTAAAGGCAGGCCACAGCCTTAATATTCTATACCCATTAAATACTATCCACAATACTGAGGGTCCAAAAAAAAAAGATAATGTATACTAATTTAGGTAAGGTCCGGTTCATGCGATCGTGACCGCTTGACCGGTGAAAATAAGTCCTCCCAAATAGAGCCTTAGCCTCTTATGCCATAAGAACTATATGAGAAAACTTTAATATATGTACAAAGTTGATTCATGATTCATGCTCTGTTTGACTCAGCTGCAGCGACTGGAGAAACAATGACGAAATAATCAGCTGTTTGACATAATGATGATAGAATCTGTGAAACTATTTGAAAAAAAAAACATTCACAATGATGTTTCAAATGCAAAATTTGTGAAACAAAAGCACAAAGACCGCCACAATTTACAGTGCAGATCATATAGTTGCAGTTTTTTAAACTTTTATTTTACCACAGTAATACAGTAAAAAATAAACAGAAAAAAGAACATTTTTGTAATCATTATCCGGGATTTAATTATTTATATTTAATTTAGGTGTTTCCTTACGAACTTCATAAATCCTTAGAACCAACAAAAAGTATACGAGCAAAAATCGCATGCCTTTATATTTAGGTGAATTGACCCTGTTAAAGGCAGTAATTTTTTTAGGGTCATCTTCTATTATGATTGTATTTAGACCATTTGGGATTATGATAGGTTGCTTATCCTTTGCTTTAATAAAATTACAGTATTTTTTGATGTTGGTGTGGTGAAAGATTTTCCTCAGCTGGTAGAATCAGCTGCCAATCCTAGGTGATCAAATCTTTTAGTACTGTTCCTGAGCTGCTGACTTCTTCTATTTAAAGAGTCCTCAAATACTTTTGCCTTTGCCAGCTCATCTATTAAGTGAATATTTTCTTCAATTAATTTTAAAGTTTCTCCTTCAATTTTAAGTAGATTGTACTAATGAATTTGTTCCTCATCAACCACAAAGCTTTTGCTCTTTTTTAGGTCTTTTCTAAGTTGTTTAATTTATTTCTATTCGGTCTTTGCAAAACATGCAGCCATTCAAGGAAACAAAGAAGAAATAAAGAATTGAGGCGCTTCATGTACAGATTCATTGCATAATGCATGCAAAGCCAAAAACATGTGCAAGTGGCCTGGCTAAAGCAAATGCGTCAGGGCCAATAAAAAAACAGAAGTTTTTAATGTCAGTTCAACAATATAACAGATAGTACACGCTTTATGTATATAAAACAGAAAAATGTGGAAGAAAACAGGCCTAGATAAGTTATCTTCAAGAAAAACTGCTCGAATGAGCTGGATTCTTGTAAATCATATACAGCGGCAATTTCAATATATATATAAAAAAACTGAAATAATTTAGATAAGGGAGGAATTTGGATGATTCAGGCTCAGTTTGGGGACTTAACCGCATGAACCGAACCTTAATCTATGATGCATTTTGTAGGTGAGGTCAGGAGTTCACGAACGACAGTTCACGACCACAATGTTCAAGACCGTCATGACTTCGGGAAATTAGAAATCAATTTCATTTTTAAAAGAATTTAATCTCAAATTTCAATTTTGAAGTCTCAATTCAGCTCATTTCATAATATGTGGTTCCAATGCTTTAGACTACAAATTTGTGTTTTTTTGGATCTTCATCATAGAATTATTTTTTTCAAAAATTTCTTCACAATTCTGGTTCAATTTTAATTTTTTAAACTTATTTAAAATTTTACCGGCAGAATCGTATTAAAAAAATTCAAATTGAAAGAAAAAAAGAGAGGAATAAAAAAAAAGGTAAAATTGTGACCGGATGAAAATTTTCATGCATATTTTTATCATATAACCGTTTCGGAAGTAGTTTGGTTTGTATATCATATCCGATACCTGCTCTAATCATAGGATTTGCCTATATAACCCCAATTAGAGGCAACAAAAAAACAGTTTCATTTCGAGCGACATAACAAGAACAAGGATGAAAAAGTTGAGTTCAATGGATAATAAGGGTTAAAATGAGACCTGCAGGCGATGATCCCCTCCGACGATCTTGATGCCAAAAATGTGCTCATCGTCATCAAAAAGCTCCAACCTCTCCGTGCTGGTGGTCGCCGGAAGCCCCGACTTCACATTCACCTCCCTCACGCTTCCAATCTCGAAATTTCCTTCAACCACGCATCTGCTCACAAATGGCTTGTACTTCTGCGGCTGATCAAATCTCCTCACCAGAGACCACACCTTCAACACAAACAATCAATTACCATATATATCGATAAGACGATGAAGATCTGATTATAAATGCCAAAGAAATTTGATCTGGATCGAGTTCTCACGAGGTGAACTGGGGCTTTGATGTGTTTGATGAGCTCCGAGCTGCACTGATTCTCTCTCAATTCACAGCCGGTGATGCTTCCAATGTATCCGATTCCATCGCCCTGCACGCGTTCAGCTCATCTCATCGGCCCACCAGCCGCCGTTTTCGCCGCCGCCGTCGCCGCCGGCCACCTGATCACCGGATCTCCCCTTGACCCTGCTCTCTCCACCATCCACTCGTAACGAATCGCACGATACGATTACGCCCCCGCCCTTCTCTCTCTATCTCTATCCTCTCTGGAAACTCTCAGCTAGCGCTAATGGCTTCTGCAGACGACACTCTCTCGCGTCAGAGAAAACAATTGGAGGATAAAACCACTAGCCCGCTGCCCGTACACCAATTTGCTGCTGCGACAGTTGTCCGCATGCTAGTGTTTTATGCGGGACACGTAATTGACTGTTGGATTCACCGACTGATGGTCACTGAACATTTATTGTAGACAATCCGGGATAATGAACGGCGAGAAGGAAGCTCGCATACGTTTGTATGCGGTGGTGGAAGGACTTGGCAATGGAGCTGCTGGCTCGCATGCAGTTTTGCATGCGTTGTGGCCTTGGTTGAATGCGGTTGCGGAAACGCTACGCTCTTTGCAGAGCGGTGTCCGTACGCGAGAGGAAAATAAGTTTCGAATGTCAATATATAATTTAAAATATTTATAGATTATTACACTTGGCTAATATATACAGATTATTACAATTAACATGGAGGTCACATGTTCATTGTCTATTTATGTAATATTTTGTTGATTATTTTGAATGTTGATTAATGATTTAATTTTTTTTAATATAATACTATTTGTAGATGTTAGTATATAATATTTCTCATGTAATTATATATTTACTATAAAAAAAATTTTATTTGTCAAAGATTTATTGAGAATATAAAAAAAAAGAAAATACAAATACTAGCTTGTGAATAATTAGAATTAACGGGGTTTACATTCAATTAAGATTTCTATTTTTTGAATTTGAATCCAAATTCGAATTCGAGTGATACTGCAATTTGAATTCGAATAATATTATCTCTTTAAAAGATTCGTGAATAATTCACGATTAATTCAAGAATAATATGTATCTATATTATACGTAAAGAGGATTTTAGTGGTCCGATTAAATCGATTTGATCCATCATTTAAAAGCGAATTCGAAAACCATGAAATCTAAATTCTAGAAAATTTGAGGTTGAATCTACATTTTTATGATAAATTTAAATTCGATTAAAAAGTTATGCAATTCGGGTGATAAACACCCATAATTACAATCTTTTAATGTACAATTTTATGATCATTTAATTTTAATATTTAGATTATATGTTCGTACCGGGCAGATATATTTAGCTTCAAGATTTATTTATATTTTGGGCGAGGGAGCAAAGATTTGGATTATTTGTTTACTTTTTATTCAATCAAAATTTATTTAATATTTAGGTGAGGGAGCAAAGATTTGAATTATTTATTTATTTTTATTTAATTTATTTTTTAGATTACGAGGCTGTACATGTATTACATTAGAAATTCTATACTTCAATAAAAAAAATCTGAATTTTTTTTCAATTATAACAACATATTTTATTCAATTAAATAATAGTCGTCCATTCACCAAACCTACTTTGCTTTTATTTGGGCGTTTTATTTAATTTTATTCAATTAAATAAAAAAAAAATAATATTTTATGCTTCTGGCTGTTTTCTACAAATCTAATGTATATATATTCCTGTTTGTTTTTATTTGGGCGTTTTGCTCATCTTTGTTGTTGGGGGGATTATAAACGTCAAGATTTTGAAAATCGGACCGGACATCAAACCGGCGGAGGGAGAGGGTCAAGGTTGAACCGGTCCAACCGGGGTTGAACCGGTCCAACCGGGATTGAACCGTTATATATATAATATATTAGAATAATGAAAATACGCGTAACACGTATTTCCAAATGTACGCGCGAGGCTCGCCGCCATGAAATAAATAAATAAAACATAATTTTTAATTTGTACGCAAAATAATTATTATGAAAAAGGAATAAAAATGAGAGGATTTTCATAATATTTGATAAATATGACCGTCACATGTATTGTCAATTATACATTTATATGCATGTGTATTTATTATATAGATTTTTTTTATAAATATATATTAATTTATATGTATATAATATATTTTAAAAACATTCATCAATAACCAATTGTCCGAGTGGCTTGTCTCCTTGCTTGATTTTAAATTGGTATGGGTTCAAAACCTGCCGCCCCCTCATTTTCGGCATTAATTTTTGGGCTCTATGACCCGCCCGGTCTTAGGAAAATTGGCCCGGTTTACGGTTTGGCGGTTCAACCGGCCGTTTTTCAAGTTTTACACGGTTAGAGCGGGGCCGGTTTTAGGGCCTGACGCATCGGACACGGGGCCGTTCACGGTCCGACCGGTCCGATCCGGTTATGAAAACGCTGATAAATGTAGATCAAATTTTTATATTTATAATTTACTATCCGTAGATTAAATTTAAATTTTAACAATCAATATTTTCTTCTCACAAGTAGTGTCCGACAATGAAGAAATATTTTTCTCAATATTTTGAGCTAATACCAGAGACAAGATTGATAAAATTCACATCAAATGAAGAAATTCACGTCAAAATGGTGAAATTCATGTCAAAATGTTGGAATGGAGTCGTGGTATAGGCGCCAAAGGTTGTCAGAGAAGTTGTTTCGTTGTTGGGCCTTACACAGGAAAAGAAGATATCAATTGTTGAAGTTTAAAGTTGATCTGCAGATAGTAATTTATAAGCATACAAACAGACGTTATGATTTGCAAATAACAACTGTCTTAAAAAATTATATTTGTTAACTCTCAAATTCCTATCATCATCTCTCTAAAACGTCATTTTTGTTTTGTTTTTGATACCGCAGCCACCTCCGTCCATTTTTCACCGATTCATTGTTGGGAGCGCTCTCATTCTCACCGCTCAACTATCACCGCCCAAAAAAAGAGAGAAAATTTAAGGGCATTATCAACAATATTATTTAATTAAGCAAGTGTGATTAAGATATAAATATGATGATAGCTTCCTAGATAAAATATAATTAAAATCACCCACTCCAGTTTAATGAGATATGCTTTGCTTCAATCTAATTATTATAATATTTTAAGGATGTTTACATCAGCAGCCCGGTTTTAACTATTGGCAGCCAATTAAAAAAACAGCCCAGCTAGACCGCTGGTTGCCGCCATCAGATCGGAGAACTTCGACTTTACGACTGATTTCTGGAAGAGTAGAACCTGCGCAAACTGACTAGATGCATGCAGCCGCTGCACCCACCACTCTATCACATCACCCTCGCCAAACGCAATAAGTACTTCTCAGGCAGTTTACGGCGGCCAGCGTGTAACGACCTAAGGAGGACCTATACTCATGCAAGCTCATGGGAGAGTTTATGTTGTTTTACAGATAGAGATGTGAAACCTATACTCATGCAAGCTCTCATAAAAGATTTGTTGTTAATGTCGCTTGAAGCATCCGAGTGGTGATCAAAGTGTAATCTCATACCCGTTGCCCCTAGATGGGTATAAATAGGCAAACCCAAGGAGTTTCTACGGGTATTGGATATCCGTGTATCCGACACGACCCGTTATGCCTCCGAACCCGTTGATTGTCCAAATATCACTAACATTTGTGCAATTAAAACAAATAAATATATGTGCTACATTCCCATCATGTAGTGAGCAATCAAAGTTTTTAATTTGATTTAGCTTTCTCAATTGAGTGTTTTGCTTAATCTGTTTCTCCTCTGAATACTTTGCTTCTCTTTATTTTTGTAACATGTTATGAGAGCTCTAATTTTAGATCCTTGTTTGAGTGGTGAAGTTGAATCCCGAACTAGTTTCATTCAATTCTAAAACCCGCTGATGCGAAGTAAACAACAAATGAATCAAGTAGTTGTGAGCATAAAATTGTGGAAGGGCATTCACAGACCCACCTTTTTTCTCATCTATCGAGCTATTGTTAGTTAGTTGGAAGAACTTGAACAACATGGACATGAAGCCTTGTTAAATTATATTAAGTTAGTAAACAAAGGAAGTAGTTCAGACAGTCAAACGTATAGTATAATGTCAAGAAGCTCGTATGCACAGACTACAAGTAATGGGAAAAAAGAGTGGAGGCTTGCTATGAGAACCATCAAATAAGATTACCAGCCTCAGGGTCCATAGCTGTCTCACCAAGCCTTGTTATCATAATTTAAATTCCCACATGTCCTCTGATCTATGTAGCCCTAAATGAAATTTCAGTGAGTTAATGCATGCCCACTCACACCTACATAGGAGACTGGAGGAGAGAGTCTTTTAGGAGGATCTTGGATCATTTAGTCTTGTATGCTTTCATGAGATAAAGTTACTCTTCGATAGATCGTCATAAAGAGTTTGAGTATTGATCATGCCTCGATATATTGTACTTGATTCATATAATCTATTGAAGACTCCCCAATCGAAGACTCCCCGATCCCCATACGTGATCGCCACTGTATGTAGTTGATGCTTGCCAATGGCAAAGCTTGACACCGATTCCCTCTCCCACTCCCGCATTGCTTCTAGCGGCCGTTTATCCAGCCGACACTCTTCTATCTTCCATTCCTCGACTACGCCTCCAACACTCTGCACTCATCGATTCGTTCACTCTCCAGCAGTTGCCAACAACCCGCACAAGCAACATCGTTCGACGCTTCATTCTTGTCGCCTACTTTCCGAATCCTCCGATTCATGCCAATGACTAGTTCAATAACCCTATATGCCGATGAGGACACCTTCGCCGACTTCCATATATTCCATTAGGTTGGATCAACTGGAAGCTTGATTAGAAAATCACATTAGCCTCCTCTGTCAGCTCACGATCACTCTTTCCCCCATCAATAACACCTCCCACCCCTCCACCACCGCCTCCAACTGGCCTACCGTTGACTACAAGCGATTCCTACAACTCGCCGGGGCATTCAACCGACCCACCATCGCTGGATTGAGATTTTAATGTTTGATGATGTCGACCCCCTCAATTGGATTGCCCTGCTAACAAGAAAGTTCTCATGATTGTTGGAACCTATGGACCACATCTCTTTGGTTTAACAATATCAAAATCCCGAGTTGTATTTGATCATACTTGTGTTGAGTATAGTGTGCAGGTTTCCAGGTACAAAAAGACTAAGAAAATCAACTTCTGGCACCTACTGCCGCGCTCTAGCACTATCGCACAGCGCCAGCGTGGGATTATTTCTGGACGGGCTCTCTGGCACCTACCACGTAGCGCTAGGTCTACCACCCACGGTAGCGTGGATTTATTTCTGGACGAGCTCTCTGACACCTACCGCGTGGCGCAAGCTTTAATGCTCCGCGCTAGCTCAAAACCGCTGTGAATACTCAACGAAACGCTGAGAAACAGTTACCGCGGACGCTAGCATCGTACCGTGCCGCAGTATAATAAAAGTGAAAAAATATCTTATTTTGATATTTTTCCAAATCTGCTGGAGCTGTTAACATCGCGCGAATCGACCTACCACCGGGAGCTAGCCCTACCGCCGACGATAGCGTATTTTTCAAGGCGTAGAAAACGTGCGCTTCTTTTCATGGAGACAACACGAAGGAGAATATTTCATTCTAGGGTTCGGCTGCCATATGAAGGAGGACGAACTTTCATCTCCATCGAAGGAAAAAACACTATTTCTTCCTCCCGCTCGTGATCGAAGAACTCGGCGAACGAAATCTTCAACGACCATTCGCGGCTGATTGACTGCAACAAGAACGATTTTCAAGAGCATCGATTGCGCATCGTTCCTCGGAGGAGGTCTACGTTTGAGGGAGAAATAGATCTTAAACTCTAAATTTTTCTATTGTAATTTCTTTGTTTTTATCTGATGTTGGTGTAAGGGAAATCGACCTGGTAGGTCGTCGGATTCCTGGAAAGAGTCTGAAGGAAATCGTCCTGGGAGGACGTCTAGATCTGGGAGATCTAGTGGGGCTCTAAGATCCTTCCGAGGAGGAAGATGAAGAGTCGACTCGTCGATCTTTTTGGGAAGAAGAGCGAGAGTCAACCAGTCCTGGGAGGGTCGTATAGAACCAAAACAAATTTGTATTCATCGCCACCGATCTCCGTCTTCACGGAGATCCAGTTTTGCTTTTGTAAATAAATGTTCTTACTTTGAATAAAATTATAAAATGTTTATTACATCTCAAAATTGTGGTTGTATGTTGCTAGAGGTTTAAGTGCGGAGAAATAAAAAAAACGAACTTTTACAAGAGAATCGATCTCTGTGACTTACCGCCGCGCGGTAGTGATGTACCGCCCCGCGGTAGTGTCCAAAACTTATTTTCTTGGCAAAATTCATTTTAATTTCGTACTATCTTTAAAAACCTTATTCACCCTGCTTTAAGGTTGACCACCAGATCCAACAAGTGGTATCAAAGACAGATTACTTTCAAAAAGGTTAAAATCCCGAATTAATATGACCAACGGGAATCATGTTTTCTGGAGCGTCAAGGTGTGAGTAAACCTCCATTATTTATGTGGAGTGACTACAGCAATGGGCGGACCCAAGCACGGACACACCCGGGCACGTGCCTGGGTATGAAAATCGCGGAAATTGCTTAGGTATTGCTCCAGCTCTTCTCGCGGACCTCAACCTGCGGTGGCTCCACAGAGGAACGAAGAGTTCTTCGCAATCTGCCACTTAGGGTTCGTATGTTCTTCGCATTGGGCATCAACGTGCAAAAATGGCTTAGGTATCTTTGCCTCTTCTTCCCATCAGCCATCGTCGGGCATTCTTCTTCTTCCCATTAGGCATCAGTGCATCACCATGGCTTCCATTCCGCATTGACAACAATGACGGGGAAATGGCGGAGCACTGAACCTGATTCGGGACAACTACTTGGAGGTTCGAGATCAACTGTTTGGCCCCTTTCTTTTGCCCTTACTTCTTCTTCAACTCAGGGATTCTTGCACCTGTCCTGCTTCGTTCGTTGGGCAGAGGGAAATGATTATTGCTACAAGGAGAGGTAACATTCATTCATGCGACATATTCATTCTATTTCTTTATGCTCCATGCAATGTTGGTTTCCTCAAGATACACAATGCATTAATCCTGGTACACATTTCTGTAAATTTGTAATATTTCTCTGTATTCATTGTCTTATTTAGAGTGCACTTTAATGCAGATCCTTTGCTTGAGTTCAAGAACAAGGTTTTTGCAATACCATTTAAAATGGGCATATAAGCATATTTGATGGGCAACATAGAAGATTAACAACAGGTAGCAGAATATTCACCACTTTATTTACCACATGCTTAAATGCAACACTAAATACTTGACATTAGTACAATGTGATGATAGTGTTTGTTTTATTAGAATAATTCATAATTTTGAATTTTCATGAGCAACTTTTTTTACAATCTCAAGTAAAAAATCCACATTAATTTGCTCCTGATTGTGCTTTTGGGGTTTTTCAGGTGATGGTGAAGACAATCAAAAGTACTTGGTGGTTGTTGGTGATGACCAAAGCTAAAACAAACTCTTGTTTAGCAATAAGAGTACGTTCTTCATTTTTCATTGTGTTTATATGTTGTTCAAGTTTTCATGTTTATTTGTCAATTGTGATTATACCTTCTTTGTTAAAATTTATTGTGCCCGGGCTATCCCAAAATCCTAGTTCCGCCCCTGACTACAGCCACTCGAGAACGCACATGAAAATGTTCTTGATGACATAGAAAATGGACATGTGGGCCATGATCGAAAAAAATACACTGCACCCACTGTCACTGTAAATGATCAAGCTTTGAAAAAACTGCATGACAAATGAGATTACTCTGATAAACTGAAATGTACTAACAATGCGAAAGCTATGAACTCTCTTTTCTGTGCGTTCAACAAAACTGAATTTAATCGAATTTGCAAATGTGAAACTACTTATGATATATGACGATTACTAGAGCTAACACATGATGTACTTTTCAGGTAAATGAATCAAAGCTGTTTCGACTGGAGTCTGAATATGAATAATTCCGGATGGAGATCGACGAGCAAATGAATAACATGATCAAACACTTACTTCTCTCTTGCGAGCCAAACGACTAAGGAAAAGGAACAGGAAAAAGACCCAAGGGCTCGACTTGGAGGTCCCATCACACGCCCGGAAGATCTTAGAGCGATTCCCCTCCTTAGACAAACACCGAGCTAAGGATACCTCAGAAAACGCAAGAAGACCGGGGCACAAGTAAGAATGCGTCTAAGGTACCCCCTTGGGTCTATTTATAGATTTCTGAAAATGGTCTGCAAATAGTCAACCTCCGCTGTCCCAATCAGCTATATGCAGCCCAACTGGGTCAGCCAACAGCGTAACTCCGCCGTTCTGAAAGGCTATGGGCAGACCAACGAGGGTAAAAAGGTAAATCTTGCGATCTCTTCCTCCACAGTTCAGTTCAAAAGTCCGCCATTGCTGAGTCACACAATATCAACAGCTTGGAAATTGAAAGCCTCATTGGGAATTTGAAGACTCATGAACTAGAGCTAAAGATACAAAGTGAGGAAAGGATATTTAAAGGAGCCAAAGAAAAAAGCTCTAGCACTGAAAGCAACAGAGGAAAATGAGGTAACATGAGAGTTGATGATGAAGATGAAGAAAATAATTATGTTCGGGAATTTAGAAGATTCTCGAAGAATCCCAAGAGGCAAGAGGAGTTCAAAAGTTTTCTGAAGAAAGGTGTAGTAGAAAAGAGGAGATGGACCAAACCGTAAAAGGGGTCAGAGAGCGACGAAGAAAAGCTTATTCCTGAATGTTTTCATTATCATAAATCTGGACACATGAATAGAGATTACCCAAAGCTCCTAAAGGAAGAAAAGGAGAGGCAAGACAGAGTCAAAGGAAGAGGAAAGTGCTCAAAACGTCGACGTGGGATGGTGTTATTTTTGACAAGTCAAGCACTTCCGACTCAGGTAGTGAAGACGAGGCGAATCTGTACCTCATGGGAAAACATCACAACGACTCCGACAACGAATCCAGTGTCCATAGCCGTGTAACAACCAATCCGACCCGAGTCGTGTATGGGTTCGTTTGGACCATATCTTCGTGAATTTTGCCGGGCTTGAGGTACTTTTGGTAGTTGCTGTGGGACAATTCAATCACGTGGGGGCCCGACCACTGCCCCTTGTTCGTCCACTTTTGCGACCCTCTATTGGCAACATGTTCACGTTGGTTTCGGTTTGAAGGTGTTTGACCGAGTTACCCCACGTGTGGGAAGATTGTTCGACAACAATGGGCCAAGATGGATCATGGCCTATGTTCTGAGATACTTCAGCGGAAATGGAGCAGCATCCTCCACGCCGTGTACTTCTGGAGCAAAAACAAATTGTGGGAACTCGGTCTTCCCAAGACGCAGCTCGAGCAAGAGGTGGCTGCCATCCAAGTACAAGAATACTTGGTCGGACGGCTTTCTGAGGAAGGAACGTGCTCCTTATCGCCAAGGTGAAGGACCTCTCCTGGAAGCTTGCTCGGATTGATGCTCGGTGGAAGCAGCAGTGCAAGGCTAGATGGATACACGAAGGTGATGCCAATACCGCCTACTTCTACGCAATGGTATCGTCACTTCGCCAGTCCAACCAGATCAATCATCTTTTCACTGGAAGGGGTGGGGGGTGATCGAGGATCCTGCTCAAATTGAGTAGGGATTTGTCTCTTTCCTTGCTCAAAAGTGGACATGTCTGGCTCCGGCCCTTGATTCATGGCCTCAACTCCTGCCATCTCACCTTGTGGATCCTACCATGGCCTTGGAGCTCTCGAAGGATGTCACAGCCGAAGAAATTTGGCATTAATTATGAACCTTCACATTGATATGAAGCAAACGTACAACAAAATGTCGTGGGACACCATGCAACAAATTCTTCTTCGTTCTGGATTTCCCACTCGCTTTGCGGATTGGATCTTCCAGTGTGTTCTTCATCAGCTATTCTCCCTGCTTCTCAACAGATGACCAACTCCGTGGATCGCGGCTCGGTGTGGGTTCTGGCAAGGGTGCCCTTTTCGCCCTATCTCTTCATTCTGTACTCCGAATTGCTGTCGTGTGTTCTCCACTAACAAGAACGTGTGCTTGACATGACTTTGACTTGTGGTAACCCTGATTCAACTACTGCTGCCTCAATGCTGCGGTCAGTTTTATTGCAGTACTGTCAATGGACTAACCAATGTATCAATGCTACAAAATCTGCGGTTCTATTCAGCAAAGCAGCACATGCTTGAAAGGCTAAGTACTTTACTCGTCGGATGAGGTTTTATCGTGCTACGAAGCTGATTTATTTGGGCGTCCAGCTTGGCATGCAGAAGTTTCGTGAGACCAATCTACGCTCATCTCAGCATCACAACTGCCCTCTGCCCTCTATTTACTATCTCATGATGATGTCTCTTGCTCCATTAAGCTGGAAATTGACAAGATGACACGCTTCTCCCTTTGCAAAAGGATTCTTTTCACCGGGGCATGCATTATGTGGACCGGGCTACTGTGTGCTTGCCGCCTTCTTATGGTGGCCTCAGCATCCATAGTCTGACCAAGTGAAGGGGACCCTGTAATCAAGCCGGCGGCCGGCCGGCGGCGGTGGAGCTATCCTAAGTTATTCTACGAAGAAGAAACAGACAAAAGAACTAAACTTCATTAATACTTTTCTCATCCCCTAATTACATTCATAAGTCCTCTTTATATAATTACAAATATCAACATAGCCGTTACTACTTTTGACAGGTGTCCGCTTATTATTCTAATATCCTCTTCCCTTGGATTGCTGAGCTGGCGTGCTTCCTGTCATTGGATTTCGTCCGTTGGATGACTGCCATGTGTCTTGTGCTTTCTCCTGTTACATCATTCCCCTGCTTGCAAAAGACAACGTCCGCGTTGTATTTGTTCCTGCTTTGTTTTGAGGATGTAGCTGAGGTCCTTCACTGCGACTGTGTGGGAAGGCGGTGCCGGCGGTGTTGATGAGAACGGCGCCGGCGCGGAATATTAGCCCACCACAGCCAACGAGCGGCCAGTCGGCGGCGAAGGCGTACAGATCGTCGGGGTAGTCGCGCCGCTGGTTTGCGTGCCGCAGCTGGAGAAACTGGCCACAACAGTGGTGGCGCGGGCATGGGTGGATCTGCAGATAAGTCCTTATCTTCTTCGTTACTGTGTGGTGTCATCCCTCTTCGAAAGCGTCGTGTCGTTGGCTCTTGGGTGCGTATGGCTCCAGTTTGTCCAGGCGGGCTCTGCTCTGGGGAACTGGGGGTAGGATCCTGCAAGGAAGAGTCATTAGGGTCTAATTTTAAACGTAGTTGAGAGCGTACCTGCGGGGGAAGTGTGAGACTATTCTCCCAAGAGCTGTCTTCCGGTGGAAGGCCGTCCCATTGAATCAAGGCCTGATGAACGCGTTGGTGGTTTATCCAGACAATGCGTTCATCCAGTATTGTGAGGACGTCATGGATCGGTTGATCATTCCGGATGGTGGGAGGAAGATGATGTATAACATCATGGGTTCCCTGAAAATATTTTTTTAACAGAGAAATATGGAAAACGGGGTGCAACTTGCAGTTTTCGGGAAGCTGTAATTTGTAGGCCACAACGCTTATCTTTTTTGAACTTCGAATGGGCCATAATACTTTAAACTAAAACGACGATTGTGTGTATTATGTAATGATAACTGTTTGTATGGGTGCAGTTTAAACCAGGACTTGATCGCCAACTTCAAATTCGGCATCACGACGGGATCGATCAGCCATCTGTTTAAAGCGCTGCTGGGCTGTGCTAAGATTTGCTTTTAATTGTTTAAGTAGTTTATTTCGATCATGTATGTCGGCCTGAATGGCTTGTAATGAGCTGGTGCTCCTATAGTGATGAACAAGTGCTGGTGGTGGGCGGCCGTACATGGCTTCATAAGGGGTCATGCCGGCAGAGGAATGATAGGTTGTGTTATAAAAATATTCTGCCCAGCTGAGGATTTTGGACCAATGCCTGGGGTTGTCATGAACAAACAATCGCAGGTATTGGTTTCAAGCAACGATTGACGCGTTCCGTCTGACCATCCGTTTGTGGATGGTAGGCGGAGCTGTAGCTCAACTTGGTACCTTGCTGGGAAAATAATTCTTTCCAAAACTTAGAGAGGAAAACCGGATCACGATCGGAAATGATGGAATGCTGGGAAACCATGCAATTTTCCGACTGCCTCCAAAAGGCGCGGGCGACGACAGTTCCTGTTAACGCTCGAACTGGGGTAAAATGGGCCGCCTTGGACAACCTGTCTACTACTACTAAAATGGTGGTGTAAGAGTCAGATGATGGGAGATGGGTAATAAAATTCATAGTAATATCGGTCCATATTTGCGATGGAATTGGTAAAGGATGCAATAGTCCTAATGGGCCCGATGTTACTGTTTTCCCTTTTTGGCATAAATCACATCCTTTTATATAGTTTTGAACATCACTTAACATATGAGGCCAGTAAAAAGTTCTTTTTAAACGGTAGAGTGTGAGAGTGACGCCAGAGTGACCACTAGAACGCGTATTATGGGCCTCGGATATAAGCTGTAGTCGTAAATTGCCTTGGGGAATATATAATCTGTGTTTATAAAACAAAGTTTTATAGTGGCGTGTCCATTGTGGGCGTGTTTGCGGGTTGAGAAGTTAAATCTGCGAGTATCGTTTGTGCCAAGGGATCGGTGAGATAAGTAGACTCTAAATCATCGAATGTATGACATTTAAGGACAGAACAATTAGTGTATATAAGAGTTGTAGGTCGGTCTCGGGTACCCGAGATAAAGCGTCCGCTGCTAAATTTTGTTTGTCGGGCTTATATTGTATTGTAAAGTCAAAACCTAAGATTTTGGAGAGGAAGCGCTGCTGAGAGGGAGTTGTTAATAGTTGGTTAGCTAGGTGATGTAGGGTCTGATGGTCTGTTTTGATTATAAAGGGCGCCCCCAATAGATATTGTCTCCACTTATCTAAAGCTAGGGAGACTGCTAATAATTCGCGATCGTAGGTCGACTTTAGTTGTTCTTTGGGAGTGAGTTTTTTACTATAATAAGCGATGGGGTGACCCTTTTGTGACAACACCCCCCCGACACCACAACCGGAAGCATCCGTCTCTAAAACGAAAGGTTGGGAGAAGTCCGGTAGTTGAAGGACTGGGGTCGTGGATAAGGCTTGTCTGAGTGTGTCAAAAGCGTGGGTTGCGTCGTCTGACCAATGAAATCCATCTTTTGTGAGCATGTTAGTTAGTGGTCCTGCGATCGTGGCATAGTGTTTAATAAAACAGCGATAGTAACCTGCCAATCCTAGGAATGACCGTAAGTGTTTAAGCGTCTTTGGAATCGGCCAGTTGAAGATGGAGGCGATCTTGTCTGGGTGTGGTCGGACGTCTTGACCCGAAATCTGGTGCCCTAGGAATTCGATGTCTGGGACCGCAAAGGTGCATTTGGAGTGCTTAACATAAAGTTTGTGTGTTCGGAGCGTGTTAAATATTGTTGTGAGATGGGAGAGATGACTGACAAAGTTGGGGCTATATATTAAAATGTCATCGAAAAAAATGACAACAAACTTTCGTAAAAAGAACTGAAAAAGATCATTCATGAGGTTTTGAAACGTTGCGGGGGCGTTGGTGAGGCCAAAAGGCATCACCACAAATTCGTATAAACCCGAATGAGTACGGAAAGCTGTTTTGGGAATGTCAGCCGGATTCATGCGTATCTGGTGATAGCCAGACTGTAAGTCTAGCTTTGAAAATATTGTGGCCCCGTGTAGTTCATCTAATAATTCGTCGACTGTAGGCATTGGGTAGGCGTTTTTGGTTGTGACGAGATTGAGTGCTCGAAAGTCGACACAGAAGCGCCATGATCCATCTTTCTTTTTTATTAAAAGAACGGGAGAGGAGAATAGCGAAGAACTCGGCCTAATCAGTTCTTTGTGTAACATATCTTTAACAAGTTTTTCTATCTCGTCCTTTTGGTAATGCGGATAGCGATAGGGTTTGACCTGAACTATAGTGTCCGGTGGATTGAGGGAAATGGGATGATCGTATATTCGGGTGGGGGGTAACTGTGTAGGAGGTTGAAAGAGATCAGCATATTCGGTTAATAGTGTTGTGATGGCCGGATGCACTGGCTCCGTGCTGGCTGAGTGATCCGGTGTATGTAACTGAAACATGCATAAAAAGGAAGAAGTAATGGCATTCTGATGAACCAATTTGGTAATCTGACTAAGGGTCGCTGGTATTGTGGGTTCGTCGAGTAGACCTTGAAGGGTGATGGTAGTGTGGTTGTGTGAAAAGTCATTTGTTTTTGCTTGTAGTCCGTCGTTACTGGTCCGAGAGACTCCAGCCAAATCATTCCCAAAATGATGTCTGAGCCAAAGAGGTCTAAGACGAAGAAATTTGTGTGAAATTTGTGCCCTTGAATCAGTATTTCGGCATTCAGGTAAATGCCATTACAGTCCATTGTCACGCCATTACCTACATGAACCTTAAAGGGTTTAATGGCTGTTATCGGGACACCTAAAAAGTTGGCTATGCGGGTGGGAAAAAAGTTTGTGGTACTGCCGCTGTCTAGTAATATGTGTACGTTGGTGGCGTACATTTGTCCGAGAAATCGGATGGATTTGCCAGAAAACGTACCTACCATAGCGTTAAAACAAATTGCAGAATCTGGAAAAATCTATAGAGTCGTTTGGTGTGACTAAATCTGCATTGTCAGGAAGGTCGGAAGTGTCCTCATCGAAATATAAACAAGAAATTTTATTCTTACATCGATGGCCTGGCATATATTTTTCATCACACGTATAACATAAACCTTTTTCACGTTTAAATTTAAGTTCCGCGGGCGACAAGCGTTTTTGATAGTGTGTTGAGGTGGCTGGTGGGGCTGGATTGGCTGGTTTAACATATATTGGTTTAAAGGGTTTCGTGTATGGCTGTTTATCGTGCTCATCTTCCTCTATTAATTTGGCTAGCGCAAACGCCTCGTCTAAAGAGTGGGGACGTTGTGCGGTCACAAAGTGGCGGAAATGTGGTTTTAAACCTGCCACAAACATTGATTGTTGTAAGCTGGGCAAAAGTCCTTTAATTTGTGTTGCTAAAGTTTCGAACTGATCTTTATAATCGTGGACGGAATGTTGTTGAGTTAATCGTTTAAGTTTGCCCATAGGGTCCTCAAATAGTGAGGGTCCAAATCTGTGAACTAATGCAGTTTTAAATTCGGCCCAATTGAAATAGGCGAAATCTGGGTGTAAAGATTGATGCCAACGGGCAGCCGGTGGATCTAAATGAATCGCCACTATTGTCATATAGTTATTATATGGAATATTATAAAAACGAAAATAAGCTTCAGCTTTGGTGATCCAATCGGTAGGATCACCGAGGCAAAACGCGGAAAGCAAAATTGTACTGCTCCGGGTTGATGAGTGGTGGCAGATTGTTGATACCTGGAGATCCTTGCGGTGGGAAAAAAGTTTGCAATACCGTCCGTTTGCAATGCGGCATTCTGTGATAACCATGGTTGAAAATCAGGCGTCGGTGGGAGACCGGTGTTGGCAAAAGATCTGAAGCCATTAGTGTGGTTTGGTTGCCACGGTGGCGGGAACAAGGGTACTGACTCTTGGGAAAACGAGTCTGAAACTTGTGGGTGTGCGGCATAGCCGCGTCTGGGAACTATTGGTGGCATGATAGGCTGTGAGGCTGGTGGGATTCGGGTGAACAGATGATCTTGCGACTGTCCGGGAGGGGGCAACGTCGATGAGGAGGACGCAGAGTGGCCCGATATAGTCACCGGAGGTTGTGGATGGGATTGCCCGACATAGCGAGCGGACAGTGCTGGTGGGTAAAGGAAAAGATGTTGCTGGCGGTCCCAAGTGACCAACCGATGAAAGGGAGTAAGGGCCGTGCGTTGCTGTCTGAGACGCCGGGGCCAAGTGCCCGGAATCCTGTCCCGGTGAGGTGAGATACAAGGTCAATTCTTTACGAAATTCTTGGAAAGCATTGCTGGTTTGTTGAGAAGCCTGCTGCATTTCTTGACTGATCTTGTGCAACTCCTCCTCTAAACGGGAGAAATTGTTGGATGTTTCCTGTTGGAAGGTGAGCTGTTGAGAGGATAATTGAGATGTTCTTGCCTCCAAGTCCTTCCAGAGTTCCTGCTGAGTGGTGGCCACCGCCTTGGACCGGGTAGTAGGTGGGTCGGTGGTTGCCATGGCAAGAACGGTGGAAGGCTCAACGAGAGCACCAATGTAATCAAGCCGGCGGCCGGCCGGCGGCGGTGGAGCTATCCTAAGTTATTCTACGAAGAAGAAACAGACAAAAGAACTAAACTTCATTAATACTTTTCTCATCCCCTAATTACATTCATAAGTCCTCTTTATATAATTACAAATATCAACATAGCCGTTACTACTTTTGACAGGTGTCCGCTTATTATTCTAATATCCTCTTCCCTTGGATTTGCTGAGCTGGCGTGCTTCCTGTCATTGGATTTCGTCCGTTGGATGACTGCCATGTGTCTTGTGCTTTCTCCTGTTACAGACCCCTTCGTGCCTAGTTTGCATAGGAGCGGTTGCAATCCGAGATCTCCCTGTTCCACCAGATTATGCTTTCTTGCTACGTTGACAGCCTTCTCCATGAAGACCTCAAGCGGGGTGACTCCCCTGTGCTGCGTCTAATTCGGGATGATGCAGAGCATCTCCATCCTCTTGTGCATTGGCAAGGTGCAACAAACGATACAATTGATGTTCTTAACCATGCTTGGATTTTGGGCTGCCTATCTCCCGCCGGCCAAACTTGGCCAAACTTCGTCGACTGTGAGGTACTCAAATCACTCTCGCTGGCCGACTTCATCGATGTTGATGGTCTCTGAGACATACCCGTGCTTGAGCTGTCCTTCGATCCCGACATTATTAATTTGATCCTACTAGTTCAGATTGATGGCGGCTGGCAACACGATACTCCCTCTTTAGTGGCTTGCTTCAGCGAACGAACCATCTCAGGCCTTGCATATGCGGCCCACTTTCCTCCGCTCGCCACTCTTTTGAATGGATCCAAAAATTGCGTCTCCGCCCACGCAAGAATTTTTTTATGTTGCCTCTGTCTTTGGATGCAATTCCCACTTGTGCCTGGCTTCACAGGAGAGGGTTGGGCACTGGTTTGGCTTGCCAGGCGTTGGCAACGCTCAAAGGCTACCTCTTGTCAGACATGTTTGCTGCCCGGGTGTCATCATCGAGGGAGTCAGTCACAACCTCATGGAGTACCGCGCCTCTGGATTCAGGAATGGCTAATGGGTTGGCTCTTATTGGGACAACAAGGATCTTGCTTTCCTATTTGACTTTACAAAAGTGCTCTTCCGCTGTGTGCCCCAGGAGGTGAACCGGGTTGCTGATTTTTGTGCCAATTTGTCCCTTTTATCTGTGTTTTTATGGACTGATAGTGCGTGCTTTTCGTCAGAATTTTCTGAGCATGTGTAGGGGGGGCGAACATTTTAGCTTTTTGATTTCCTGTACTTTTATTTTGAGCGCTGATATTTGCAGACCTATAATCGATATTTGCAGCTCTTGAATATTTGCAGTCCCTAAATAAATATTTACAGTCGAGATAGATATTTACAATTCTTATTTAAAAATTTTAAAATTCATTTTTAATCTTTTTTTTCTCTTACTAATTAATACATTTTAATATATCAAAATATATAAATATATCAGATAAATAAAATTTAAATTTTCTCATTCAAACAAAATTATAATGACATTGTGAAAGATATACATGTGATTGTGAAAAATCCAATATCACTATTTTCCAGAAAAATTGAAAATGAAACCACCACCCTTTATGACGTTGACCGCAGACAACTTTATTCTTAATATCTTAGATTGCAGAGGTTGTGAGGCTCAAGTTCTTGAAATCTACAGCAGATCTCTTCCTTCCTTGGATGCGAAATGGAGATTCGATCACCAGCAAGGCAGAACCGAGGGTTGACTTTTTGGCGATAAAGAAGATTAGAGACTTTAGGACCGGGTTTCTTCTTCGCCGGTGATTACCTGCTCCGATCTGAAAGGAAGCATTGGACGGAGCGGCGGTGGCGGTTTTGTGTTCCAGGCACGGTTCCGAGTGTTCCAGCGGCGACAATGCCGTCGGTTTGGGAGTCTCAGTGGAATCACGATTTTAGGGAGAGAAAAAGGTGGCCGTAATTAGATGTTTATTTTAGATTAAAATTTCTTTATATTTTAATTTTTTGGTGATTGTTAACTGCAATCTGTTATTGCCTAGTCGCACCTTAAAATTTGATAACTTTTCGCGCCTTTTCAAAATACGCATTGTACATGCAATTTTAGGAAAAGTTCTCAACATGAAAGTTGTAGTTCTCGACGAGATCTACAACTTTCGTGTTGATCAGTTTTCCTAAAAATGCATGTAAAAGACGTACTTTAGAAATATGCTCAGATTTTGTGCATTTCAGAAATATGCCTGGTACATGCAATTTCAGGAAAAGTATTCAACACGAAAGTTGTAGATCTCGATCAACTTTCGTGTTGAACAATTTTCATAAAATTGCATGTACAAGGCGTATTTCAAAAACGTATGAAAAATTAGCAAATTTTTAGGTACGACTAGCAAATAGCGGATCCCCTATTTTTTCCGCTCAATTCTAACGCAATTTTTTTCATATAACTTTTTGGACAGGTGCAACTTAAAACGGCGGGAAGATAATTACCGACGGGCGGGAAACAAGCCCAAGGGCGGCTGGTAGGCGTTAAAGTGTCCGGAGGCGGCAGAAACGACGAGGGCGCCGCTGAACCGGGAACAGCCATCACCGAAGAAGTGCGGGTAAGCCGCCGGGTCGCCGCCGCCGCCGAGAGAGATGACAGGCTTGGCCGGGTTGGCCACCGCCTGCAGCTCGGCCAACGTCCGGCGTACGGAAGGCTTCCCGTGCCAAAGCGCCGTGTTGCATTCCACCATCTTTGCCGCCGTCGAAGCCCCTCTCGTTCTCGTCCCTTCCTTCTTCTGCTCCATCGGAACCTAGCTCGCCATCCCCTATTTACTCACTCACTCACTCGTGACTCGCCCTTTTTTATATAATTTAAAATAGATTTATTATATTTCTAGAAATCAATTAATTAGTAAAATAATGAGAATAATCCGATTATTTTTGGGAGTTGTTAAGTACACCGCAGTTTTATCTCGGAGCACCTCACTTTCTCTTAATTTTTCACGCTTTTTGAAAATACGACTTGTACATGCATTTTTAGGAAAAATATTAAACACGGAAGTTGTAGAGCTCGACGAGATATACAACTTTAATGTTGAACACTTTCCTAAAAATGCATGTACAATGTACGCTGGAAATACGGTCAGATTTCACGAATTATAGAAATACCTTTTGGACAAGCATTTTTAGGAAAAATGTTGTGCATATCGTCGAGATCTATAATTTTTGTGTTAAATATTTTTTTTCTAAAAATACATATATAAAACATATTTTTAAAATACACGAAAAATTAAGAAAAAATACGTATATTTTTTTGTCAGTCCTTAACAACTCTTTTCTGCTGCTTGCTTATTTTTTAAAGCAGCTGCTGCTTCCATTTGGCAGCAAAGCAGAAGTCAACTTGCTGTTTGCTCAGCTCTCATGTGATCAAATGCAAGTAACAGGGATGACCGGATGAGTGGACCGGATGATTGTTATTAGAAACGGTTCGAGTCAAAATAGTCCATCGGCCCAATCTCTATCCACGTGGCACTACATCTGCCACCTCATCACCCTCTCTGTCACTCCTTTTTCTTCCTAGAAAATCTCTAAGCTGCAACACGTGTTCACACGTGTCAGCTCTGTTTCGCCAGCCCACCCTCTTCTCTCCTAATAAAACCTTCACCGCAGACACCACTTGGTCTCTTAACAGGAATCATGACTTCCGGCAGGAGAAATCCGAGCAGGAAGAAGAGCAACAACAGAGCCGCCAAGGGAGGGCTGCCTCCATGTCACCCCAAGAAGCACAGCAGTACAGAGCCACCGCGCAGCAGAACTCCATTGACGCTATCCGAGCTGCCGAGGAGCGATACGCGAAAGCCAAGCAATCCAGCTCGGCCGCCCTCTACGACACCAAAGACGCCGTTTTCCAGGGCCTCGGCGCCACCGCGACTTACCTCGCCGGAAAGGGATCTAAGGCTGCAGGATACACAGCAGGAATGAGAAAACAGGGCTTTGAAGCCGCGAAAGACGCTTCTTTTACCGCCGGCCAAAAGGCAGTTGATCTCGCAAACCAAGCTGCGGAGAAGACGAAGGGCGCGAGCCTCTCGGCCGGCGGGTACGCAGCAGAGAAGGAAAAACAGGGCTATGAAGCTGCTAAAGACACTACTTTTACCACCGGCCAAAAGGCGGCCGAGATAGCCAAACAAGCTGCGGTAAAAACCAAGGACACAGGGATGTCCGCTGCAGGATTCACAACAGAAAAGAAGAAACAAGACTATGAAGCTGCAAAAGCAGAAACAGAGGTGGCCGGAAAGAAGACCGGCAAAGCAGAGGTATCATGAATCATTATAATAGCTTAATGTAAGAACATGATATTTCTGCAAAATAAAAAAAATTAATCCATGGTTGCTCTTTTTGCAGGAGAATCTGGGGAAGCAAAGTGAGAAGACAACTGAAGAGAAGGGGAAACAAGTAGAGGAGATGACGCCGGGCAGAGGATTGTGGTGAAAGAGGTGGCGCCGGAGATAGAGATTGAAGGGACCGGCGCTGAGCAAAGCAATAGCGGTGCCGGTGGAATATTTGAAGCCGTCGGGGCGGCTGTGATTGAAGCTGCAGTGAGTGGGAAGGAGACGGTGTTTGGAAAAGAACAGTGAAGGGAGGGATGGAAATTGAAGGGCAATGTTATTAGCAGTCTTAAGTCTTATGATAGCTATTTACACTCCTAAAAATACTTAAAATGGTTGTTCGCAGTCCTAATAAACAGCTAAATTCATTGGTCTGCGTATATTAATGGACTGTGTTTAGTTATTATAAGACTTCTTATAACATTGCCCAAATTTAATTAGTAATGAAAATATGGAATGCATGTAAAGTTGAAATGTTTTTAAAAATAAATAAAAACAGTTAAAACGTGTGTTGCTACTTTTGTTTGAGCAGTTTGAATACCCTCCACCATCTCCCACAATCATTGGTCCAAAATGCTGTTTTATGTTTGATTGTAAATGCAAAGCCGGAGATTCATTCAAAAATATTATTTTATCTTCATCTCTTCAATTGATTCCATGCCTGTTGTTTTAATATAATCGGTAAAATGAGACATAAAAGTACTAAATAAGAAAATAAATATAGTTTTGTTAAGTTTAGCATTGAATGTATATACATTTTTGTTAATATTTCATTAGAGACGCAAGGTAAGATCCAGTGAAATTGTAACATATATAGATGACCAACTCACCACATAGCACTACTATGTAATGATATATTTATATACCATGAAAAGGAACTATAGACACTACATAAAATAAAACTGAAACTTCTCGCGAGGACACTATTGGATCTCTACACCTCGCTTTGTGAGCGTCCAGGACGTTGAACAATGCTGTGGAGATTTTCTAGAGGGCGAGATGTAGAGACCCAGAGTGTCGCAAGTTTCAATTTTATTTCATATAGTTTGTGCTGCAATTAGACCAACGATGCTCTATGGTTGTAAGTGTTGAGCAGTGAATTTTGTACAGGAGCAAAAAATGAGTTGCATAGATGAGAATGCTTAGATGGATGTGTGTACTCAAGAGATTAGAAAAAATTAGGAATGACTGTATCGGAGATAAAATAGGAGTAGCACCAATTTCCGAGAAAATGCGAGGAGCTCGACTAAGATGGTTTGGACACGGACAAAGGAGATCATTAGAGGCACTTGTTAGGCGTTGTGAGAGTCTAGTCACTAAGCCTGTTAAACAAGGGAGAGGTAGACCAATAAAGACTTGCAATAAACTATAAGGAAAGATATGATGTACTTAAACATTAGTGAGATTATGACAAAAGATAGGGCATAATGACAACAAGGGATCCATATAGCCGACCCCACTATAGTGTAGAGCTATATGTTGTACTTTTATACCACGTATCAAAGATAATGAAATAAAATGATTTATTTTGTCATACACTCTTCTTTCTATACTCTACCATGTAATGTTTTGCATTGAATGCTCATTGTGTCTCTAATGAAACATAAGAATACAACGGATGATACAATTAGCACAAAGCAAAGCTTCACCCCAAAATTTTTCAGGACATGAGGCTGAAAGAAGAAGAGCATAACTCTTTTGTTGTGAAGTGCGATGACACTAGTATTGAATAATACTGTCTCGCACTTCAAGACATTGAAGAAGAGAGGAATCTTTATATTTCATATTAATTATTTGTTAGAAGAATTATAATGGTGAAATTGTGTTTTAGGCTCCGTTTGGGGGGACTTATTTTCACCGGTCAAGCGGTTACAACCGCATGAACCAAAATTTAAACGGAGACTTAATCATACGAGCAAATTGCATGAGTTTGTGATAACTCATTATGTTTGAGAAAGTAAATCCAAATAAAACTAGAATAACCATCAATAGATATAACACAATATTGATAAACATTAATATATGAAATAAGAGGTCTCTTTATATTAGTGTGAATAAGAGGAAAAAAAGGTACAATAGAATATTGATATTTAAAGATTCAAGAAATAAAAATTTGTAAATCTAGGGATCCCTAACAACTCTCAAGAAAGTAAAAGATAGTTTATCAGATGAAGCAAGACCAAAACGAAGACGCCACTAGCATAAATGACTTGTTGTGGCGACACCCGCTTTAGTGAGATCAGCTCAAATAATCCCGGCACTGTGCGACCCATACCAATAGTCAGAGCCCCGTATGCAGATCCTATACCTGACATCCAAAATATGGGAAAAAACAACATTAAAACCAAGTTCACATATTTGGCCAATGGAGTTATGATTTAAGGCTAGTTGGAGACATAAAATTTATTAAGTCTAAGGTTATGTAGATATATTTTTGACCAATTGTAGAGAAGATTCGAGAAGCTCGACTAAGATGGTTCGGGTATGTACAAAGGAGACCATTAGAGGCACCTATTAGGCATTGTGAGTTTAATCACTAGGCATGTCAAACGGATGAGGGGTAGACCAAAAAAGACTTGGAATGAAACTATCAGAAAAGACATTTTGTACTTGGGCATTAGTGCGATTATGACTAAAGATATGGGCACAATGGCGACAAAGGATCAATCTCGAAGGACCGAGCAGGCGATGTTCAAGAGTATGCCCCATTGTACGACAATATTTGCATTAAAAGCGTGCGACATTCATTAAAATTATGATCTAATTGTCAACAGTTGTTGCAGCACTAGAGTTGTTTGGAAACCTCAAACCTCTTCATTTCCAGGATCAGGACTAGCAAAAATCGGTGTAGAAACCACAAACCTCTTCATTTTGGAGATCAAAGATCAATGAGAATAAAGCCTGGGCCCGATCCTGCCAGGCCTCTTGCGCGCCCATACGTGTAGGTGATTTTAAATGCAAAAAAAAAAAACATTTTAATCACATATTAAGAATGAGCAAGTCTTCTTGCACAGTTAGCCATGCCCTTGAACATGCCATCCTTTAAGCCTAAAGTGCACACTCCTACTATTTATTCAGCTTACAGAATCTCAAAATGGATAACAAAGATTATCGACTTTATAGCTCATGAAGAAACAAGTGAACCCTATAACTTAGAAAGAAATCAAAACTGTTTAGAAGACCTTCAAAAACCATTGAATTTTGTTCTCCCCAGACCCATATGGAAGAAGAGGCTGGGCGGACCCATTGCCGAGCATGTCTGAGGTCCAATTTCCGGAGTTGAACCCTTTCCCGAATAAAGTGACAATCAACCTCTATATGCTTGGTACGTTCATGGAACACATGATTTTTGGCAATATGAATGACGGCTTGACTAGCACAGAGCAAGGTGGCAGGAGAGGAGAGTTTGACGCTTAAGTCCTTAAAAAGGCTTTCTAGCCATGTGAGTTCAGAAACGACAGAGACCATTGATCGGTACTCGGTTTCTGAAGATGAACGTGCGACGACAGATTGTTTCTTGCTCTGCCAGGTAACCAGATGCCCACCAAAGTACGTGCAGAAACCACTCGTAGAACGACGATCATCAATGGATCCAGCATAATGAGCATCAGAGTAAGCAATGAGAGATAGAGATGAAGAGGGCTTATAAACAAGCCCTTTCTCCGGGAGCAGTCTTCAGGTATCAGAGAATGCGTTCAACAATCTGGAGATGAGAGGTTCGTGGAGCATGCATAAACTTGCTAACAATTCCAACAACAAACGATATACCAGGTCTTATAACTGTCAAATATATCAACTTTCCCACAAGACGACGATAGTATTCTAGATTTGGTAGAAGAATATCTGAGTCGGAGGAGCAAGCACAGAGCTTATGGTTGACATCCATGAGTGTGTCAGTTGGCTTGCAACCAGAGTAGCCAGCATCATGCAAAAGATCAAGATAGTACTTTCTTTGAGATAGGACAAGACTATCGGGTCGACAGGCTACCTCAATACCAAGGAAGTATCGGAGATTCCCCAAATCTTTGGTCTGGAACACGGAGGCCAAGTGTTTCTTGATCATATGAATGCCTTTAGAATCGTCACTAGTAATTAAGATATCATCAACATACACCTGGAGTAGAACGGTGCCTGATGTACTATGTCGCTCCCAAGAGTTCCTGAATCCTTGCCAACCAATCCCCGACATCAGTGGGTGTACCGACTCCCTTGAACGTCAGAGGATGGAAACTCAAAAAGTACTTCATCTGACGATCTCCCTGCCCAACGACAACTCTCTCGGCCAACGACTTTGCCTGCCTGGCCCCTCCGCCCGGTATGACAGCTGTCGTATTCGGGATAACGGGAGTCGTTACCTGAGCAACAAGTGTCACAACCTGTGGCGCCGCCGCAACTTAGGCCACTACCATTGCCTCTACAAATATGCAACAAAAATCGTTCAGGGACACCAAAGTCCATGAGACCCGAAGCAGTAACACTGCTTGCTGTAGGCTCCTCTTGCGGCCTCGACGTCCCCGCATTGTCTCTTCCACCCTAAAATAAGCAAGGTAACAAATGAATCAAGTTCTATTCTCGTAACTTGAACACAAGGACACTCATGGTCCCGCAGAACACTCTTATGTGGACAACTTCTTTACGCGATCCGATTTCACTAAGTCGATCACTTAACCTCAACCTGGACACTAACCTCCCTCTGATACCAAATTGTAACACTTCCCATGCAATGATCATATAATATGGGTCCGGCTGGGACCCCGCAACATATAGACATCATAACTTTGGTATTATAAAATGATATAATAACACTATCCAACTAAAAAATCAGAATATAACACAACGAAAACACTAATATGAAACTAGAAGCTGTCCACAATGACATAGGAGTCCAAATGATCTTATGACCTTACATCAACAAAACATCCAAATCTTCGATAACAATAAACTCAGCAATAGACAACCTCGGCGTGCAAGCCGGCTCATCATGAAAGAAAACATAATATACAAGCAAACAAACACAACAGGAGATGGTATACTTCATGAGGCTTATGCCATTTTGGCCGGCAAGCTGACTTGATCTTACGATCCTTGCCCGGTAAAAAAATTGATGCAACGTAGGTCAACTAAGCCTGAACTCAACTGTGTAACCACCCTTCCTCTCGGCTGTCCCTAGCGGACCCCGATGTACTCCATCACCCTGCTGGTCAGTACTTCGTATGCGCATGTGATCAAACATAAAGTAACATATAAACAACATAAAAGGGTGTCACAAACATAAAACATGTTTCTATGTTGAATATTTAAATATAAAGGGGTCTACAATACAACATGAATGCAAACCTGAGTTTCACCAAATACACCTATAACGCGTATGATTCTAACATAACATCACACATCATCACATCACATAAATCACATGGGTACTCATATTTTCTTAAATGCATACAAGCCCAAGGCCAAGAACTCCCGCTGAGACCCCACCCGCACATGGATCACAACACCATCAGGCTTGTCCATCAGCTCCACCGTTCTTGCCAATTTCAACGATTCAAGCACAATCAATACTAAGAACTTTTGCTTAGAATCCACCCACACATGGATAACAACACCATCGGGCTTGTACAAAAGCATAGACGTTCTCGTCAGTTTTCACAAAAGGGGACTTGTCTTGCTGGGATACCCTCCACACGTGAATCACAACATCAAGGGGTAAGTCAGCCGACCACGAAGACAAAACCGCGCCTTCACAACCAAATAAACATCACAATCCATCACACATTCACCGCGTACATTTCCCCGCCACAAGCCAACAATCGTTCTCACACAAAACATTAGGGCATCACAACGGTGTATTCGCCGCAATCGGATTTCTATCAAAATCCCTAAAATGCATGTCAAACAATATCACCGAATCGGACCACCGATTGTGATTATGACTTCACCCACAAAGCCTAATCCACTAATGGAGCGAATTTCTACTGTAAGAAAAAAATATGTCGGGGACAGACTCAATCGACCCGGTGGTTCTTCTTGAACCAAGGCGGCCCGGATCCCTCTCACTTGAGAGATCTGGTGCCAAAAACTTGCAAGAAAGGTAAAGGAATAAAAAAAGATGTCATGCACACATCCTAAGACCGGGAGGAGAGATGTCGTTACCTTACGAAACCTCTTGTCATGAAAACCTTGAATAGCACGAATGAACGTGTTCGCCTTCACGCCCTCCACAAATCCGGTCTCGCATTAGTAAACGGAGCTCCGAAGCTCCAATGAAGACAAATTTAGGTCTTCTTCTCCTTCGCTCTCTTTCTTGCTCACCCCCACCAAGTCACGAATGACTCAAAGAAAATGAGAAGAGAGAAACCCTTTGCCCTTTTAGGGTTCACAAACACAAGACCTGGGCCATTGGATCAAGCCCCAAGAAGATCAGACGCCCAAAAATCGCTAATTTACGAAACCAATTCACGGCACCCTGCTGCGACGCGCATCGATAAGAACTCGACGCAACGCCGACAGTCACTCGACGCACCTGCATCGATAAGAACTCGACGCAGCCTCGACGCAACGTCGATTGACAATCTCAGCCTCTAGGCAAAATATTTTTGGGGTTTTACAATTTTACATTTATATTTCTAAAGGAAGCGGTCACCCCTTTCAATGTAGAGTCATTACAAATGGTAAAATTGAAATATAATAAAATATTTTGATTGATTTTATCATTTTCTATCCATATTTCTAACGGAAGGGCATTTTTGTAAACTGGAAAAACTTAAAGGGGAGGTAATTATGCAAACTCCTAAGGGAGGTCTCGGTAATAAATCCAATATATATATATATATGTATATTCCATCAATTTGATTTTTGCACGAGAATTACCAAATAATTTGTATAGAAAAAGTCAAAGGTCAAAAAGCCAGTAAAATTTTTTAAGGAAAAAAAGGAAAAGAAAAGAAAGAAGTCTAAAATTTATAGTGTTTGAAAAAGATATACTTACAAGTTGCGTGGAATACGGACAGCTTACCCATTAGCTTAAGAACAAATTTGCTGAAGCTCCAGCAGAACAGCTAGGTTTCCTCCACCTCTCCCATCTCTCAAGATGAAACCGATGGCTTCTGATGATAACAAGAGGCAGCCAATTCAAAATCTCCGAGTCTCAAGCCAAAATGTTTCGCCGCAAAATCATCAATGGAAGAAGACGACCCAGAAAAACCCCATCGATATTATTCAGGAGAAGGCGTTTTGGGAATAATTCAAGTACGCACGAGTAATCAGCTGAAGCGCCACAATGAACATGCGAAAGGATTTCTCAACAAATTCACAGAACCTGAAACATACTCCCATGTAATTGTCACATTTAGCGCCTAAGAATTTGAAAAATACAAGAAAAAATTATGTACATATTTAGAATAGTGACAAGAAATAGGGGGGGGGGGTGGTGGTGGTCGGGGGATGTAAAGAGAATGGTACATTTTATAAGGTAGACCCGCAGTGATTAATTTGCCCAAATAGAATCAATAGCCTGAGAGTCTGAGACCAGCATCATTGTAAGTTAAACAAAAAGATATTTGGTAGAGGTAACATGCGCAAAAAATTCAGACTGTTTGAAACAATTGATCAATTTTATGCACGATATCATGAATAAAGCCCGTGATCCATGAAAAGGGTGTTGAGAGAATCACGTTCTCACGGACCTGAGTGCACACGAGGACACGAGACGAGCTACCTGCAAAAATCATCAGCGAAATACGCAAGAAAAAAAATAATCACAAACACAAAGACATGCATGGAAAACCCCCAAAATAGGGTAAAAAACGCAGGACGATCGTAGTCCAACCCGAAAAGCTTCCACTAAATGATATTCACAATACAATGGCTTCCCCACGATCCCCAGATGGATCTTACAATAGTCTTCCAAGGTCTCTGAATCCACTGCAGTCTTCCAAGGTCTTTCAATACTATGTCAAGTAGTCCGCCTACGTAGACACACGACGTCGTTGGCGCACACCGATCAGTCCGCAACCCGTCAGTAGGTTGCCCCGCTCGAGGCTCAGATGCCTCGCCGCCAAAGTACACTTGAGGCTAAGATGCCCTCGCGCTGATAGCCGCTAGCCGCAGATGCGGCTCAATATACTCGCCCGAGTAAATACGACGGTTGCACACTGCCGTCCTTTGCGCAAGGATGCACACTCTGCACCACTGCACGACCACGATTGTGATCCGACAACATCGCCGACGCTTTAACAGTCTTTGCTCTCCCGAGGCAAAATGACAGTCGCCAATCACCGCCTATGCCTCCTCCGGCTCCGCGCAAATCAACCACTGCCTACGCTAGTCCCCGCACACGTGAACCGCAGCCCCGCTACTCAAATATGGCGCCAACACCGTCTTCCAAATCAGCCCGCTACTCAAATATGGCGCCAACACCGTCTTCCAAATCAGCCCCTGAACAAAGAGTCGTTAGCGTCTCCGTCCTCGCGACAAACACCGGCGTCAAATCTCGACTCCGTGCGACCACAAGGCTCCGGCCACCTCTCCAACGCCGCTTGCTCCGGCATGCCGCCGCCCCCGACGTTCGCCGGCGAGAAATCCCAGCCCGGACGAAAGAGATGAGAGGTGAACGGAGAGGGAACCGCGTTTGAGTTGACTTCTCTGGAGATGAAGAAGAGAGGCCACGGGGAAGAGAGGGTCGCAGGCTATACTTTGAAGAGAGGATCACACCTCTTTTATAGATATGATCCTTCCTTTTTTTAAATTATATTTATTTCTCACAAGGTAGGCCAACACAAAAGAAAAGTCAAAAAATGGATTCTTGTTTTTTTCTTTTGTTCCTTTCACATGGGTGGGCTGCAAAGTAAGGAAAGTCAATTCCTTCCCTTTTGGATTGACGTGTGGCGGGGATGGAAAGATTGAATGACATAATTTATACTATACTATTATATATATCATAATATATAATAATATATATAAAACTAAAGATTGTATAAATCATATGATCTCGCCCGATCTGATCATCACGCCCGAATTTCACCACAACTCAAACCAATTCATTACCGACTTCTCGATGCCGTCGCCGCGGGTTTTATCCATCTAGGAGGGAACCCGAACCCAACAATTCTCCCCCTTCCCGACTAGGAGGAAGAGCTCGCCAAATTGGTGACCTCCCCACGAGAACGATCACTACAACTATGCATCATTCCCGCGCAAACTGGCGAACTTGATGTATGATCATGACAATCAAAATTCACATGACGTCGCTGGACAACAACAATATGAGAACCGTTCTTCTGTCCTATCACCGTCGACTTTGAGACATGATGTCTCACTTGCTTGTAGCATTTCCACTCACCGAATAGTCTGCGCTGCCCGCGCCATACATCGGTGGCTCTATCACCTCTGATCTTGTGCTTCCCCGCACCTGCAACTCTCGCCTCCATACAATAAAAGACAGACATCATGCTACCACAGTCTATGACCAAAGAACCTCTGGTCAGTCTCCATCGTCCGTCACCAAATCTTTTAGCATAACCATCTGCATCAAATCGTCCAACACACAACAAACTGAATCGAATATTAGTTACATGAGGAACGTCTTTGAACACTAAAACAAAATTTGTGCTTGTCTTCAGGTGCACATCACCGACGCCAATAGCCCCGCAAACTCTCCCGTTGCCCTTCCTCAACACCTGCAATCACGTGAGGTGTAAGTAGCAAATTGTGCTATATCATTCGAAACGTGTGCTGAAGCACACGAGTCCACCAGCTACATATCATCTCTACGAACGAGGTCAGCCGTCACCTCATCACCTGAAAAGAGTAGATCGTCATCAAAGGTTGTCACTACTGAAGCCATGGCCTCATCTTGCTTCCCTGATTCCTGTGTCTGTAATTTCTTCCAGGTATGACACATCCGCTCGATGTGCCCCTTCTTGCCACAATGAAAGCATTCAATGTATTTTCGTGGGTTG
The DNA here is from genome assembly GCA_039583875.1 of Platanthera guangdongensis. NCBI lineage: Eukaryota > Viridiplantae > Streptophyta > Magnoliopsida > Asparagales > Orchidaceae > Platanthera > Platanthera guangdongensis. The sequence goes on from CM077148.1 coordinate 195,015,497, forward strand.
GACTTGCACCTGTTAGACTCTCTGTCATCTCTGCCTTTTTCTCTCCCCCTATACTCAATATACAAAACATCTGAATGGGCGTAGGACTCACCATGAGATTTTCTTCTCACCTCCTCATTCAGAATCCCACTTTTTGTAACCTCCATAGTCAAAACACATCCTGGAGACGAGTTTATCAGTGAAACTCGAACCATCTCACAAGAGCCAAGGAGAGACTTAAGTAACGACAGTGCATTGACCTCATCATCAAAGGTCACTTTCATGGCAGATAGTTGGTCCAACACACCTTGGAACTCATTCACGTGATCAAGTATATGTGTGCCCTCCTTATACTTGCAATCGCTAATCTTCGTCGACAACAAGAGCTTGTTCATTCCCGTACTCTTCGCATACAAAGACTCCAATATATTCCATAGCACATTGGCATCAATGATACTCTCCACATGATTGTAAACATTGCGCTTTACAAATCGCCCAACAAAGCCACATACCTTGCGATGTTCGATTTTCCATTTTGCAGGATCCATATCTTTGGGCATCTCGTCAAATATAGGTGAGTGCCAATCTTTGACGTAGATCAAGTCCATCATCAGATGCCACTCATGAAAGTAGGCCCCATTCAACTTCATAACCATCTAAGAACTCGAATCCATCTACACTCAGTCTACTGTCAACTTTGACCACTGATCTTGGAGCCGACTATTTCAAAGAATGTGATTAGAGAGGATAAGGAGCAGACTAATGGTCGTCACCTACCGCACCTATTCACAAACCCGAAATATCAAATCGACTCGACTGAACCTCGCTCTGATACCAGTTGTTGAGAGAAACACGTTCTCACGGACCTGGGTGCACGCGAGGACAAGAGCTGAGCTACATGCAAAAGTCGTCAGCGAAATACACAACAAAAACAATCACAAACACAAAGGCGTATACGTGGAAAACCCCCAAAACAGGATAAAAACCACGGGACGATCAGAGTCCAACCCGGAAAGCCTCCACTAAATGATATTCACAATACAATGGCTCCCCCGTGCGATCCCTAGATGGATCTTACAGGTAACAAAAAATAAAGACAATAGGAAAATACAGATATACCGACAAAGACGACCAAGTTCGAGTCGGAGTGACTCGCTACAAACTGATTCTCTGGATCCACTGCAGTCTTCCAATATTGTGCCAAGCTGACCGCCTACGTCGACACACGACGTCGTTGGCGCACTCTGATCAGTCTGCAATCCGTCAATATGTTGCCCCGCTCGAGGCTCATATGCCTCGCCGAGAAAGTCCACTTGGGGCTAAGATGCCTCCTCGCACTGACTGTCACTAGCCGGAGATGCGGCTCAATATACTCGCCCGAGTAAATACGACGATTGCACACTACCGTCCTTTGCGCCAAGATGCGCACTCTGCACCACTGCACGATCACGACCGTGATCCAGCAACACCGCCGACGCTTCAATGGTCCTTGCTCTCCCGAGCCCAAATAAAGGTCGCCAATCACCGCTTGTGCCTCTCCGGCTCCGCCCAAATCGGCTCCGCCTACACCGCTCCCTGCACACGTGCACCGCAGCCCCACTACACAAATATGGCGCCAACACCACCTTCCAAATTAGCCCTCGTACAAAGAGTCATCGGCATCTCCGCCCCCGCGACAAACGCCGCTGTCAAATTTCGATTCCATGCGGCCTCAAGGCTCCGACCACCTCTCCAACATCGCTTGCTCCGGCATGCTGCCGTCCCCCACGTTCGTCGGCGAGAATCCCGGCCCAGACGAGAGAGATGAGAGGCGAATGGAAAGGGAACCGCCTTTGAGTTGACTGCTCTGGAGATGAACAAGAGAGGCGGCTCAGTTTTATTCTTCACGGCCACGGGAAATAGAGGTTCACAGGCTACACTTTGAAGAGAGGATCACACCTCTTTTATAGATATGACATTTTTTTAATTATATTTATTTCTCACATGGGCGGCCAACACAAAAGAAAAGTCAAAAATGGATTTTTTTTCTTTTGTTCCTTTCACGTGGGTGGGCTGCAATTCTGCAAAGCAAGGAAAGTCAATTCCTTCCCTTTTGGATTGATGTGTGGCAGGGATGGAAAGATTGAATGACATAATTTATATTATATTATATTATTATATATATATCATAATATATAATAATATATATAAAACTAAGGATTGTATAAATCCTATGATCTCGCCGATCATCGCGCCCGAATTTCGCCACAACTCAAACCAATCCATTACGGATCTCTGGGCGCCGTCGCCACGGGTTTTATCCACCTAGGAGGGAACCCAAACCCAGCAAAGGGGGCACATACTTTTCCCGTGTATGATTAAAGTGATCAAGCTCAATACAATAATCATGAATATGAAGCAAGAAGGTTTTTAAAAAAGAATTACCATGGAGAAATATTAATACCAAATTCCCATGGATAAATCCCTTAGAATGAATGCACTCTTTCACTACTTTTGGGATGTTGCAGAGTACTCGAATAACAGGCGATTAGATGGAGCAGATTGGAAAAGAACACGGAGTCGATCGGTAAGTTGATAAATTAATGTCCACTGCATAGAAATTTCAGAATCCTTCATTTGCCTAACAACTGATGCCTGCAAGTAAAACAAAAGTTGTAATGAATGTGGCTTTTGCAAATGTTTGCACAAGTAAATATAATGTAGGAGCTATTGAAACCAAACATTATAAGCAAAAGGATCAAAAGGGAATGAACAAACATATGAAAAAATACGAAGAAACAGAAGAACACTTGCTCCAACATAGAAAAAAACACATTTATAGTTGCACAGAATTACCAGAAGGCGCTTCCCAAGTTGGACTTCAACCTCAGTTCCAAAAGATATATTACTGGCTAAGGATTTAAGAGGATCCCCAGTCGGATCCATGGACAGCAAACTCGGGATCTGCGGAGCGTAAACTAGTCTCCAACGTGCCTGCCCAAACTCTCCCTTCCCTTCAATTCTTGGCATCAAAGTCACGAGTGTTGCAGTAGCGAGTTTTTTGAAAGCCAGCTGCCCATCACCTTCGAGCAAAGATTCTGCTAACTGAGTCTCAAAAACCCTTGCAGCCTGCAGAGTGATGAAAATTCATTAATCACAAAATAGTAACCTGAATACAATATCTAAATTCTAATCATGCACGTGAATCCTGAATCCTCAAATTATGCACACAAGATTCACTATATTCATATGAAATTAGTCATGAACTAGTACAGAAATATATACCAAGGCCTAAAATTTGCATTATATTGTAATCTTAAGTTCAAGCCAAAAAAAGAAGAATATGGAGCAGAAAGGCCAAGGTACTGAATGAAACTCATTAGAATATGGCCATTATAAGGGCCCATTGTGATGTAGGATAAGGTGAAGGTAGTGGAGTGATTATGCGCTAATGAAACTCTAATAAATGAAAGCAAGTGTAATAATGTAGGGGAAACCTAGATGAATGTGGCGCTCATGCAATAGCCCAACAATCATTTGCAAGAATTCAAAAATTATTGCAGGAACTTATGAACATGCACACTTAAGATAAAGCTTTAGGTAAAATAAGCATGATCAAGTAAAAAATTAAAACGCGAGCGCGTTAATTAAACACCCGGTGAATACGCCCTTCAAGTATAACAAAGAGACCAAGCAAGCTTTTATGGATATATATCCCAAATCACATGTAATTTTCGACAGTAATTTTGATTTTCGATTTAGAACTTACACGAGTAATTAAGACCAAAGGAGAAGAATTATTGCAATTTAAAACCTTGGAAGACGATTCCAATTTTGATGTTGCTGGTGATGAAATTCTGCTCCAATTTAAATGGCCGGCGGTTGAGCAATGATGGGAGGAGACTGTAAATTGCAGTCAAGAGAGTTTGGATATGCACAAATCCTGTAGCTGACGGGTGCAGAACACCTGGTTCAGTGGCTGGCAGCAACGACAGCACAAGAGAGGAGTCGAATCCCACAGGGGATTACGGTTCGCTGGAAATGAAGCAAGACTCTCAATTTCAAGACGTGGAGTCTTGGAAGGCAAATATGCAAGCTGGGCTGCTGGCGGAAAAGTAAACCGTTGAGGGTGCTGGCTGGCGGGGAGAGATGAGAGGAGATCCTGTAAAGGAGTGGGTGCCAGGGTAGGAGAAGCGGTTGACAGCCTTAGGAAAAAGTATTGAGTGCTGGACTGCGAGCTACGAGTGCTTCCAAGCCCACAGAAGCTACAAGAAATCCACGATCTCCTTCCCAGCGGTCATGGACGGGAGAAAAGCGTAATATGTCCGCGGTTTCCAATGGTTAACTCCTAATTTGCTGAAGGACGTGGGGGGGGGGGGGATGAGTAGAGCGGGATGATGAGGGGATTGGCCATAGGGTAAGGTGGGAGGACTCTAGGCTTCAACACCTAGAGCTATAAGGCTTCGGCACTGTAGGGAGAGATCATAAAGTCTGGAATTTTCTTCCAAATTCTGCAATGCCTTGGAAATAAACTCCCAACCAATATATATAAGCAATGACACACAACAGATGACAGTGATTGGTCTTGGCAACATGCACAAAAAGAGTGTACGGAAAAATAAAGCAAAAAAAAGAAAATATTACGTCGATGCTTTGAACACGACGACGGACTCGGATCATGCATACGACGATACTAACGCCGCCTCCTATGAGTGTAAACCCGAATAGTCTCCGATACGGGTCGCCCCGTCCGTGAACTATGATCCCATCACATTGTAATCACTAAACTTCTTTAGTCCCACATATGTGTAAGTTGAGTTGAGCCGGCTCAAAAAAAGCTCGATTCGAGCTCGAGTCTATGGAACTTGAGTCAAGCTTGAGTCTATGAAGCTCAAGCTCACATGCTCTTGTTCATCAACTCACAAGCTTTTTCTTTGAACATTTTTTTCAAAATATATATAAATACAAAGAAAAAATCGCTCATGAGCAAAAAAACTTGTGAGCAGCTCATGTTTGACTCGAGCTCGCTAGTTCTAGTGCTTGAGTTCAATATATTGGTCTTGGGCTCGAGCTCGAGCCATGCAAAATGAGCTCGTCGAGCTTGAGAATTTTTCCATGCTCAACTCTAGCTCGACATTTGCACCCATAGTCCCACATTTCCTACTAAAGATTGTTGTAACCCCTATACTTTATATATGGGGAATTTTAATGCATTATAAATATATATAAAAGACAGCTTGATTCCGTGGATTCAAAATCATCATTTGTTGTTTTTTGCTTTCCTCGCTTTACACTTCTCCTCCATAGATTTGAAATTTCTCTCTCCACCATTACCACACTTTTTTTGCTCACGAGACACTACAAAATCAAGGAAAGTGTGCAATGGATGTGGAGATACATGCCCTCAGGGCCAATTGTACATAGGACCTTGTCATTTTGCCGTCTGGTCATTCTCATGTTGGTTGTGTTCGGTATTTATGGTTAAACACAAACCGGATGATTCTATTGAACTTCTCAAAGCGCAACTTACGACACACAAATTTATACAATAACATCACAATTATGATAATATCTTCTCTTCGGATGTGAAATCTAACATGGTTTGGATCTTGATCTCGCTTACTATTTATCGTAGTTGAGAGTTGCATCAACTTAATATCAAGAATGCCGCCCTCAACGACAATCTAACTGTGATGAAGTATATGAAGCAACCACCTAGATACAAGACTACACAGAGTTTCTTGCATGTTATCTCTGAAAAACTCTCTATGGACTCGATCAATCTTCTCAAGAATGGTTCGAACAGTATGGCCAAATAGTTTAAAATATTGACTTTAGACGAAGCTTATCAGACTTTTCTCTAACCCATTGTCATCGGGGGTTAATTGATCCTTCTCATCCATTGTATCTTTAGTTTCTTTCCAAACTTGGTTCAAAAGATATGTATGCTCCAACTTAAAAGAGAACACAAATTGATATTACGTACAACATTATTATTGTGTAAATTTATTTAAGTTTTGACCCCATATGTGACGGCGCACCAGGACCGACGCGCGTGTATACCTGCAGGAGACGGTGATCCGCTCTCCGGACGGGCGATCAGAGTCCATGGGCACGTCCAGACGTGTGTTTCCAGTCAGTTTTATATTTTATACCTTTTATTCCGAGTTGTATCTAGCCTCCGATCGGTCCAGACATTGTGAGCCCTCCGATACGGGTGGTTTGATTTCGGTTTTATTAGTGTAGTTATTAAGCGGTTGTAGGTTAGGGCTTATATAAGGAAGCATGCAGGCAGTTCCTGGGTATCAAAGGTTTCACGAAAGTAGGAACCACTTGGTCCATGCTCTCTGGTGCGACGTCGGAGAAGACTCCCGCACCTGGTGCGATTTCAGGCCGACTCCTCCCCTCCGCCTCCCTCCTGCTCAACCCCATCCACCCCACTTCTAGCAAGCCCTCCCACCGTCTATTTCCAGCGAGACTTCCTGCCGCCTTCTCCCTAGCCACCACCAAACACCAGGGGAAATCCCCCGCCCTCTTCCTCCTCTATCTCCCCAGCCCGCATCCCCTCTAAAAGCCACAGTCCTCTATTCTGTCCCACTCAAACCCGATGCCGCAAAGCACCACCCCTCCTCCCCAATCCTCCACGGTCCTCTCCCCTCCAGACCCCGCAATCAACCGCCCAACCCTCCTCATCAGCCTAGAGCCCAGCCCGCACCCCCCTTCCCTGTCACCGTTGTGGACTCCACTTTCACCCTTCCAAAACAACACCCGATTTTCCTCGGGTTAACTCCCCCCCCCCACCCGCAGCCTTACCGCAGCCCGAAACAGCACACCTGCATTCTATCCGCTTCCCTGACCGTGGAAGACCTCCTGCAGCCATCCTGCCGCCGCTTATACGTGTAATTTGTGGTAAAAGTCACGCCCTTTTTGTTGTTTTATTTTGGCTAACTTGTACTGTGATGAATCTTATATTTCATTGTGCAATCAGTTAATTTGTTGTGCTACTTGTGGGGTTTTTACTTTGTTCGCTTAACTACTTGCGCCTCATTTTGTGTGCGAGCGTTACTTGTTTCTTTCAATTGAGGCTTTGGCGAAGTTTATGCAACTGCAACATATTTATAATAATTAATTATTGCTGCAATTATCAAATCGGACTGTGGTACATTTCTTCATATTTATCCCATTGCATTTAGTAAACCCCCTCTCCGAGTCGACCTATCGCTGCATCAATATGTATAGCTATTTGTACAAGAGACACTTATTAAATACGGTCTTTTGAAGAGTTGATGCATCCACACTTCCCCATAGAACGAGGAAGCAGTTTTTATTCTCAAACAACCTCATTAGTTTGGGGGCAAATTAACAACCTCAGCATGGCCCCCTACAAAAATGCCCCTCAAATGAGACTCCCCACAGCGTCAGATATCAGTATCACTAAAAGCACACTCCTCTCCTGAAAAAAGCCTCTTGAACATGTGCATCACATTTCCAGGTAATTATAGCATCATAGAAGGAGAGCAAAAAAGTAAGAAGTGCTCATTGTCATAATATGCAGATAAATTTAAAGAGTAGCTAAAAAAATTGAAAGAGGAAAAGTGCTGATTGGTAACTCACTTCACTAGGTGTGAGAGCATCCTGATCCACCGAGCGAGTTGATTTAACAATTAAATTATCCTGCCAGGAACTGGCACGACTTTGAATATTAAATTGCCATTCAGATCCCACCAATACTAAATCTAAAACAGGGTCTAGTCCAAGGTCAGGCTCGAATTTGGCAATATTCAGATGATCGCGTTTAAGCCGAACCTGTGATACAAAATAAATAAATAAGTAGCTTCCAAGAAATGCATAACAGAAACATTTCTCTCTATCACAGCTATGAAATTGCCATTTTGAGTTTATTTCAAAGTTTTATCAGGAAAACAGGCATCTAGCTTAAAAAAATGTGCTTGCCTGAGTGGCAACTAAATTGACATCTCCATTTTCAAATGTCAAAACGCCTTTAGGATTAACATATTGGGGACGAGCTACACCATTAAGCTCAAGTTCCCCACTAACAGCAAAATTAAGGATTAAAGGGTATACAATCCTTAATTCGGGTCCAAGAACTAGCTTCAGGTCAGTGAGCCTTGCATCAAGGCCTGGATCGGTGTTTCCCAACTCTAACTTCTCATCACTGGAATGCTTTCCTATACATCATAATAAGTTGCTATCAATTGTAGAACAATAAAATAACATAAAACAAGAAACTACAAAGAAATTTAACCATGCAACATAAAACATTATAAAAGAAAAAAGGGTAAAAGTTTATTATTCAGATGCAAAACTGTAGTTTTTTAATTGAAAACCTTGCAATCATGAAAATGACTAGTTGACAATTCAAAGAAGGTCCAAAAAAAGGGGCAGCCCGGCACACAAAGCATCCCCGTGCAGCGAGGGTCCGATGAAGGGTCCCACCACAAGGGTGAAATGTAAGCAAATCTTAGTTGAGGAAGAGAAAATTATATTATTATGCCCTAACCTAGGGCAATCATACATATATAGGAAACAAAACACGTGATATGTCACGTGTAACGCGCAGCGAAAAAATAACAAACTGAAATACAATACGTATATTCAACTCTCCCACTCAAGTTGGGAGTATATATCAATCATTCCCAATTTGACCGTATCATCCATAAGGTTGTCATAGCTTAATTCTTTGGTGAAGACGTCAGCCAATTGATCACGAGAATTCACGAAAGGTGCACAAATATTTCCCTTGTCTAGGTGATCTTTGATGAAATGTCTGTTCACTTCAACATGCTTTGTCTTATCATGTTGAACTAGATTGTGAGCAATATTGATGACAAATTTGTTATCACAATAGATTGTAATAGGTTTGTTCACCTGGAGTCCCATATCCTGGAGAATTGTCTTCAACCACAACCCCTCACATACTTCTTGTGTCATAGCCCGCCCTGTACTCTGCTTCGACACTTGAGCAAGCAACAACATTCTGTTTCTTGCTCTTCCAGGATACAAGATTTCCACCCACAAATGAACAATATCTGGTAGTAGATTTTCTATCGTCTTGACTACCAACTCAATCAACATCTGTAAACACTTCAATTTTTAAAGGTTGATTTGTAGAGAACAAAATCCCATGTCCTGAAGACCTCTCGAGGTATCTCAATGCCCGTTATGCAGCATTCTGATGGAGAATTGTGGGAGAATGCATGAATCTACTAAGGACACCCACAACATACATAATATCAGGGCGAGTATGAGATAAATATATGAGTCTCCCAATCAATCGTTGGTACCTTGAGATATCAACTTTCTCCCCTTTAGTGTCAACATCAATCTTGTGATTAGCCTCAATAGGTGTATCTACGGGAGCACACCCAAGCATCTCAGTTTCCTATAGAAGATCAAGAGTATACTTTCTCTGAGAGATGAAGATCACTCGATGAGATCTTAGTACTTCAATTCCCAAGAAATATTTTAGCTTTCCCAGATCTTTAACTTCAAATTCTTTGCCCAATTGTATTTTCAAGTGAATGATTTCCTCAAGGTCATCTCATGTAATGATGCTGTCATCCGCATATACAATGAGTATCGATATTTGAGTTCCTCTGCTCTTGATAAAGAGAGTATGATCTTCCTGTCCTTGGGTATAACCTAGTTGAAGAATGGTTTTGTTAAACCGTCCAAACCAAGTTCTAGGAGATTGTTTCAGGCCATATAAGGATTTTTGCAGACGACATACCTTCCTGTTGGACCCTCCTTTGGAAAAGCCAGGTGGGATAGTCATATAGACTTCTTCTTTCAGATCATCATGCAAGAAGACATTTTTGACATCAAGCTGTGGTAACTTCCAGCCAAGACATGCAACACAAGAGATGATCACACAAATGGAATTCATTTTTGCAAAAGGGGAAAAGATTTCTTGGTAATCAATTCTTTAGGTTTTGGTATACCCTTAGCGACCAATCGTGCTTTATATCATTCCACCACCCTATCTTGATTCTGCTTAATAGAGAAAATTCAACATGATTCAACTGTTCGCTTCCCAGAGGGAATACTTGCAAGTTGTCATGTTTCATTTTTTTTCAAAGCACACATCTCTTCTTCCAAAGCTTGTTTCCACTCAGGTATCAGAACAGCCTCCTGCCAGGTCTTGAGAATCATCATAGAGGAAATAGATGAGATAAAAACTCTGTGAGCATGGGAGAGGTGATGATAAGAAATGTAATTGACATTGGGTGTTTGGTGCCAACAGTATTACCTTTAAGAAGAGGAAGGGGAACATGGAGGTCATCATCAAAATCTGGAGCAAAAGCAGACACCGACACTGGTGGGACATCCACGGATGGCACTTGCTCAGCAGTACGAGGTCTGCGAGAGTATGTACATAATATAGGAGGAATAAGAGTGAGAGAAATAGTACTGAGAGAAATAGAAGCAGTACTGAGAGAAACAGGAGCAGGTGTAGGAGGATATGAGGAGAAACAACTATCGAAAGAGGAGAGTCGAAGGTCCTGTCAATATTACTACTCATCTCCCCCCGACGAGGACCAAAATACGACTCCCCCTCACGAAAAGTAACATAAACAGTGCAGTAGAAACAATGTGTAGGAGGGCGATAACACTGATAACCCTTGGTGGCAGGAGAATAGCCAACAAAAACACATTTCAGAGAACGAGCGTCCAAACAAAACTAAATATGCGAGGAGAGATGTGGGAGGTGTGGACAATGTGTTTCTGGGATAAACGGGAAATGGGCGTATCGTAGTGAAGGGAGTGTGGTGGTAGACGATTAATGATATGAGCTGAAGTCTTAGTTATTAAAGGCGCAAGACACACCAAGGCGCAAAGGGGTCTTGGAGCCTAGGCGCAAGGCTCAAGGCTAAAGGCGCAGGCGCGCACCTGACAAAGACAAGACGCAACCACATCCATTTTAAATAATCAACAACAAACATCATTTCAACTTTTCGATCAAAATTTTCATCTACTGTACAATTAATCATTCATTACTATCGTTTATATCTCTTTAAAATTTGAATCAATATGGTCACTTGCATCATATTTAAGTCTCAACGCACAATTATATTTCACAAACACTCAATAAAAAATTATTGAGTTTTTACATAATTTTTTTCTTAATTTTTCAAGAAAAAAATTTACAGCAAAAGTCTCACTCTGGCGGACATTTTATATTCCAAAGACGCAAATAAGACGCAAACCACTGAGCCTGGTGAGCCTTGAGCCTTGAGCCTTAGGCCCGCCTGAGGCGCGCCTTTAATAACATAGGATGCAGTCAACACTGCATCACCCCAATAGAACTTGGGAAGGTGCATGACAATTGTTAGAATAGCCCATGTATTAGGCCCATGTTTTGGGCCCATTTTTTGTTCTCTCCTCTTTAGTCTCACATCTTGTATAAGATTTATTCTCGCTCTCTTCCTCCTATATATTTGTATTCTCTCCTTGTATTTACATACACAAGCAATACATACAAGCTTTGAGATTTCTCAACATGGTAACAGAGGCAGGTTCGGTCCTCTAGAGGTTCCTCTAGCTGCGGTTTTCCTTTTTCTTCAAACCACCCAGCCCGCCCTCCCCAGCGGCCTGCCTGTCTGTCCGCACCGATCTCTTGCGGTCTGCTTTTCCCTTCTCCGCGTGGCTGCTGCGGACTGCCCCTCTGCATCCGCCTCTCTTCTCTCTCTCTGTGGTTCCACCCTCCTCAGGCTTCTTATAGCCATCTTTTGCTCTGACCCGTGGGACCCACCTCTTCTATCCGCTGCGAGCTACTCTGATTCTGTTCGCTCGAGCCTCTCTACTCGCGGACTGCTCTTTATATCTCCCTCTCCCTGTGCTACTCCCTATCCGCCGTCTCTTGCGGATTGCTATTGTCCGCAGCGTGCTTCTCCCTCTTGCGGCCTGCTCTTCTTTCTTGCGGACTGCTCCTGTCCGCCGCGGCCTCCTTTCTCCTGCGACCTGCTCCTCTCTTCTGCGGACAGTTCCTGTCCGCCGCGGCCTCCTCTCTCTTGTGGCCTGCTCTTCTCTCCTGCGGACTGCTCCTGTCCGCCGCGGCCTCCTTTCTCCTGCGGCCTGCTCCTCTCTTCTGCGGACTGCTCTTGTCCGCCACAGTTTCTCTTTTGCGGACTGCTCCTGTACGCTGCGGACTCGTGTTATCCTCGCTGCTTCTTGTGCTCTGACCGCTGCTGTGTTCACCTAGACCGTGCGGACTCCTCCCCGTCCGCATTTTGGTTGCGATTTGCAACATCGCTGGTGTCCGGCGCAACCGTGCGGCCTGGTGCCTTCCCGCGTTTTCTTTGGTCGTGCTCTTCTCCAGCCTTCCCGCTGCGGCCTGGTCGTGCGACCTCCTGCTCTTCTCGCAGCGGTCTCCCTCGATGTTTTGTTATTGCGGTCTGCCTCTATGGGTTCTTCGGGTACCTCCACTGGCTCGGCGGCCAGTCCGCCTCTTGACCGCCCGGCCTGTCCTACAGATCGCCCGGCTTGCTCTGCTGAAGTCCGTGACGAGCTGCGGATCACTACCATCTCTCTTTCTGGCAAGAAAAACTTTATCCCTTGGGTGCACTCCGTTAGACGGGTTCTTCAAGCCAAGGGTCTTCTGCCTCACCTTACTCAGACACCTCCGTCTCCTCTTACCGATGATTGGCTCCGTAATAATGGCCGCGTTCAGACTTGGATCCTGAATTCATTAGATGGTGAACCTTATCAGATGGCTATGTACCACGACACCGCCAAGGTTATGTGGGATGAGCTGCATTCCTTATACTCAGGCCGCGACAGTCTTCAGCATCTCTACGACATCCTCACTGACCTCTTTGCTCTCGACACTGGCGAGGCTTCGGATATGACGTCCTTTGTCGCTCGGGCTAAAACTCTTGCGGAAGCCTGGATACAACATCAGCCGTCCACCAATGATCATGCTGCTCAGCGCGCTCAGAAGGAAGCCGCATGCATTGCCATCATAATGGCCCATCTTCCACCTCACCTTCAGAGCATTCGTGCTCAGGTCCTGGCTGCTCCCACCACACCATCCTTCTCCGATGTATGCTCCATGCTTCTCCGTGTATCACCTCCTCCAGATACTTCTGCTCCTTCTCCCCCGGCCCTTCTACAGCAGGCCCCTCCGCTCCTACCTTCCCCTCCTCCTTCTGCTCGGGGGGGGGGGGGGGGGGGGGGGACGTTCGGGCTCTTGGGGCCGAGGCCGGGGTCGGCCGAAGTGTTCCTTCTGCGGGAAAGATGGTCATCTGGAGGCGACCTGCTATAATATAATTGGTTATCCTACTCGTCCGATGGTTTCTGTTGTTACTGACGCCAGTCCTCCTAATCTTGAGACCGTCCGTCTTCAACTCCAGCATCTTCAGGGCCTGCTCAACCCACCATCTGCCTCCGTCGCCTCCGTCTCCAACACAGGTACTGCTTGTCTCTCCACCAGCCTGGGATGGATTGTGGACTCTGGTGCCACTCATCACATTACTTCGCGACGGTCTGCCCAGTACTCGGATTCTCCTTATCCGAAGTCTATCACTGTGGCCAATGAGGCGCTGGTTCCCGTCTCCGGCTCGGCAGATCTTTCTCTCAACCAGTCCATCTCCCTTCGCTCGACTCTTCATGTTCCGAGTTCACTATTTAATTTACTCTCTGTTGGACGTCTTACGAGTGATCTTGATTGTTCCGTTATATTCACTTCCACTTCCTTTGTTATACAGGATCGGCGGACGCGGACTACCATTGGTAAAGGCCAGCTGCGGAACGGGCTCTACCTTCTCGACGAATCTCCCACCATTCTATTTTCCGTCTCTTCCATTGCATGACATCGTCGACTTGGGCATGCCCCTCTGCCGGTCCTCCAGCGGGCTCTTCCAGATATCCCCTTTACTTATTTTCAGTGTGACTCAAGTATCCTCGGCAAACAACCGCGTTCTTCTTTTCCTTCGCATTGTACTCGGAGCGCTGCTCCTTTGATTTATTACATTCTGATGTATGAGGTCCTTTTAAGATTCCCAGTATCTCTGGATTTCGCTATTTTATCACATTTATTGATGATCACTCTCGAACTATGTAGCTATACTTCGTGATCGCTCCGAGCTTCCCCGGGTTTTTCGGGCATTTGTCCTCGAGACCCGTACACAATTCCACACCACACTCAAAATACTCCGCACCGACAATGCTCGTGAGTACACCAGCCACGATTTTACCGCTTTATGTTCTGAATTCGGGATTCTTCATCAAACCTCCTGTGCTTACACGCCCCAACAAAACGGTGTTGCCGAGAGGAAGAACGACCACTTACTAGATGTTGCCCGCTCCCTCATGCTTCAAATGCATGTTCCCAAGCCTTATTGGAACTTTGCGGTCTCGACTGCCTGCTTTCTCATCAACCGTCTCCCTTCCTCCGTCCTCAACTATGCTACTCCGTTTAGCCTATTGTTTCCCTCAATTCCTGCTTTTCCTCTCCCGCCTCGTGTCTTTGGCAGCCTTTGCTACGTCCACCGTCTGGGGCCATCCTCGAATAAGTTGGATCCCCAGGCGGCTCCACACATCTTTGTCGGCTATTCACGCACCCAGAAGGGCTATGTGTGTCACTCTCCAGCTACTCGAAAGATCTCCGTTTCTGCTGACGTTACCTTTCGGGAAGAACAACCATTTTTTCCTGCTCCTTTACCCGCTACTCCACCCCCAACTCCTCTCCCGCCATCCATCCCACGCCCAGTTATTCCCGCTACACCACCTTCGCCGGTCTCTCCTGCACCGGCTCCTGCTCCCTCCAAACCACCCATTGTCTGTGTCTACACTCGTCTCCCTCCCCGTTCTGATGCCCCTCTGCAGACGCCCTCTACCACGGATACTCCGCGTCCTGCTGATCAGGTAAAGCCTTCCACTGCTCAACCTTTGGCGAACTACGTCTCTCTTCATCGCCTCTCTCCCCTTCTGCGCACATTTGCTACCTCTCTCTCTTCGGTTGCTGTTCCTAACTCTGTGCAGGAGGCACTTACACATCCAGGCTGGCGGGTCGCCATGGAGGAAGAAATGTCTGCTCTCTGGGCTAACCAGACATAGACCGTCGTGCCCCTTCCTACGGGTCAGCAACCGGTTGGGTGTAACTGGGTCTTTGTCATCAAACATGCTGCTGATGGGACCATTGACCGTCTAAAAGCTCGTCTCGTGGCTCGTGATTTCACCCAGCAACAGGGACTCGACTATGAGGAAACCTTCTCTCCGGTCGCCAAGCTCAATACCGTTCGTGTCGTCATCTCTGTCGCTGTTAATCGCCAATGACCCCTCTTTCAGCTGGATATCAAGAATGCTTTCTTAAATGAGGATCTCCAAGAGACGATATACATGCAACAACCACCCGGGTTTGAGACCACGGGGGAGTCTCATGTCTGTCGCCTTCTAAAGGCTCTCTATGGTCTCAAACAATCTCCACGAGCATGGTTTGAAAAATTCAGTAAGGTCCTTCGTGATATCGGTTTTACTCGAAGCTCGGCCGTCTTCTCGCTGTTTACTCGTCACCGACCAACAGGGACGGTCCTGCTAGTTTATGTTGACGATATCATCATTACAGGAGATGACTCACAAGGGATACATGCAGTCAAAGTACATCTAAACTCCGTCTTTCAGACTAAGGATCTGGGACCTCTAAGATATTTTTTGGGTCTTGAGGTTGCCAGACGACCGGATGGGCTTACTCTATCTCAACGGAAGTACTGTCTTGACCTTCTTCATGATGTTGGTCATTCAGGATGTAAGCCAAGTGATACCCCTATGGATGTAAACCACAAGTTGTGTGCCCAGGCATCTGACTCGGATCTACTTCTCCAGAATCCTGAATATTATCGTCGACTTGTTGGAAAATTGATCTATATCACGGTTACCAGACAAGATATTTCTTTTGTTGTTGGTCTTGCCAGTCGATACATGCACTCTCCTCGAAGATCTCATCTTCAGGCTGTTGAACGTATTCTCAGGTATCTTAAAACAGCCCCTGGTCAAGGACTTGTTTATCGGACCTCTTCTTCGGCTCCAACTTTGGTGGCATACTCAGATGCTGATTATGCTGGTTCTCTTGATGACCGACGATCTACTAGTGGCTTTTGCACATACTTTGGAGGACATTTGGTTACATGGCGAAGAAAGAAACAAGCGGTCGTTGCTCGATCATCGGCTGAGGCAGAATACCGGGCAATGACATCTGTTGTTTCGGAACTGACGTGGCTTGAGAGTCTTCTCACTGATCTGGGTGTAAAATTACCATCTCCGGTTGTTCTCCTTTGCGACAGTCAAGCGGCTATACATATCGCCAAGAACCAGTCTTCCACGAAAGAACGAAGCACATTGAAGTCGATTGTCACTTCATTCGGGAAAAAGTTCAAATGAAGAAGCTCAATCTAAAGCATGCCCCAGGGACGGATGTCCTCACAAAGGCTCTTCCCAAGGCACTCTTTTATCAATGCTTGTCCAAGCTTGGTGCATACGATTTGTACGCTCCAGCTTGCGGGGGAGTGTTAGAATAGCCCATGTATTAGGCCCATGTTTTGGGCCCATTTTTTGTTCTCTCCTCTTTAGTCCCACATCTTGTATAAGATTTATTCTCTCTCTTCCTCCTATATATTTGTATTCTCTCCTTGTATTTACATACACAAGCAATACATACAAGCTTTGAGATTTCTCAACAACAATCAACAAACACCGAGCAACCTCTAGTACATGCCTGCTTTTCCATTCAACAACGTCATTTTGAGTAGAAGTGTGGACAAAGTAGTTTGGTGAAGAATGCCATGTTCGGCAAGATAGACACCAAACACATCCCGATCATCATACTCCCCACCATTATCACTACGAAGCACACAAATTGTGTCATTAAACTGTGTCATAACCATTTGATGAAAGGAACAAAAGCAAGTAAACACGTCACTCTTCCATTTTAACAAATATAGCAAAGTAGTACAAGAATAACAATCAATAAATGTGACAAACTATTTATAGCCAGATAAAGATAACACGAGAGAGAGACCCCAAACATCAGAATGAATCACATCAAACGGGCAGGAACTAGGAAAAGAAATATAACAAAGACTATGATAAGCATGTTTTGATAGTTCATAAGCGTCACAAGTAAACGATTTAATTAAACAAATAAAAAATAGTTTGGTAAGATATAAAGCAGAAGGGTGGCCAAGACGATGATGTCAGCGCCGGATGTCATGCAAAGTCGGAGCACGGGTGGTGGAGAGAGCACTGGGAAATAACGGCTGGTTTAACAAGTACAATCCGCAACTGTTCGTACCACCGCCAAGCATCCGCTTCGTATCCAGATCATGAAACAGACAAATATCAGGAAAAAAGTTACAAAGTAGTTTAAAGTAGTCAAATGATTAATGGAGAGAATATTGCGAGAAAACGAAGGGACATGTAAGACAGAAAAAAGAGAAAGAACAAGAGAACAAACAATGCTTCCTTTGCCAGTAACAGAGAAAAGGGAACCATTGACAACAATAACCTTATCAAGACCAGAGAGAGAAGTATATGAGGTAAAATCTGAGGCAGAGCCGGTCATGTGATCAGTCGCACCCCAGACAATGATCCACTCAGAGTCGGATGAAGACACATCATGAGCACTGGAGATATCTGAATTAGCAAACACGGCAGTGGAATCGACAGATGTAGAGTCGGAGTGTGAATGCAACAGACGGCGGAAGGCCTCTAACTTTATATCAGAAAGGCCCCCAGAGGGGGGGGGGTGTCCTCATAAAGTTCAGTCGAATGGGTAAAGTACCGTGTGCGGGCACCAGCCAGGCGACCTCCACCACGGTGACCACCTCTCCCACGAGCACCAGATCCCCGACTAGAGCAACATGAGGGTATAAACGAAAATAGTCGTCCTTAGTATGTCCTTTCTTCCCACAGTGGCCACATATAGGAGAGGAGAAAGGAGGATCACGACCAATCTCAGTAAGAGCAGAGTGGTCCGTAGAAGAACCAAGAGAGCGACGACGATTCTTATCAATGAGGAGCATACTGAAGGCTTCCCTAAGAGAGGGAAGAGGCTCGTGCTGCAGGACATGCAGGAGAACAACATCAAACTCCATAATGAACCCCATAAGGAATAGGTGAACACGAAATCGGTCTTTATCCTTTTGAAGAGCCCGTGCATTGACAGTGCATGCATATGTAAATGTGTTGAAGTAATCCAGTTCTTGATAAAGACGTTAGAACTCAGAGTAGTAAGCAGAGACAGACAGAGTTCCCCACTTCAACTCCAAAACACGACCAGTGAGCTCATAAATCTGTGCCGAACTCTCTGCCTGAGAGTAGGTGTAACATGACCTTTCCAAATTTTGTGAGCAGAATCCAGAAGCATGTAGCTGCGGTATACCTGAGGGGGCATAAAGTGAAGTAACCACGAGACAATCAAGGAATTGTCTGCATCCCATTTTTTCCATGAGTGATCGGTATGTGGTGGCTCAATAGTGGTTTCATCAATATGTCCGTATAGCTGGTGACTTCGTATAACATGCTGCTCTGCCCTACACCACTCAAGATAATTCGTGTCATCCAAGACAACAATAGTGATCTTTAATGAGCAAGATTGGTCATGGCTCCGAGGAGGATCACCAGAAGGAACTGTCCAAGGAGAGGATGAGATTTCAGAGGAATCGCCCATCGATGACCTTCCGAAGGAAACTAACAAGATGAAGAGCTCAAGACGGAAGAAACCACATCCTATGAGCGTCCCTTAGATCTCGCCACCGAAGAGGAGATCGGAGGATGTGACCACGATGTCTCCGACTGCAGTCATGGAGGAAAAAACAGTCGGAGACAAGGGACCGCCCGTAGAGCGGGCGGAGAACGGATTAGGCGGAAGAGGTGACTTTGGAGGACGCCCGAGACTGGAGCGGCGAGCTGGAATCCGAGGTTGGAACGACGAGTGCCCTATGCGGTGGCTCTGGAAGCCGAGGCTGGAGTGTCGAGGGCCCTAGGAGGTGGCTCTGGAAGCCGATGTTGGAGCGTCGAGGGTCCTAGGTGGGAGCAGACGAAGCCGAGGTTGGAGCGCCGAGGGTCCTAGGCGGGAGCGAACGAAGTCGGGGCGGAACGAAGTGAACAGAGCGGAACGTTGAGAAGCGACAGAAGCAGAATGAGACGCCGAAGTTCTGATACCAAATTGAGGAAGAGAAAATTATATTATTATGCCCTAAACTAGGGCAAGCATACATATATAGGAAACAAAACTCATGACATGTCGGGTGTAACGCGCAACGAAAGAATAACAAACTGAAATACAATACGTACATTCAACTACCTTACCCTGCATTTTAGCAAGAGTCTGCTTCCAAAACTCGAACCCGTAACAAAATTAGTAGCCACATAAAAAACCAAAAAATAAGTGCAAGAGAAAAACACAAGAAATTTATGGTTTTATGCATTAATATGTTAAATTTTATTTATAGAAAAGAACTCATCGAACATTCAACATCTTTTCTATATTTCAATGAGTTCCAGTTGAGAAGGGAATACACTAGAACGAATTATTATTAGCCATATACTCATATATATTGAGTAAGGAAAAACATACAAAGACCAAAAATACACTTATGAGGGTAAAATACAAAATATAAGTGCGGACTTGATATAATTCAACTCTCCCCCTCAAGTCGAATGGTAGATATCTGTCATTCTGAGTTTATGGATATCATTAATAAAAGCATCATACCCTAAGCTTTTGGTGAAGACATCAACCAACTGATCTTTGGAGTGAACGAAATGGGTGACTAAATTTCCTTTTTCCAGATGATCTTTTGATAAAATGACGATCAACCTCGACATGCCTAGTTCTGTCATGTTGAACAGGGTTATGAGCTATGCTGATAGCCGCTTTGTTGTCACAAAACAGAGAGATGAGAGCATCGTCCTGAAGGTCCAGGTCTTGCAATAAGGTGCACAACCACAACCTTCACAGAGGCCTTGAGACATTGACTGATACTCAGCTTCAGCGCTAAATCTGGTCACAACATTCTGCTTCTTGCTACGACCCGTGACCAAGTTCCCACCAACGAAGGTGCAATACCCCGATGTAGATTTCCTGTCATCACGGCTTCCGGCCCAATCTGCATCAGTAAAAACGTCAATCTTTAAATGATTGTTCTTTGAAAACATCAACCCGCGACCCGGAGCCTTCTTTAAGTACCGTAGTACGCAGTAGGCAGCATCGTGATGTCAAATCTTGAGGGCATGCATGTATCTACTCAAGATTCCAACCGCATATGTGATGTCAGGACGAGTGTGTGAGAGGTATAAAAGCTTTCCAACCAATCTATGATAACTAGAAGCGTCTGTGCGATCATCATTACTATCTTCATCGATCCTATGGTTCTCCTCCATAGGGTTGTTAGCAGGGACAACCTAGCATCCCAGTCTCTTTTAACAAATCCAACACATATTTGCGTTGTGAGATGAAGATACCCTGATCGGAATGTGTCACTTCGATTCCTAGGAGGTAGCAAAGCCTTCCTAAGTGCTTTACTTCAAACTCAACTAACAGAAGAACCTTTAGCTTTGAGATTTCATCTGTGTCATCTCCGGTGATCACAATGTCATCAACATAGACAATAAGAACTACAATTTTTCCCTCATTCTTCCTGACAAACAATGTGTGATCAAAATGTCCCTGTTTGTAGTCAAACTTGATCATGGCCTTGTGGAATCTGCCAAACCAAGTCATGGGAGACTGCTTCAGCCCGTACAAAGACTTTCTTAAGTGACAGACAAGTCCTTGTCCCTACTTCACAAAAACAAGGGGAAATGTCATGTAGACCTATTCATCGAGATCACCGCGCAGAAACGCAATTTTGACGTCCAGTTGATATAGATCCCAACCCAAGCACGCAGCACAAGATAGAATAACACAAACAAAATCCATCTTTGCTACCGGGGCAAAGGTCTCCTGGTAGTCGACTCCCTGAGTCTGGGCGTATCCACGAGCCGCCAGACGGGCTTTATATCGTTCAAATTTACCATCCCGATTCTGCTTGACGGAGAAAACCCACCTTGAACCGATGGCCTTCTTATTAGGAGGAAGAGGAGCGACATCTCATGTGTGATTCTTATCCAAGACAGATATTTCCTCATTCATTGCTTGAGCCCAGGCCGGAATGCAAACAACCTCTTGCGGTCCTGCCACATCTTAGAAATAGTGATCATTGACAAAGAAGATATAAAAGCCTGATGAAGCTGAGAAAGTTGATCATAAGCAACATGATTAGAGATAAGGTGTTCCGTACATACATCCTTACCTCTTAGCACAACAAGGGAAACATGCAGATCAGCATCAGAATCTGAGTCCAAAGACGGCACTGGCAGCGACGGAACAACGGAGGATTGTTTACATGTATGCCGATGATGATATATATGAGGAAAAGGAGAGATGAGAGATGGATGATGGTATATGCCTGAAAATGACATAGGCGTAGGAGACGAAGGTGGTGTAGATGTCGGAGGAGATGAAGGTGTAGGAAGAGTAGCTATGGTGGAAGACAAGGTAGGTGTTGGAGGAATCAGAGGGAGAGGCATTGAATCTATGCCATCATTCTCCCCCTGACGAGTGGAGTGAGTCGAATCCAGGTAGTAAGATTCCTGCTCGCGGAAGGTCACGTCCATGGTACAGAAAACACGTCGAGAAGGGGGGTGATAACACCGATACCCTTCAGTAGTGGCAGAATAGCCAAAAAAAGACACAACAGAGAGCCCGAAGGTCAAGCTTGTCACGCTGAGGTAGATGAACGTGAAAAAAAACAAACACAACCAAAAACGCGGGGTGGAAGATGAGAGGTATGAACAACGAAAGTAGAGGAAAGACGGGCTAGAGGGGTAGAATAGTCTAGAACCCGTGAAGGAAGATGATTGATAAGATGGGTAGCAGTTAGGATGACATCACTCCAATATGATTTCAAAAGGTGCATGGTGGTGAGGCAACGGGCAACATCAAAGAGATGCCGGTTTTTCCGTTCAGCAACACCATTCTGGGTGGAGGTATAAACGCAAGTGGTTTGGTGTATAATCCCATGACTAGTGAGGTAGGAGCCAAACGCTCCACGATTATCGTATTCTCCCCCATTATCACTGCAGAGAACACAGATATTACCATTGAACTGAGTTTGCACTATTTTATGGAAGGTTTGAAAAACCTGAAACACTTTGTTTTTTTTAAAGATACACCCAAGTAGTGCGGGAAAAACAATCGATAAATGTGACAAACCAATGATAACCAGTTAAAGATATAACATGGGAAAACCCCCAAGCATCAGAATGTATAATAGCAAAGGGAGTAGTGCTAGGAGAAGATAAATGCGACGACGAATGTCGAACATGTTTAGACCTTTCACACACATCACATTTTAAAGCTTTAATAAACGACAATAAAGTAGGAAATAGTTTTTGAAGGTACACTGGAGAAGGATGACCAAGACGCAAATGCCAGCGTCGAGCCTCAACAGCTGTAACAGTGGAAGAAGAGAGAGCGATGGACGATGAAGTAACATTTAGATAGTACAGGCCACCGCGATTCCTACACTGCCAATGATCCGCTTCGTACCCAGTTCCTGAAAAAACACAAGAATCAGGGTAGAAGGTTACAAAACAGTTAAGAGACCGACTGATATTGCTAATGGAAAGAAGACTGCGGGGAAAAGAATGAACATGCAGGACAGAAAAAAAGAAAAGAGAGGAGGAACAAGAAATGTTACCTTTGCCTGTAATAGGGGATAAGTTCTGTTAGCAGAGATAACCTTATCCTTACCAGACAAGAGAGTGTAGGTAGAGAAACCTGAGGAGGAGCCGGTCACGTGATCAGTAGCTCCCGAGTCTATGATCCACTCAGACAGGGGTATCACAGTAGCTTGAGCACTGGACATAAAAACAGTAGCAAAGGAAGTAGAAGCACCACTCTGGGGAGAGTCTGACCGGGAGTGCAAGAGGTGACGAAGAGCATCCAATTCCGACGCAGTAAAATGTCCGGGGGGCTGCCCATGATGGTAGTCATTTTCCTCAGTGAGTAAGCAGCGTCATGAGGACGAGAATAGCTCTGACGGGCTCCCCCTCGTCCCGAGCCACGACCTCGTCCTCGTCCATGGTCAGATCCAGGGGGAGCAAGGTGAGGATGGAGCTTGAAGCACACCTCTCGAGTATGGCCCCTGCGACCACAATAATCACAAGTAGGAACAACAGTGGTATGGTTGGAGCCACCTCGACCAACACTAGTAAAGGCCGAGCAATCAGAAGGAGGGGCAGTCGTGCTGAGGGACCTTCGACGGTCTTCATCGCCAAGAACCATGCTAAAGGCCTCCCGAAGAGATGGGAGGGGAGATCGATATAGAATATTCGTGCGAACCATATCCAGTTCCATGTTCAGGCCCATCAGAAACACATGAAGATGAAATCGTTCGTCCCTTCTCTGCAACAGAACTGCATCGACAGTACAGGCGGGAGTAAACTGTTCAAAATAATTCAATTCCTGAGAGATACGCTCGAACTCAGAGAAGTAGCTAGACACCGTCATGGTTCCCTGTCGTAACTTCAGCATACGACGTGTCAGCTCATAAATCTGAGTGGAATTGCCGATCTGAGAATAAGTCTCACCTGCCCGAGTCCAGATCTCATAGGCAGAGTCCATCAACATATAACTCCGGTACACCTTCAGGGACATGGAATGAAGAAGCCAGGAGACAACAAGAGAATTTTCTGAATCCCAACGCTTCCATGTTGGATCATCCGGAGGGGGGGCCACGATTGTCCCATCAATAAATCCGAACATCTGATGACTGCGAATAAAATTTTGAGCAACACGAGACCATTCTAGATAATTCTCCCCATCTAGAAGAACAATAGTGATCTTCAAGGAGCCAGTGTGGCCATGAGTCCGCTGAGGGTCACTCATCTGGGCGTCACAACACGTGGCCATGAGTCCGAGGAGGTAGAAGAATCAACCATGGTAGGAGAACTATCCATGACAGACTGACAGAAACAATCCAAGAAACCAAACAAAAACTGGAAGAAGGCAGCACTATTGTGGCTGATTACTCATACTGGACAAGATATCTGAGAACATTGCAGCTGGGGCCATGACAATCGGCCTGAAGATCGCGGCCATGGCACTCGGCCAGAAAACAACGGCCAGAGGAGCAGTCGGAGAAGCTGGAGCAAGATCTGGATCGATGCAGTCCGAGTTGAAATCTGGATCGATGCAGTCGACGTTGAAATCTGGTATCGATGCTCTGATACCAGATCGGGATCTGGATCGATGCAGTCGGCGTTGGATCGATACGGGAGAAGCCGACGCTGGAAGCAGAGAAGCATCCGGCGCTGGAAGAACAGAAGCAGATGGCTCATGGAATAACGTCGGCGATGGAAGAAGAAAACAAGAGGAACGGTGGTCCACCGACGCACGTGGCAAGGAGAGGCGGCGTGCTCCTTCAGCGCGGGCCACCGCCGGCAAGATCGCTGCGGAAGAGCATGAAAGAGGTCCTCAAACCAGCGAGGTGGAGCAAGCATGGGAAAGAAACGCGCGGGAGAGGAGAGCACGGGAGAAGCAGCGGAAAGGTGAGCGGGCACGGGAGATTAGGTCTTTACCTCAGATACCAAGTTGAGAAGGGAAAACACTAGAATGAATTATTATTAGCCCTATACTCATATATATTGAGTAAGGGAAAAACGTACAAAGACCAAAAACACCTTTATGAGGATAAAATACAAAATATAAGTGCGAACTTGATATAATTCAACTGTTCCAAGAATTTTGCAAGTGTAAATGAGAACCTGCAAGTTCTGGCCATATGCTATGTAATGAACCAGATAATGAACCAAAAAATCTTGATATATGGCCTGAAGCAGTAGCACGGCTGTAACCAGCAGGAGGGAAGGTAGATCTTTTTGATGCGAGTCTGTCAACAACGTCTCCATTCCCCTTGTCATGAGGTAAATAAGCTTCTCCATGGCTCAACTTAAACATTCCAGAGATATTTGGTTGCAAAATAGAGCCCGCAATTTGCATTTGGCTGTCAACTTGGCCACTGTCAAAAGGCATTATTCATAAGCAATCTATAGGAAAAAATACATGGTGTATATATACATAGGAATATTTTATACGAAAAATTTATGAAGTTAGCATGTTAGAAGAATCTTAGAACCACCTAAAAAAATTTTTAATGCGCACTTCCAGGATTTCACATTTCAGCTCAATCTTATCTGTAACAAATGATTCAGTAGGAATGAGAGGCAAACTCCCTTTGAGAAATAGCTTTCCCTTCCTGTTCACTCTGCTTTCCATAGAACTGATGCATATCCTGTTTGATACGATGTGAACAGTACCTCCAAAATTAGTTAGTGGCTTCCGTAACGCAGGAGAAGAAATAGTTGCTCTGTGAAATGAAGCAGATCCATCCACGATGGGATGTTTAACAGTGCCCCTAACCTATTTCATGAACAATACAATCTTAGAAAATGAGTCAACAATAAAGTTATAAGACAAATGGACTATAGCTATCAATTTTAATATTAATTTTTTTTCTTAAATATACCAATACACACCAGATTGTCTTCATGGAACCAGCTGCATATTGTCATACATTATTGTCACTTAAATGTAAGAAATTAGCATGCCATTATCAGGCCTACCTGGAGGTCGATATCGGCATAACCATGGAGCCAATTGACATATGGGGACAAGGCTGTCAACAGCATCATTCCGCCATCCTTAATGTTTGCATTTATTCGCACCTCGTCAGAATCTAGTAAATTCCAGTTTAAGCCTTTAAGACTTTCTGCTAGCTTCACATCCCAACTCTCTTCATGCTTTTCTCTGCCAGCCTTCTTTTCAGTAATGTCATCTGTGGGAGCTTTCTCATTTTCTTTTAACCAAATAGGATTCCTCAAAGAACCAACTGCAACATCTTCATCATTGTCAATTACCTCTGCTGAATCACCCTGGCTGTAAGTCACAGGAATGCTACCTTGAATATGAACATGACCTGATTGAATTACAGGATCAAAGTTTGCGTTGAATAAGAAACGATTATTTGCTGTAACCGAAGCAACAATCTCAGCTCGCCCAAGATCAATGCCTCCAATAACACCATCTAGGAGCCTTACTTGAACATCACACTCGGGTTTTGCTAGATTTCCTCTAAGATCACCTTCCATGTGCAAGATACCTTTGAAGGGTGACAACACTCGTCGCAAAGAATGTACTGTATCTGCGGTTGAGAATTCAATAATCTGAACCAAAGTTGGGATTAAACCAACAGGAAAGTTAAGAACAGCAAAATGAAGATTTGACACTGGTCCCAATATGGTTCCATCAGCATGAAGAGTTGCATTGTCCTTCTGAATGAGAAATTTCTCAAGGCGCAGCCCGACATTATTGCTGTATGCACCGGCAGCTATGATACGCTGTGTCTTGTAAGTTCCCCATTCCCAATCTTCTCCATTAAAGTCGAAGTCTGCCTGTAGGAAGCGATTTTTGAAGATATCCATTAAGTTGCTTATAATGTGATCACAAAGATCACAAAAAAATAAATGGGCAGAGGCATTATTATATAGCAAGTCACAATGAGGCTACCATCGTATCCCCGTTGCCACCTCCACTAGCCTCAAGAGATCCGTGCCAACAACCCCTAAATTCAGCTAAACCGGGGAGAGTAATATCATCAAGGATGTTATTCTCTGACCACGTATAATGGTTCTGTATTTCCTGCAACATTAGATAAATACAAGTGCGCAATTTAATGTTATACATATATCTGTGTGATTAATAGATAAAGCATGAAGTACCTCGAGCAAATCACGAAGGCCCTCAGCATGAAATCCATCGGATTGAAGACAATGCATAAAAAACTCCTGAAATAAGAAAACGAACATAAGACACAATCAGCCCCAAAGCATATAAAACAATATATTTTCTTTCGTTATTGTAACATAAGAAAAAAACATCTGGTGCATAGAAATCATTTATGACACTTCCTTCGTAGAAATCATTTATCTCACTTCCTTCAGGTATAATGTCGACCTAAGTAAATCCACAACAATACCACTAGGACGAGACTTCATGTATAGAAGAAAATACACTAGTATATCTATTGAGATATGAAGCACTGCCTAATTCTTTCATATTTTCTCTAATAGTTTGTTGGTATAAAACAAAATAAATCCTCCATATTTTCTATGAAGAAAATAATTCCTCCATGATAAGTTCGTTTAGTTTATTCCAAAAATGACAAGGCTTTGAAAAATATTGGCTTGATTAGCAACAAACATCCTCCTCCCAGTATGAGTGTTCCATGCCGTGACTAAGTAGAATATTCCATCCCCATTCTTTTACTGTGCAGACCAGTTCAGACAATTCCTTTTTTGTTTCCAAGAATGGTAGGGGTGTCTTGGGATTGAGGGATGCGAAGGAAAAAAATCACAGTGCAAATATAGACAGATTGTTATTCAAGCTGAAAATTGTGAAAGCGATAGCAAATTCATACATTCTAAATGACAATGTCTAGGCTTCAAATAGCATAATAAGCAGATAACAGCTTACATTATGCCATTGATTCTCTATTTTCAAAAACATAATGTAAGTAGCAGCTTATAACCTTTGATCTAGACTGAACAGCAGGGTCTGTACTTCGAGAAAGAAGACTCGCAAGTGGAAGCATATCAGAAACTTCAGCACCTGGAACTTCTAGCCTCATACGCCATCTCCCCATTGATGACATTACACTACCAAGATGGCCAGCCATAGCTCTTTTAAATAAAGCAGTCCCCTTCGTTTTGTTAGGATGTCTATCACGTGTCCCAGGTAAGACATACTCCCCTTGAAGTTCATATCTGCTGCTAGCTTGTTCGAGAATAGTTTTTTCAACTGTAATCTGCAGATTGCAAAAACAGAAGTGATGAGCTAAAGGCAACTATCAAGGAAACATCCATACACATTAGCTGGACAGGGAAAAAATGTTAGCCATTAGAAAAGTATGACAATGATGTGTAAAACATTGCCTTTGTTAAATAGTTATGTAAATAATAAAGAATTTGGGTCAATAAATTACAAGTTGCATTTGTTAAATAGTGTCAAGATAACGAACATCTTATTTGTAGATTATGGACCGACGTTGGGGGAGCACATATCGTACTCTTTACGTTTTAAATGTTGCACACGTTTTAATTTAACTCACTTGTGCAATGGCCCAAAAGAGGGGCTTCAGAAACCAATTTGTGATGGTTTGGACTTGGGGAAAATTAATTAAGAAGTTAATATCCAAATCTCCCTCTCTTCTCATTTCTTTCGCCTCTCTCTAACCCCCTCCCGTTTCTCCATACACACGTGACTGGAATTACAAGTTTATGTTAGCTCGTTCGTGTTCCCTATGTGAGTCCTGCCCAACAGGTCCCCATCATTATGACGGGCCTTCATGCGCGCCTTTGTCTCGACGTGGAGTTTTAGGCCCCTCCAGACCTCACGACTGCGATGAGTCTCGAGCCATGCCTGTGGGGCTGACTGCACCAAGAAGGGCACCACATTGCGTATTTCAGTAGCAAAACCACGCTCCACCAACCAAAGTTACCAGCATATGAGGACTGTATTGCACCAAGAAGGGCCAAATAAGGGTTGAATGTTTCTTTCCAAACTTCATAGTTGCTCGGAAAGAGCGGGAATTGTGTACGACCTGTATTCGTCAAGGGTGGTTCTATTCATGCCATGCAGACAAAAGTCAAAATCAAAGGTCAAGACAAAGTCAACCAACAAGAGCATTTGAAGGTCAAGTGCGAGTATCACAGTTACCACGTATGCAACAATCGGTGATATCTCGCCAGCATGAACGAGATCCTTCCATAATCGCTAGGTCAACATAGATGACCTCGCAGGGGTTGGGTATTCTCGCCTACATATCCCCTCCCCCCCAGGATTTGCCCATAAATAGGACTCTAAGGGTACCAGGAATGACACCTCTTTTGAGAGACGACCGGTGTTGTCTTGAAGTTTTGAACACCCCCTCCCCGTGCTAGTCAGATACTCGTCAAGTGGAGTCTTCCTCGTACCTCGCTCAACCATTTTTGGTTGTGGAGGGGAGGCTTCTCCCAAACTTTCGGGTACATGGTGGGACCTCCCTGCTGAAGCACATGGGGTTTGTTTGTAGCTCTCTCTCTCTCTTCTTCGTTTTAGCCTTCAGATTCGAGTAGACGGACCACGAGATCAGTAGCCTTAGACTGCCTTTGTGTCCGAACATTTGAGGAAGATAATTTTTCTGGGTTCAATATCAGGGATATATTGAAGATATTTCACAGATCAAGTTTCACTATTTATATATATAATCATTTTTTAAAAATAATATGTTGATATACTAAAAATTTAACATTTAGTGAAATTCTAAATCAACCAAATTATTATAAACATTTTATGTTACACAAGTAATAACAGCATAACACAAGGAAAAAATACAGAAGTAGGAAGTCGTCGACAATGATCGAAGATAAGGAAGCCCCAGTCTAAAATATGAAGGTCAAGCAGAATTGATGTCGACGATGCACAAACACATGGAAGAAAGTCAAAGGAATTATGTTATGCGGGCACATTCACTCAAGTGGACCTCCTTCATCAAAATTTATGGAGCGCGTATGTGAAAGCCGCCTTGGTCGTAGGCACAGTCACTCAAGTGGGCCCCCTCGTCATAATTTATGAAGCGCGTGTATGGAAGCCGCCTTGGTCGCAGGCGCATTCACTCAAGTGGACCCCCCTCGTCATAATTTATGGAGCGCGTATATGGAAGCCGCTTCAGTCAATTTTATTATAATTAACTTGTATGAATTAATTAATCAATATTAATCAATTAAGTAAGTATTTTGTATTTCCTGGTTTGGTTTTTTTCCCTCATTTATATAAGGGGGTGGGGCTTATGGGTGAAAGTATCTTTGGATGTATGAAATAATTAGGGTTGCTCCCTAAAAGTCTCCTCTCTTCCTCTTTTCCTCTCCCTCACCTTCGTCGGCCCTTCCCTTGCCGGATTCCTCCTGGAATTTATCCGTGATCGTAACAATTGGTCTGACCTGCCTCACCGCCCGCTCGTAGCCGCCGGTGCTCCCTATCGCTCGTGTTCCGTCACTCCCGTGCCGATCCCGTCACTCCCGCTCGAACGGGTGTCGATCCCGTCTGTTTGATCGAACGGGTGCAGATCTCGCCCTTCCTGCTCATGCATATACCAATCCAGCTTTCCGACATCAGCACCGATCCCGCACGTCGTCTGCTCATACATGTACCGCACGACCGGCGCCGCTCCCGCACGCCTTCTGCTGTAGCGCCGCTTCTGCATTCATCTACCGCGCCGGTTCCGCGTTCGTCAACTGCGCGTGATTCGCCTCTTCCGCAGCCCCTATTCAACAGCAGAAAACCGCGACTTCCGCTCGGCCTTTCAGCCGACTCCGCACAAGTTCTGCTTCCATCGACCGAAACCCAAGTCGCCGATCTGCCCCTAGCGGCCGCCTACCTGCCGATCCGCCTCTCCCGACGTCGGGGCCACCGATCCGCCGTCTGCAATCGTGCGTTCGTCGCTCCCAACACGTAACCGCCCCGATCCGCTGGTTTCAAGCTTTTTGACGAGGGAACGCTGCCCGCCTCTGGTTTTGCCACTCCCAGTCCAGATCTGCAGCCTCAGCCGCATTCCGTCCCGGCTCCGCCGGCTCCGCCGATTCCAGTGAATCCCCGCTCTGCCGATCCAAGCCATGACTCCCAACACATGCTCGACCGGAGATCTTCCTCCGGATGCGACCACCGAAGCCCTAAGCCGTCGCTTGGCAGCCCAAGAGCAACTCACCGCCTCCATGCACGCCTCCATCCTCGCCCTCCATGCGAAAGCCGATCGTTTCCTCGCGTGCAACGGACGGGCTTCCTCAACCCCCCATGAGGTTCCCTGCCCTAAGCCGTTTTTACCACGGCTGCCTCCTGCACCATGTGAGAGTCTCCCAACCATGCCTTCCTCAACACTCCTCTACGACACCACCCCACCCCTCCGCCCCGCAGTCGATCCTCCCGTCGACCTCACACCGGCCCTGCCGATTCTCTGTCGTTCTCTCGTCGACAAGGCCCATACGGGGACGGAGAGTATGACGCCCCACCACTCATGACACGCAATCAAAATTCTTCAAGATACCGACAAAGATTGGGGCTTCGACTCTGAGGACTCCGACAAAGGTTGGGGCTTTGACCTTGAGGATATGGTCGATTTCCAAGGGCGGTATAGTGTTACGCGGGCACATTCACTCGAGTGGAGCCCCTTCGTCAAAATTTATGGAGTGCGTATATGGAAGCCGCCTTGGTCGCGGGCGCATTCACTCAAGTGGACCCCCCTCGTCATAATTTATGGAGTGCGTGTATGGAAGCCGCCTTGGACGCGGATGCATTCACTCAAGTGGACCCCCCTCGTCATAATTTATGGAGCGCGTATATGGAAGCCACCTTGGTCAATTTTATTGAAATTAACTTGTATGAATTAATTAATTAAAATTAATCAATTAAGTTAAGTATTTTGTATTTCCTAGTTTGGTTTCTCTCCCTCAACTATATAAGAGGGAGGGGCTTATGGGTAAAAGTATCTTTGAATGTATGAAGTAATTAGGGTTGCTCCCTAAATGTCTCCTCTCTTCCTTCCTCCTTTCTTCTCCCTCACTTGCGCCGACCCCCCCATGCCGGATTCCTCCTGAAATTTATCCGTAATCGTAACAAAGTATGAAGAGAGTCGAGAGTTAGGCCACAAAACAATCTAGACAACAAAGCAATTTCGTTGTCTCCTATTAAACCATATAAGATAAATAAAATAAATTAGAAAGAAAGCCAACTAATATACCGTCCAAACATATCGATCGATATATCAGGTCGAAAGCTGAAATATCAGCAAATATATTCCAAGACGATATCTTACAAAAAAAAGAAACGTGTCATTTTGTCCATAAAACAATTAGGTCGACTGATATCCACAACATTGCGTACTTGCAACATTATTCAAGGTATTTTATAGATGCCCTTCATGTTTCTGTCACAAATATACAATAACAAACAAAGAATTGTAGTTTATGGAATGTTGATGACCAAGTGCTGACGATAAACTTAAGTCAGTAAGTCAACCAAAGTGACAAAGGATTCCATAGACATGACACCTTTTTGGCACCGTGTTGAATTGGGATAATTGATTTGAATGGTGACATGATCAAAGACAGCCAGGCAGGTTGTGCTTGATACTAAGCAACATGAACAATGAAGTCCTAACAAGAAACAACAAGGCAAGTTGATGGGAAGAATGGGAAACACATGTAGGAGAAGGGTAATGTGGATGACCCGAACAAGGGGTTGAGAAGGGGATATAAATTTGCCTCTATTCTCGGATTGAGTTTTGAAACGTCCAAAGTAAGGTATGGATATTGGTGGTGTTGATTCATGTTAAAATAGAATGAGAAAACAGAATTCCTTTTTTGTAGACGCTTCCTCTGTATGACGTGTATAAGCCACAATGTACAAAAACTAGAATATATATATATATATATATATATATATATATATATATATATATATATATATATATACATATATCACTTTCACTATATAAGGGAAAAGTTGTCTTTGGTGAAACATTCAAAAATACCAATTATGCCCTCAATTTTTATATTTTAATGACTTAACATATATTCTAATCTATTTCAAATAAATTAAAATACAATGTCCATTCAAGTAATTACACTATCAAGAAATTAGAAGTAATGATGAAAATCCATTTAAATTCAAAAAAATTTTTTAATAGAACTCCTACACCTACTATGGTAGGTTGTATTAGGCATGTCAGCGGTCTATTCAAGGAAGGTTGTAATTGGCATATCAGTGGTATTTTCGAGGTGATGATATTAAATCAATCAACTTTATTAAAGTCAAAATTAATATTTTTAGGTCAAAATGTATATTGTTTTACAAAATAAAAATTGTAATATTTATATATATATATTTTTTACGGTTATTTTGAGTACTCATATGTATATGTTGCGGGCAAAACCCGCCTTGATGGGGCGGGCGAAACCCGTCGTCGTCGGTCGGGTACTGTCGCCCATGACCATATGGGCGGAGCCCCGTGTCGGGCACTCGTATATGTATATATATATATATATATATATATATATATATATATATATATATATATATATATATATATATATATATATATATATATAATACCACGATAAAGGAAATACTTTTGCCATGAATTTTAAACTCATTGAAGTCATCATGACCGTTGGATCTATCTCCATATTTGATCCACCGTCGGATCAAACTGCTCACTCTCTCTCCACTATTTCATAGGTCTCCTAAACCTACTAGGGCCGTCCTAAACCTATGTTAAAATTAACAAATAAAATATTCTCGCTTAATATACCTTAGCCACGTTCGCATAGAGCCCGCCCGGTGAAGCCCTGCCCGCGGTGTAGCCCGCCCGATTTCTGTCAACTTTCAAATATTGATTACCGTGTCTTTAATATATACCCGAAGAGATAGCTTCAACCAACGATATGGGACTAAAGTTGTGCAAGTTTTTTACAATAAAATAAAAAACAAATAGGCGCGCCGGGTGAGACTTGAACCGCCGACCGCCACATTTACATCACGCGTCTTCACCATGTTGCCAAGAACACTTTCACGTGATTCTATAGCACCAGTTTTATATGTAGTTTATGTTAAACTTAAGTAAACATTAACGTTTCTTTAATTAACTTCATATTAGCGGCGAAGCCCGCCGGGGGTGGACGAAGCCCGAACGGGGGTGGGCGAAGCCCGCCGGGGGCGGCTGAGTACTATCGCTCTTGGTCGTAGGGGTGGAGCCCCGTGTAGGGCACTCGTGTATATATATATGCGTGGTGTATATATGTGTGTGTGTGTATATATGTGTGTGTGTATATATATGTGTGTATATATATATGTGTGTGTGTCTATATATGTGTGTGTATATATGTGTGTGTGTATATATGTGTATATATATACATACGAGCAGC
This sequence comes from Platanthera guangdongensis, assembly GCA_039583875.1. Classification (NCBI taxonomy): domain Eukaryota; kingdom Viridiplantae; phylum Streptophyta; class Magnoliopsida; order Asparagales; family Orchidaceae; genus Platanthera; species Platanthera guangdongensis. The sequence continues at coordinate 195,049,532 of CM077148.1, forward strand.
TCTGCACAACCTTCGTCTGTGCTCGCTGACTTTTTGCGGGCTTCGCCTGTATTTGAGCGAGATGAGCCCGCATTCGAGCGGGATGAGCCCTCATTCGAGCGGGATGCACACACATTCGAGCGGGCTTCACCCGTGCTCACTGACTCTTAGCGGGTTGCGCCCGTGCTCACTAACTCTTAGCGGGATGCGCCGTGTTTGCTGATTATTACGCCCGCTGCGCCTGCATTCGAGTGGGCTGCCCCGCATTCGATGCCCGCATATGAGCGAGTGTGCATACAATATTGCCCTTGCTTGATGCTCTCCATACGAACGAGCTCCACCAATTTGTGGGTTAGCTTGAATGTGCACGGGCTACGCCCGTTCACACCCTAGGTGGAATTAGACGGGTTTTGCATACATTAGCTTAGTTCTGCACGGTCTTCGTGCGGACGGGGTCTGCCTGTACATGGGTTGCCTTGGGTTAGCACGGGTTTCACCCATGTGCATGCAAGGTTGTTTATTGTTACTACCTTTTAGTATATATATTATTTAATATAATAAGAACACTACCAAATGTCAATTCACACTAACAAATCTCTCATTATCCCAGACATCCATGTCTTTTTGCCCCACTAATAAGATCTTGTTCAGTCTTTTCACAATACACCCATGCATATCGTGGGGAAGGTGTCAAGTCCGGCCAGGACTTCGTACGGGTTTCCTCGGACAACCCCAATGGAAAGGGAAATTCTTACAAACGAGACTCCACTATGGATCACTATCGAATGATGGCCTAATTCGTTCTCCCTATACATAGCCTTAGTTGAGAACAATTAAGGTACTTGATTTTCGCCCTCTCTTGGCCCTCTTTCATGCAATTCAACTTGGAAACAAGAGACCTTGGAAAATTCTGAAGGGGGAGCTCATTGGGCAAGCTCCCGGGTGTGAGGTGGGATCTCCAGCTACGGTTGTTGTTATCATCCATCAGTAAGTAGTAAGGTCAGCTCTGGCCGCGGACAGGTTAGGGCCCAATAGATATTATATATACAAATATATATATATATATTTATAATATAATATCAAACTTTTGATGCATCCCAAGTGCATGAAATAAAAATTCAAAAAAAAAAGTTATTGCGTATGATGATAGCATCCTTTTCTACTTAAAATAAAAGCAATGAAATATCCAATTAAAATATGAGTTTAGTAGCATTATGTTCATATTCTGGATCATAGTTGTGGAGGAAAATAAGAAAATTTCAATAAAAAGAAGGAAGCTACTGACTACATCTCCGCTCCACCGCGCAGCCACATCAAGTGCTTCCCCCAGCATACCACTAAATTTTGGACGTAGCACTGATAATATTCCATGACCTCTCCTCTTCTGAAAATTAAGCTGGACCTCAGCCTGCCACAGTATTCAAAGGGAGAAAACTGAGCATAGCGTTTAGACAGAAAATGGGAAGAAATGTGGAAATGAAGTGAGGTAAATCACTAGAAATCCTAAGCAACTGAAAAACCACTGGTGAAGCATTAAGGATTAAATAATCATCATTCTCAAGAATCTAGTAATCCATATAGTTGACGGGATAAATCATCGAGAGAGAAAATTAAGAGAATTCACTAATAACAGGGATAAACAAGTTGCTTGCTGCAAAAAAAAATGTTTTTACCAGTAAGAACTATTTCTATGGATCAACTACATCATATGATATCTGAATGGTACTTACAAAACGTCCATGGGCTGTAAATTCAATTACTGAACAAATACAAAGTCCTATGATGTTCAAAAGAATGACAACAATAACCAAACCTTGATCTTAGGCCGAGACAAACTTGAAAGTCTTTAATTTCAAGTATAGCTAAATCACCTGGGGGGGGTGAATAGATTTCTTAGTCTATCTTTAATTTTCTTTGTATTTTAGGTGTGTTGAGTTAGCTTAGTTAGCTTGCTTTCAAGAACACAACACAACACACAATGTTTATAATGTTTCCCCAGAATATGGGTACGTCCACTTTCCCTCTCACCTTTCTAACAGCTTGTTAGACAAGGCAGTTCTCCAATCTCGGCTCCTAAGAGCTTACAACACGATCCCGCAGGACCACTAAGTCTCATCCAAGACTTACAGCTCAGGCACAAAGCCCTACAACTCAGTGATCCAAAGATCACCTACCTCAGACCCAAAGGCCCTACAACTCAGGCTGGGAGGACATCCCTACCTCAGAGAGAATGACTCTCCTACAGCTCAAGCACAAAGGCCCTACCTCAGATCCAAAGGATCCTACAACTCAGACACAAGTGTCCTACAACTCAGAGAGAATAACTCTCCTACCTCAGGCTCAAAAGCCCTACCTCAGATCCAAAGGATCCTACTCTCAGGTCAAAGTCCTACGTCAGGCACACAGGCCTACACTCAGATCTGCAACCAGATCCTACCTCAGCCTTTACAAATCTTCGCTGACTTCCTACTCAAGGCGTCGACTACCACATTTGCTTTGCCGAGAAAATATTGGATCTCAACATCATAACCTGCCATATACTCTAACCACCCCCACTGACACAAATTCAATTCCTTCTGAGTAAAGTCGTACTTCAAACTCTTATGCTCAGTATAAATCTTACGCAATGTGCCATATATAAGATGCCTCCATAACTATAAGGCGTAAATTATCATTGCGAACTCTAGATCATGCGTAGGGTTATTCCTCTCATGTGTCTTTAACTGTCTCGACCCATACGCTATTACTTTGCCCTCTTGCATCAACACGCAACCAAGTCCCACGTGTGATGTGTGCATGTAAACAGCATAATGTATTCCTTCAGTAGACATGGCGAAAATCGGAGCAGTGCACAATCTCCTCTTCAATTCCAGAAAAGCTTTTCACACTTTTCGCCCCACACAAATGTTGCGTTCTTCTGCATAAGCTTAGTCAATGGCGCAGGCAACATAGAGAAACCCTCAACAAACTTCTATAATAGCCAGCTAGCCCTAGGAAGCTCCTTATCTTTTTGGGAGTGGCAGGCCTATTCCAATCCATGGCAGCAGCTATCATTTCAGGGTCTATAGAAATCTCATCCTTATTTACCACATGACCCATAAATGAAACCTGAGGAAGCCAAAACTCAGATTTACTCAGCTTGGCATATAACTTATGCTCCCTCAAGGTAGACAAAACTAGACGCAAGTGCTGGGAATGCTCTTCAGCACTGCGGGAGTATAAAAGGACATCATCGATAAAAACTTTCACGAAACAGTCCAGGAAATCCTTAAATACCCTGTTCATCATATCCATAAAGGTAGAAGACGCATTAGTAAATCCGAAATACATTACTAAAAACTCAAAATGCGCAAATAGTGAATGAAAAGCAGTCCGTGGAATATCTGTCTTACGAATCCTCAACTGGTGGTAGCCAGATCGAAGATCGATCTTTGAAAGTACGGAGCTACCACGCAACTGATCAAACATGTCATCAATCTTTGGCAGGGGATATTTATTCTTGATAGTCAGCTTATTGAGCTCTCTATAATCGATGCAATGTCGCATAGATCCATCCTTTTTCTTTACAAACAGCACAGGAGCACCCCACGGAGAAGAACTCGGACTAATGAAACCATTCAAAGGTAACTCATCCAATTAGGTATGCAGCTCCTCTAGCTCACACGGGGCCATACAGTACGATGCCTTAGCAATAGGATGAGCACCCGGCTCTAGATCTATGACGAACTCCACGTCTTTCTCGAATGGAAGACCAGGAAGATTATCAGGAAATACATTTGGACACTCGCGCACAATAGCAATCTCCTCCACTCGCGGCAAACTACCATCGGTCGCTAACACTGAAACCAAACAAGCAAAACATCCGGAATTCACAAGCTTCCGAGCACGTACCGCAGAAATAATCAGAGAAACTTGGCGCAAAAACCCTAAACGCACCTGGGTTGACCGTTGTCCATCTTGAAGTCCAAGCGCTTGACCTTGCATTAGATAACTGCATCATACTTGGACAACCAATACATGCCCATAATCATATCAAAATCTTCCAAGTTTATCATCTTCAAATCCGCAACTGCTAGAAAATCACGTAAATGAACCGGACAACTCTGAATTCCTTGGTCTGATGCAACAGAATCACCAGAAGGAAATTTGACACTAAACGCGCCGCCAACAAGATCAAGGGTCAAACTATGACGCTCTATTAAATCCCTAGCCACAAATGAATGGGTAGAACCGAAATCAAATAGAACACGAGCCAAGCAGTTCTTTACCTTAAACTTTCTTATATAAAATCGTATACGCAACTAAGGAAATGAACGTTGAATTACAGCTACAAACTGAAAGCAAGGAAAAGGTTAGGGTTGTTCGGAACTGTGCCCAATAACGTTCCTCAGGATTTGAAGGGGCATCACCAATCATGATAAGGACCATAACGTATTTGATGTGTGCTTTAGTTCATGCATGCAGGTTATCCATGATTGTACAGGTGAAGAAAATGAGTTTGGCAGTAAATTCAAATTTCGTCGAGCTCAGCTCGAAGTTCATCATGCTCAGCACGCTGGTCATCGAGCTTAACTCAACATTCAGTAGGACAAGCACAAGAGCTCAGGTTTCAACTTTTGTCGAGCTCAGCTTGAAGTTCGTCGAGCTCAGCTCAACAATTATTAAGCTAAAGGCAAAAAAATCTACTAAGGCAAAAAGCACTGAGACCGCTGAGAAGATTAAAGTTCGTCGAGCTCAGCCCACAGATTGTCGAATGCAGTAAAAGTCAGAAAATCTGTCTAAGGCAAAAGCGTTAAGATTGCTTAGAAGAAGGCGTTGAGACTACTGAGACAGCTGCAACTTTGCTTTAACAACCAAAAGTCGTACAGTAGGCATGCGGCGCCGTTTGTCGCGTATCATAGCCATCCCGACACATTTCAAATTCTGTTGACTTTTGTTGACGTCAGAATCTGTAGACTTAGTCAAATTCAAGCTCTTTAGTATATGCGTTGAGTGAACAAGCTTCACTCAATCCCAAATCACTTAGACAGATTTCTGTCTTACTCAGACGTTGAGAGCGTTGAGTGAACAAGCTTCACTCAACGCTTTTGGCCTTAGCCAATCTTTCTGTACCAGTAGGCGTTGAGTGCGTTGAGTGAACAAGCTTCACTCGACCCTTTTGGCCTTAGCCAATCTTTCTGCATCTCAGACGTTGAGAGCGTTGAGTGAGTATTCATCACTCAACGTTTTTTGTCTTAGCCAATCTTTCTGTACCAGTAGGCATTGAGTGAGCCTTCATCACTCAACGCCAAAGTACTTAGACAGTTTTCTATCACTAGGCGTTGAGTGAGCCTTCATCACTCAACGCCAAAACCCTTAGTCGCATTCCTGAATGAAAGCGTTGAGTGTAGCTTCTTCACTCAACGCTTTCTACTTTAGCCTATTATCTTGATGAGGCGTTGAGTGAATAGCCTTCACTCAACGCTTCTGTACTTAGACAGATTTTTTGTCAGCTTAGGCGTTGAGTTCGTTAAGTGTGTCTTCATCACTCAACGCCATCTAGACTTTTGTAGTCTTAACTGCTTAGGCGTCGAGTGAGCCTTCATCACTCGACGCTTTTGGATTTAACCAGATTTCATTACTGTCAAAGATAAAGCTTTGACTATCTGAGCTTTACTCAACGCTTTTTATAGTATGGCGTTGAGTGAACTGCCTTCACTCAACGTTTGTGGACTTGGCCATTTTTCTGCCTTGCAAATAGCCAGGCTTTGACTGACTTGTCTTCTCTCAGCGCTTTTTGGCATCTGGCGTTGAGTGAGCTTGCTTCACTATGCCAAAACATTTATAGTTCATCAGTCATTCAAATGTCATCTTCCATAAATTAGAATTTCCATGGAGAAATGATTTATGTTGATTCATAGGTCCTCATTCATGAACACCCAAAACAGTAAACAATGAACTTCTCAAGCATTTATGGGAGTATTGTTTCTTATGTAATCAATAACATGTACCACTAAAAGATTTTACAATTGCAAAGACCTTAACCCTAAATCAAACTATCCATTTGTGCCATTGTTCTTCATAGGCCATAACCACTAACTATCAAACACACCTCAATTACTTGAGATCAGTCTTCTCAGTTCAACTATCAAATACATATGCTCTTGAGATCAGTCTTCTCAGGCCTGTGCATAACTACGTGTGACCTTGTTGGAATTAAATTAACTCCGGGAATTCACTCAACATTAAGTAGAACTCATCACATAAAGAATTCACTCACGTTAATAATTTTAAACATTAAGATTAGAACCCTAAATATACACACAAATTAGCATTTATGATTAAGTTAATATATTTCAATTACGCTACTGATTTGCATGTTTGACCAAATTCAGTGAGCATGTCATTTACACTTTTTTTATTCAGACTGTTTTTTTATGCATGTTACATAATTGCCTTTAGTGGCTATCCTTTCTCATCTATGGATTGACCTATTTATGGATTTTTTTTCAGGAAACATAGACTAAGAGATTCACTTAGGATGATATACCAACGGATTTTATGTAGCCTTATATTGATTACTTCTTGTCATTTAACTTAGAACACTTTCAAAACTATGAACTCAATTAATATGCACCGAGCTGTTTCTTTTGAATCAGACAATATTTGCTTTACAAGCTTTCAGTGATTATTTTAACTTAATGTGATTCAGATTAAAGGCACTCCTTTGAATCCTAGCAGTTCTTTACATTTCCGCTGTCTATTTTCTGTTAATGTACCGATTAAACACCGTTTTCTAGTTTTACTTCATAACATGAGTGTCAGTGGGGATCTTCTTATGTGCTCAACTAGGGAAAGGTGTTATAAATTGTTGTCTTTCGAGATTTGAACTAGATTCTAGGACAGGCACAAGTTCGGAAACCAAAGTTTTCCTTCTTCAGTATATTTGACCAGTTATCCTACCTCGAGAGTAATAACGGACTCGCTATTTTGCTTGCTAGACACGGACATGGGATCTGATGGATGAATAAATATAAGATGGTCGATCACTGAGTTAGAGAGACTTCAGAAAGCCCCTAATTTGTTAAGTACCAAAATGCCTTAACTTACCATATTCCTAAACGCAGATCAATTTTAGATAGTCATCAAGGCTTAAGGTTCAGAGTAGAATTTCAATAATATTCCTATAAATTAAGATCATAAAGAACTGATCAGAAAAACCTCACCCTCTGAATATATCCTCGAAGAGATGCAAGCTCCAACTCATCAAGCGGCAAATTTTTGATCTATCCAAAAAGACAGATCCTGAATAAGATTACATGATCATCAAACTACTACCAGATTTTAGGAGAATAGTCATACAACTTTGAATTTCTGATTAAAACGTCAAATTGAGGCACCTCCACAGTAGCGGAGTGTTGAGGCTGGTAGCAAATATTAGCTTTTAATTGCCCCTTCTGAAGAAAAATTGATAATGATTTCCTGTCATCAGTTTGCTGTCCTAATGGTCGAATGACCTCCACCAACAAATTCTCATCAGGTCTACCCATGGCATCCAACTGCAAACCAGAAAACGATAATCAAGAAAAGAATTAACACTAAAGGCAACATGTCTCAAAAATACAACAAAATGCATAAAAATATATGCCAGAATGGTATTAAGTCCTCCAAATAACCATAAATTTAACCAGCAAGACACTCCGACATGATTTCAGAATATTCAGAAACTGTATCTATTAAAGGAAAATAAATTGCTTATTCTCAATAGAAACTTATCCCCCTATACACAATCGACAAATTTATATACACAATCTTGAACTAATTAGAAAATAAGTGAAATATCTAATAATTAAAATGCTAACACTCCCCTCAAGTCGGAGTGTATATGCCGACTACGTCTAGTTTAATACATATTAGAGAATTGGGTTAGAAGCAATTTGGAGAAGATGCTGCAAATTTTTTTCTAAATGCTCAGTTCTTTTATGAAATATTGAATTATTGTCTATATATATAACAGCTTTGTTATAAAAATACATAGCTAGAGGTATATTGTAAATTTCAACAAAATCATATAAAAGAGTCACCAACCATTTTAGTTCACAAGTTGTTTGCCCTGCCAGGATATTACGTTTTAGCACTAGATCTTGAAGCCACTGTTCGTTTTTTGATTCGGAAAGTACCTAGTTCCTCCTATAAAGGTGCAGTAACCTAAAGTTGATCTCATGTATCCTTTTTCAATATGTAGATGACCATTTATTCTGAACTGAAGACCTTTGTCAAGTGATCCCATGATATACTCCAGTATATTCTGTTAAGAGGGAGGCAAACTTATGCTCACCGGGTGGTGACCATATCCAACTAAATGACTGATTATGTTAAAGAGGGTTCGGCCGGATGGAATCATCAAGGAAGAGAAACTCTAAGGTTCGTTCTTTCCTCCCGCTCACTCTCTACATGGTATCAGAGGTGGTGAGATCCGCGTCGACCTGAAGGCTCGGCTCTGTTCTCCTCTGTCGCGCTCGATAGTTCCGTCGCTCCTCCGTCGATCGGTAAGCCCGGTCCTGTTCCATTGCTCCTTCGTCGATCGCCAAGCTGAATATTACGAAATCATTTGTTGTGGAGTGTGATGCTTCGATGGTCGGCATTAGTGCGGTGATGATGCAGGAACATCATCCACTGTCTTATTTCAACAAAAAGCCTAGTCGATAAAGGCTAAGCTAACTAAAGACTCCAATCTCTGTGCATTCATCCTGGTCATACACCATTGACCCCCATATTCACTGAGTCACCATTTTGTTGTTCACACCGGCCATCTGAGCCTCTGACATCTACTGAAGCACACCCATGACCAACAATTGTAGATATTTAAGCTCTTAACGATATAATTTCTCAACTGAATACAAGTTTGGGGTGTCAAACACAATAACAAATATCGAGATAGTGGGAAGATGCCACTTTTTGCCCTATTAGCTCACCGTAAATGTAATGGCTCGATGTTGACGACCAAATCGCCCTTCCCTCTCTATGGAGAACCCTAACATTACCAAGACCACTTGAGGGTGGCCAAGTCCAACGACTGAATTTACCGTTTACTTCAGGAATTTTCATTTTATGGCCATTAGTGGCCATGAAGGCGCCATTCGTACCTACCACTATTTAACTATCTCCTTACAAGGGGGCAAAATGTTGAAGATTATGCCAGATTTCGTAGCCCGCCCCCTGACCTGCCAAAAGACAAAGGACCAGACTTTGGCCCTAGCTGGGCTTCCCAATTGTTTACTTCAGGGTACATGTTGGTGGACAATGCAATGGAATTCATCACTCACTTGCCAGTTCTACGAATTTGATTGCATCCTGGTGAACGTCAATTCTCAACAAATATGGACACTTTGTGCTTGTCCGTCATGCATACTTGGCACAAGCCGTGATTTTGGCTTCTATTCGGGAGGTTGTTCGCATCTATGGGTTTCCCTGCTCGGGCATCATCAATCATGACCTGATTTTTATGAGTCTCTTTTCGCAATTATTCAAGCTCTACACCACTAAATGCTTCTTGATCTCCTTTCACCCATGCCGCCTGAGCTATGTTTATCACCCTCAATGAATGGTCAGATCGAAGTCTTCAACTGCACAATGGGGAGTTGCGTTGATTCGCGACAAAGAAATTGTGTCATTGGGCAATGTGGATTATATGCGTTAAATTCTCTTGCAACACAGTATATACCTACCCATTTTAGATTGTATATGATCGGCGCTCCATCACTTATTCCCAATTTCTTGCCAAGATAATGGCGCACCACAGCCCTTGCGACAAATCCGGTTGATCGAGATGAGGTCCTACGCCAGCTCAAACAAACCAAACCACTTTGTGCACAATAACACATGACCCAAAAGACCAATAAGCATCACTGGGACATCGTCTTGCAGCCCGATGATTCAACTTTTGTCAAACTTCATCCACAAAGACATACTATACAACGCACTTCCATCTAAAGCTTTGTCCCCACTTCTATGGGCCTTTTAGGATCCTATAGCGCTTATCGAGGTCACACATTATTTATAGCTTCATCCGCGGAGCCACATTCATCCAGTGTTTAATGTCTCACATTTCACAGAGGTGGTGGGGATCACCCAGTCGATGATTCACTTCTGCCTTACCTCAGCTGACTGTGTTTGAGCCTGACATTATTTTGGAGACGCAAGATATCACCTGGCACGATCAACCTATTATGCAAAGAATACTCGAGTGGAAGGGCCTTTCATTTGTAGTTTTCTTCTCTCAGCCTTGAAGAAAAGGCCAATTGTGAGTTATTGATACACATAGGGTATCAACTTGAAGGGGACACCACACCACACATGGTAGCACCACATTATATGCATGCCTATTCGAATAGGTTCTTAAAGGATTGGAAGGGGAAAGGTAGTTTGGTATTTTAGCATCATAAGTGATGTTATAAGCAATCCTAATATGACTATTCACACCACAAAAAACCTAATTTTTTTAAATATAATCGCCGTCCAATATGGTTTGTTTCACGGAGACCTCCTCTTTCCTTCCTAGAAAAACTCCTTTGTAAACCTTTCTGAACCCTCCCTGGCCTACAACCTCCTTCTCCCTAACCCCTGGTGATGATGGCGAAAGAAAAAGTCGTGGGCAATGAGAACGGGTAGCCATCAACGGGTTTCTTGAAGCGGATGGGCACAAGGTAGAATGCATGGCCAATAAGTTGGAGTCTCGTTTATAAGTTGGAGGATGTCGCCGTTGTCAACCTCGACAACACCGCCAAGGGTTATGTTATCGGAGTTGAAATTGATAGCAAAATAACAAACTTTGCACTGCTTTAGAACAGAGCAGACAGCTTCTTGGATCGAAGAGAAGATCCTCTACCCAGTACCTCTATAGAATTCCTGAAAAGAAAAAACAAACAAAAAGTGTCTCTTTTCTTAGGCAGGTCAAGCTCGACAATAGCAGCAACACACACGTGGGTGGTTGAAGCTTTAACAATGGCAGTTTGTTTACTTACTAAAGACACAAGTTCACCACAGCATGGCAACAACACAACAAAGGCAGTTCTTGCTTAGCTAGACAAAGATTATAGGCTTCCCAAACGAAGATGGGCACATAAAAGATGTAGAGATAACACAGAATTGAGATAATGGCAGAAATCCATCTCCGAGAGGCGGGTTTTACTCGTTTAAAGAGCAAGTTACAACTCTTCGCATAAAAATTTCTCTAAAGGCGGTAGTAGCCTACATGAAGAAGTCTTCAGAGCATATGAAAATGTTTGGAATCAAGTAAATCATATGGAATTCATCGTTGTGGGAGAGAGTTGAGAGGAATGGGAGGAGAGACGGAGAATTCCATCCGGGGATGCAACATATACTTTTGGATAGCTCGGGCTGCGAATAAAACACCGAACTGCTGACATCAATGGACTGTGAATAGCCATATTAGAACTACTTATAACATCACTCTTATAAGAGTTAGGCGTTGGACAATGTGACCAGCTTCGTCTTAGTTTATCTTCTATTATTTCCATGCAATGTAATTTTCCTTGATCACCAAAATGAGAGTAAAATATAACAGCACATAGAGGAATCAAACTTATGAGTTCGACAATGAAGCTATGGGAAAGAGTGGCGGAGCATATGCTTATAAGTATGACATCAATTTCAAAGGTTCTATTCAATTTCATTTTAGGAAGTTTAATTATGGAAGCATGTCTTGTCTTAAGACAACTTATGGGAAAGTATGGAAGAAAAAATAAATCTTATGCATATATTTGAGTACCACGAGAATTAAATGTGTGCACTTAAAAAAATTGTATTAAAGGAAGGTTGAAACTATTAAAAATAGGCATGATAAAGTACTAATTGGTATTAGCTGTAGTTGTGAAATTACAAAAAAAATTCAAACTATAGTATGTTTACATCAAGGAACAACATTGAGTCATATCTTTTTGTAATACTAATGGAGATTATTACAAAAAAATTTCTAATCAAAATTTCTTGGTGTCTACTTTTTGCTAAAAACACAGTTCTAATCGACGAGACATTTACTACATTAAGTGAAAAAATAAAAAACAGAATGATTGGAAGAAATGGACTTTGAAGTAAGACAGGACATGTGATTTGCAATTTTAATGATGGTGATGTCAACAATTATAGATCTATCTTATTAGAAGATTAAGAGATACATAGATGCTCTAACTTTAAGTATCTTCGATAAATTACTCAAAAGAATGAGGATACAGACGAGGATATAACCATTATAGTTATGTTTGGGTGTTAAAATAAATAAGTTTATTGGTAGTATTATGTAAAATGAGAGTACCCTGGAGACTCAAATATAGTACAAACGATGTATAGATTTGAACGTTGGACGTCAAAAAAAAATGTTGATATCTAAGATGGGTGTGGTAGAAATGAGAATGCTAAGAGGGATGTGTATAAAAACCAAAAAATATATTAAGGAATAGGATGATAATGATGCCATGATTAATTGATTCTTCGTGTAGCTACCAACTCATTTATTCCTGGCCAAAAAAACAGCTAATCTACGATTACTGAGGATCTCGTTTTGGGCATGTTTGTATTAGTTAGCCTTCTTCGATATAACTAATAATTTTAAAGACGTCGAATCTTTTAAGTAATTTGGGTTTAGGATATCCTAGCATCATCTCCCTTATCTCTCCTCCACCACATTTAGCATTCCACATACTGGAAACTAAGAGGTTCAAAGAAAAATAATGATAAACTTACACTCCCCAACACAATCTTTCAAACATACAAAATATATCAACAGAGATTCCAACTTATTCATTATGTGCACTCCTACATTCTCGGAAAATCATAGGACAATAGAGCAACGATATGGCACTGTTCAACAGTTTGCATATTATGGGAAAATAAATTAGAAGAAATAGAGAAAATCTGGCAATATTCAAACCTTTATAGCATCATTTGATATAGAGAGAGAACCAGCCAACTGAGGTGCTACCGTAAGTTGGTTAATCTTCATTCCGGACAGGGAAACCTCTCCAAGAAGTAATGATTTGTCACTGTCATCCATGTGAAGGCATGGCTTCCCGCGAGGTTCGGATTCCTTCCCATCAAATTTTCTGTTTGGCCTTACAACTTTTCCTTGAAGTTTGAACCTTCCAGTTGTTTTCAAATGTAGTGGTCTTGGTGCATCAAAAGGAGTTGAAATAAAACTAGCCATCTCAAATCCACGCAAGCGTAAATCCAGATCGATTGCCTCTACAATAAGAGATATATACCGACCATACTCTAAATTTCCTTCCTGCAAGCATTCATTGAGATAACGGGTTTGTATTTTAGTATTCAACTCAAAGGCCACTGCCGAAGAGCCAACTGTGATACACTCATGAGAGAGTATAATTTCTCCACGTGCATCAGCAAATGAATCTTCAGCTTCGGGTGCAGCCCACTTCATATCGAATCTCCTGAGAAAAACGTAAAAAAAAACATAAGCATGGCCCCGAAACTAATAATATCACAAAAAGACTTCAATAAAGTTCCAACATGCTTCGAAAACTCACGGTTTCAAAATGGACCCAGATAGTTTGGTCTCCCCATTAACCTCCCCAATTTTGAATGGCATCAACTGAACACCTTCTGCTAAATATCTCTGTACAACTTTGTCAAACAAAAACTTCACAGAAAAGTTCACATCCATTGCTGTATCATCCATCTCACCCTAGAATACAAGGAATAAGTTACGTGATCAATAAAGATTAATTGTTAAAAGAGGAAATTTTGAGATCTTATATTGAGCCAAATCTAACGTGACATAAGATGATTAGTTCCACAAGAGTATTGTCATTAAAATAGATCGAGAATTGATAAGGATACTAGTGGCAGAGTTGTTGATTATTGTTAGATGCCCACAAATGGATCTCCTAATGGACCGATAGAGGATTTGATTGTAGCCAAAAGTGTGCTCTTTCCCTTACATCCTCGGTGATTTTGTTGTCGGTATATGGTGGAAACGTAAGTAAAGAAACAAAAAGGAGGTGGACAGAGAAAGATAATTTGATGGAGAGAATAGGAAAGGGGGAGAGTTGGGGGGGGGGGGGAGAGGGAGCGAAGGATTAGGGTAAATAAGTATGCCTCTTCATTCCATCTCATGGGTATACATAAATGGGCAATCCGGTGCACAAAGTATATCCCCGCGCAGCGAGGGTTCAGGGAAGGGTCCCACAACAAGGGTGAAATGAAGGCAATCCTTACCCTGCATTTTTGCAAGATAAGTCAACATGGGTATATATACCATTGGAAAAATAAATAATGAGTCAACATTAATTATTGAAATTCATGCAAAATTTGATAATAAAATTGTGAACAAAAATTCTAATGAAATAAAATAGAGTTTCATGATCACACACCACACACCGCAACTCTGGTCGACTTCATGCAAAATTTGTGCCTCCATAATCTATTTGTAGCAAATCTCACATCTTCCAAAATGAGTTTGTACTTAAGCTAGGCCTCGTGAAAGCTTGTATAACGGTTCCCAAGTGGCTTCTAGGCCCGATGAATTCTCCCACTAAATAAGAATCTCCATGGTCCCTTGATTCAGTCATGCGAGTAGGGCCTTGACCGGCATAGGAACACTCTAGTCTTCCAAAATCTGTGACAATGCGATGATGTGTCGTACTAGCTTGTTCTGATAGCGGTTCAAGAGTGAAACATGAAATATAAGTAAAATTTAGAATTTGTGTGAAGCTCCAAGTGCAATGGCATCTCATCCACTTTGTTAATACCCTAAAGGGGCCATAAAATCAAGGAGAGGGTTTATGGTTTTCCCTGTTGGATAAGGAGGGTGTCAGTGAGGACTAATTAAGAGCCAGACTCAATCACCCATCTAAAACTGTAACTCACAATGACGCTCGTCATACCTATCCATCCATTCCTGCACCTGGATGAAATGTGTGCAACTGTTACTTTGAATGTGATCACGGCTCTGCAAGATTAGTGATGGATTTTGAATATTTCTATTATTATTTTAGTCCTCGTAAGAGTCTTTAAGTATGTATGGGTTTAATCCCACATCATTTAATAGTATTTGTATGTCTTATGCAGTGTTGTGGATATCGGCAGACATGTCTGACATGTCGGCCGACATAAAGGTTTGAGAGCAAAAACAACACAAAACCGGCACAATTTCGTTTCGTGGCGTTTTGAAAATAGCGGTCCGAAACCGACATGTCGGCACCAAATAACGCCCGATATCGGGCGTTATTTTACCTTTTTTATTTATTTAAAAAATTATTTTATTAATTCTTATTTCTTAATAATAAAATGACCCTGCTCATTTCACAAGACCCCGCTCATTTCATTTCATCCCGCTCTGCCCTAGCTCTCCACGTCGCTCTGCCCTAGCTCTCCCCGTCGCTCCTGCCCTAGCTCTCCCGCGCGCGTCGGCGACACTGTCTCTCTGGTTATTTCTTCTCCCTGCTCGCTGGTGCTCTCTGGTTCTCTGATTCTCCGGTGTTGTCTAGCTCGTTGGTGCTCTCCCTCTCTCGCGCGCTGTCGGCACTCTCTCTCTGGTTCTTTCTTCTCCATGCTCGTTGGTGCTCTCTGGTTCTCTGGTTATCTGGTGCTCTCTAGCTCGCTGGTGCTCTCCCTCTCTCGCACGTTATCGGCACTTTATCTCTCTGGTTCAATAGGTTGTAAAATAGGTAGTACTGTGATATGTATAAAAATTAAAAAATAACATTTAATTACATATATAATTAATTAAATATTAAAATCCGATATATGAAATATCCCCGATATATAAAAAACCGACATGAAAACCCAAACCGACGTGTCCCCGACATCCGACATCTGCAACATTGGTCTTAAGTAATCCTTTAAATATTCCCTTGAGGGATGAATAAATCGCACCGAGTATTTTTTTCATATATTCAACATGGTATCAGAGCGGGAATTGATTCCTGGAAATTTCGGCACCCTAAAAATGATGGTGACATAAATTTCTTGGTGGCTTCCGCTAGTGAAGTCTGTTGATTTCATCATATATCATGTCTCGTGCTTCCTCCCATTCTCGTCATCGACAACAACATTGCTTGTTGCTCCCTCTCCCGTGTCGACAAGTCCATCTTCCACTCCGATCGATGTTTCCCTCTCTGATCTCGGATCCAACTGCTGATCCTGTCAACGAGACCGTCTTTTGATTCCGTCGACGGGAGTGATTTTTGATCGCCACAACGACATTGACCAGGGGAGTGTGTGTGTGTGTGTGGGGGGGGGGGGGGGGGTCGTCGAGCTCCATTGCTTTTGATTCCATCGACAAGTTCGTCTTCTGGACCCGTCGCTGCTTATCGACCGCGATACCGTCTAGCCCATCGTTGCTCGTCGACGAAGATCTTCCCTTCTGACGATGTGAATCCCACTGACGTTTATGCTCCATCCCCCTATTTTCTTATTGTGTTCGACGAATTCCCGCCTGAATCTAGGCCCGATTGTCGGCTGAGAAGGAGATGTTTGGCTTCCTCTTCGATCCCAGCTGCTGCTCTCGTGAGCTTCTCCCGCACGAGCCGATATCTACTCGGTAGTGCCCCTGTCAGCAAATATTCTTCGGGCCCATTGTCGAGCTCTCCTATGTTGTGACTTGCCTCCATCCAGACATTTAGCTCCTATGATTCGACGATTCTGTGCTCCGTTGCTATTGTGTCATAGATGGCTGACCTCCCAGTCAATATTCTCTTCTAACTGAAGATGGCTTCAGATTCCATTCCCAATGGCTTTGGCTTCCATTTCCAATGGATTTCAGGATATTCCGATCCCATTCAACTCAAGTCGTAGCTCCTTAGCCACCGCAACCCCTTTCGGGGTGTTGATTTCTCCTCGATGATGGAGTTTTTTGATTAATTTGGTAATCTTTTGTATCTTTAACAGCCTTGCATTATCGCTAATGTTTGTTTTGTGCCTTATCTCCATACCATCTTGCACATGTGTTCCACGTGAGGGAAATTATTTGAGATAAATGTGACTCGAATGGTATTTATCGACACTCGCCTTAGTTCCACACGATCCTCCTGCCTTTTGTCTTATGCTATTTGCATCTCCCCATTTTTCTTTGTTGTTGGGTAGGTGGCATGGTCTTTATTGGTTGACCTTATTCCAGCGGGTTGTATCATGTGAGAATATCCCCGGTCATCTGTCTGTTAATTTGTATCCAGCGGGTTGCGTCGGGTGGGAGTATCCCCAGTCACATGTCAGTTGATTTGTATCCAACGAGTTATGTCGTGTAGGATTGTGACGTGTGGGACAGTGTCGTGTGGGGCTGCCCTTTGTCAAATTATCCCCGACGGATTATCCCGACAAATTATCCCTGGCAGGTTATCCCCAACGACTCATATGTTAATTTGCATCACTTAGCCTACCACCCTTACCTTCCTTTTTATGATGTTTTCAAGCTAGAGGTTTCCTGTTACGGATCTCGAGGGAGCAGACGAGGGCGAAGGGCGACCATTAGTGTGGTTGGTGTATCAACGCAGCGAGCGCGACACGCGTAACTTGACAGATTAGCTGACAGAGGCAAGGGGCGTTATTTTATCATTTACATTATTGTTGTCTTATTTTTCGGTGCCGCTACTTTATATTATGACCGGCAGTTATATTATTCGGGGACTATTGTTTTCATGGCAGGCTTGAATGAATTTGAACTTTCTGGTTTTTCATCTCTCTCTTTCCCTCTAATCTCTTAGTCCTTCCTCTCTCTTTTCAGAACCCTAACATTTGGTCCGACCCGCCGCCTTCCGGCCGCAGTCTCCGTCGCCCTAACAAAATTCGTGCCTACCAGACCACATCCGCGCTCGCTCGTCCGCATCCGTCGGCCCTCGCATCAAGCACGTTTCGCCGTTTCTGCAGTACGATGTGCGTGTTCGTCGCAAGCGACTCCGCAAGGCCTCGTCCCCTTCGACGTCAGTCTGACATCGCTCTCTACTCAGTCCAGCATGTCGACGGGTTTGCTTCGCCACTAGAGATTTGTCCGCGTCCTTCATCTCTGCCTGCCCTAGCCGCCGCGCTGACCGAGTTTGTGCCTCCACCTTAGGATTTCTGCTCGTTTGTGGATTGGCTTCCTTTACCGATCGAGTGCATGCCCCCTCGGTTGCGATCGATGACCAACACCGACGCAACACCGCCGACCCCAACCTCGGATCCCACCATCCTTCGTCGTCTGGACGACCACGACGACTCCATTGCATCGTTGCAGGCCCTCATACTACACATGGATGCCAAGTTAGACTTCCTCTTGGCTGCCTGCCCAACCACATCCGCAACGTCCGCGGCGGACTCGCGGTCACTCCACGGAGCTCCCCCAGAACCGTTCAAAGCACCAGTCCCCCTGCCCGGGGCTTTCTCACAAGGACCTCATCTTTAATGTTCCCTCATTCAACGACAAGTTTTTCGCGATACAAAAGATCTAAAAGCCACAGAAGGTCAGCACGACATTGATCGGAATGGAAGGCTCCACCCTCCACTAGGTGCGCTGGCTGCGACAATCCAAACCGACAATATCCTGGTCGGACCTTTAGCAGGAGCCTATTCGTCGTTACGGCACCCGCTACTCAAGCTCCGCAGTGGAGCGCCTCTGCGGCGTCCGCCAGACGGGTTCCATTGATAAGCTATGTTGCACCGACACCGACACGGGACAAGCGACACGACATGCGACTCGTCCATTCTCGTAAACTACTAATATTCGACACGTTGGGACATGTTTGTTAAATTCATATTTTATAATTATAGAAATTGCAAAATACTAATAAGTAGACAAAAAATGAACAAACTTAGCATATAAAAATGTAATACTCATACATACATATTATATATCGTCTAAAAAGATAACTGATTCCATGTCCGGCTCATCTAGTAAGAGATTTGCAATTTCCAGCATACCAACATCTCCGAATGTATATTGTGAAGTTTTTCTTGAAAGTAGACGTAAATTGCTGTGTATGAAAACCAGATCTTCTGCACGCTTTGGTGTCATTCTATTTTTTTTTCATTGAGTGCTCTCACTTTTATAAGAATACCACTATTACTATCCTTGCTTGAAGACATTCTACAAAAAAAGCAACAAATAATTGAATGATTTGCACCTTACAACAAATGTGCTCTCACTCTTATAAGAAATCTAATAGGAAACAGGGGTTGGTAGCAAATCAGTGAAGTGTGCAGAAAGGGGAATTGATTAAATTGAAGCTACTATTATATTCAAAACCAATCCAGGTGAACTAAGAAAAAGGATTCATAAAAATTCCTAAATAGTGGGTGGGATAAGGCTAATTTTCATAACAATACCGTCACTTAATTGCACATGATGTTCACCTGGCATGGAACTAATTTAATCAAAGAACCAAATTAGCAACGTAAATCACTTCTCAATGCACTAACAACAATGTACATGACATCCATAGAACATAATGCTGGAACTTAACAAGAGAATGTAACATTACCTTATGCCCTTCAAAAACAAAATATTTCCCCATCTAATAATTGACTAGTTGATAAATTAGAAAGAATCAATCGAAGTTAAGGTTATCAGGAAGAAAATATTTCACTTGCGCTAGTAATTTTACAAATGTCTATAATCCAAGTTCGAATGGAGATGCTGCTTGGGTGTGAAACCCTAGTGATGGGAAATTAAAAAATAATCATCTAACTCGCATATCGCCGAATAGGAGAAGTAAAATGAGTATAAAGAGGTGATGCAAGTCCATAATGGTGAAACTCAGCGGGGGTTAGATCTCTACTACAGAAGTAAACATCCTGTATGTATGCCAAAAAGAAAAAAAAAGTAACCTGAAGCAAATCGGTGGCCGCTGATCGATGGTGGCCTCAGAAGCGCAGATCGACGAGGAGGGAGGAAGAGGAAGCCGCGGACTTGAAGCAGATTGATGGTCGGGGAAGATGAAGCCGAGTGTCGAGCCGCAGAATCGCCGATGCCCTAATCGGGAAGAAGATAAAATGCTGAGATAGAATGCGGGGAAATATATTAATACCGATCACGAGGGTCGCGTGTCTAATTTAGCGGGACACGCGAGTCCCGGATAAGTACGTGTCTGGCACTTCCGACACGCGTGTCCGAGCGTGTCGGCGTGTTGGACACCGACACTCTGACCATTTCAGAGTGTCGGTGCTTCATAGTTGATAAGTACATCGATGAGTTTATCGCCCTCGTGACGCATGTGCCAGGACTTCCGCCGGATCACTACATCAGCTTATTCATGCATGGGCACCTTCCACACATCCGTGCCCGGATCCACACCCACCATCCGCCGTCGATTGCAGAAATCATGGATCTCGCTCGCTTGGTGGAAGTAGAATTTCGGATTCTGCCTCTGGACTCGAGCAAACAGCCCCGTACCTCTGGCGCGCCCGGTCACCCGACCAGTAGCAGAATCCCGTCCACCAAAGTAGGAGATATCTTCGGCCCCGGGTCGGGCGGCAGCCCCGCCCCGCTCGCTTAGGCCTATGGCCCACCCTCGGCTCTCCAACCAAGAATATCATGATCTGCGCACCAAGGGGTTGTGTTTACGTTGTAAGCAACCCTCTCTCTTACGCACGAGTGCCTACTGAAGGACCTTGAAATCCTCATTGGCGAGGAGCAACCGAGGACCCCCCCCCCCCCCAACGACCACCTTTCACCATTTGGACCTGCCACTATTTACCGTGGGCGGATTCTCGGGACCACAGACGATGAAGCTTCAGAGGACACTTCACGGGGCCTCCGCTGTGGTGATGATCGATAGCGGGGCGAGCCACAGCTTCATCTCTCAGCACCTGGTGGATCGTCTGGCGATGCCCGTGCTGGTCGCCGAGCATTTCTCGATCTACTTAGGAGATGGAAGGCGGCGGGATACGGGTGGCCTGTGTGCAACCCTTACTCTCACCATTGGCAGCAGCCCATTTCAGACAAACTTCTACGCTTTCTACTTGGGCGAGACGAATGTTATTCTCGGGGTAGCTTGACTTCGTACCCTGGGGGAAGTCAACATAAACTGAGACTGCATGATCATGCGCTTCCTCCACGGAAGCACGCCCTGCTTGTTGGAGGGCGATTCAGCTTTACTTCGACAGTCTGTCTCCTTGCGGTCGCTCCAGAAATCCACCGATGTCGATTGGCCAGCCTCCTTGTGGCACTTGAAGGGGCAGTCCGCCCAATGCTCTCCAACCATTCCGGCATTGCAGGCTATCTTGGACCTCTTTTCGGATGTCTTCACCGACCAGACCCGTTTTCCCCCGGCCAGGTCGGCGGACCACCGCATTCCCTAGCAAGGGGGTGTGTCTTCCATCTTGGTTCGACCCTACCGTTATGGACACGCTCAGAAGGGCGAGATCGAGACACTGGTGGGCGACATGCTCGCGGCAGGCATCATTCTCCCTAGCGCTAGCCACTTCTCGAGCCCGGTCCTCCTGGTCCCCAAGAAAGACGATAGCTGACGCTTTTGCGTGGACTACCAGGAACTCAACAAAGGCACCATCCCGGATAAGTACCCTATTCCGATCATTCTGGAGCTCCTGGACGAGTTACGAGGAGCGGTCTATTTCTCTAAGTTGGACATACGCGCCGGCTACCATCAGATACGAGTCCGAGAGTAGGATGTTCCAAAGACGGCGATCCGCACGCATGATGGTCATTATAATTTCCTGGTCATGCCTTTTGGCCCGACCAATGCTCCAACCACTTTTTAGCCCACCATGAATGATATGTTCCGTTCAGTCCTGCGCAGGTACATATCAGTTTTCTTCGATGACATTCTAGTTTACGGTTCATCTTGGCAGGACCATTTGGACCATGTTTGAGTCACTCTCACAACTCTCCTGTAGCACTCTTTCTATGTGAACCCAAGAAATGAGTCTTCCGCCAGTCAGAGATCAGCTACTTCGGGAACGCCATATCCGTAAATGACGTAGCTATGGATCCGGACAAGGTTCGGGTTGTCCCTCAGTGGCCCACACCCCGATCACTCCGGGACGTCCGGGGATTCTTGGGTCTCACCGGATACTACCGTCAGTTCATCCGGTACTACGACAAGATCGTCAAACCACTCTTCACCATGCTGAAGAAGTCAGAGACAGCCAGGTTTCAGTGGACACCGGCGGCGGCGACATTCCAGGACCTCAACACCGCCCCCATGTTAGCTATGCGAGATTTTTCACAACCCTTTGTGGTGGAATGTGACGCCTCTGGCTCGGGTGTCGGTGCAGTTTTGATGCAAGCGAGCCAACCCGTCGCCTATTTCAGCCGTTCGTTTGCAGCCACCGTGCATCCTCACTCCGTATATGAATCTAAGTCGATGGCGTTGGTCCTAGCAGTATAGTATTGGCGGCTCTACCTGCTTGACCGCCACTTCATCATTCGGATAGATCATCACAGCCCGTGCTATCTCCACAACCAGAAGATTGTGACCGACGCAACAGGTTTGGGTGGCCAAACTCTTGGGGTACGACTTTGACATCGAGTTTCGAGCAGGATCGTCCAACCGGGTGGCCGACGCCCTCTCCCGCAGCAAATCTGACAGCCATTTCCCGACAAATCTGGGAGGACGCCTCCATTCTTCATCGCGAAGTTGCAGCCGACCTCGAGCTCCAGTCGATTGTGGAGACCTTGCGGTTGGACGCCACCGCCCGACCCTCGTATCGCCTTGTGGGTGACCGCTTATACTATCAGGATTGTCTGGTCCTTTCCGCCTCCCCTCAACCGATGCCCTGCCTACTCATTGAGTTCCATGCGACCCTGTAAGGGGGTCATGCGGGCGCCTTCATTGAGTTCCATGTCTTGCAGCTCAAGCGAGTGATCAGTGATCATCCAGTCGAGGCGACACTTCCTCAGACGGTCTCCAGCACCACCCCAACAGTGTTCCTTCCTCAGAGCATTACGGACACACGATTATCAGCGCGGAGCAGCGAGTGGATTGGGTCTTGGTGGCTTGGCAGGACCGAGCAGATATGCGCCACCAGTTCCCAAAGTTCAGCCTTGAGGATAAGGCAAATTTGCCAGAGGGCGGTATTGTTACGGATCCCAATGAAGCGGATGAGGGAGAAGGGCGACCACCAGTGTGGCGGGTGTATCAATGCCGCCAGCGTAACTTGTCGGATTAGCAGACAGTGGTGAGGGCGTTATTTTATCATTTACATTATTATTATCTTATTTTTCAGTACCGTTAGTTTATGTTATGACTGACTGCTATATAAGTCAGGGACTATTGTTTTCTTGGCAGGCTTGAATGAATTGGGACTTTCTGGATTTCCCTCCCTCTCGTTTCCTATAATCTCTTCCCCCCTTCCTCTCTCTCTTTTCGGAACCCTAACATTCTCCTCCAGCTTGAGGGTGAGTGTTGAAGTTTGCATATTTCTATTAATATTTTAGTCCATGTAAGAGTCTTTAAGTATGTATGGGTTTAGAGCAACTCCAATGGGGATCTCCATATTTAGAGATCCCCATTATACCATGTTCTCTATATTTAGAGAACACGATGTATATATGTATATTTTTATTTATATGATATGTATATATGTATGTATATATGTATTTTTAAATTATATTTATATGTATATATATATGTATATTATAATTATAATTTATTATTTTTATTGTTTATATTATATGCTATTAAATTTTTTTAAAAAAAAATATTTTAAATTTGATTGCATAACAAAAATACAATGAACATTACATAATTTAAATGAAAACAAAATTATTTTTATTATTTTTATTATTTTTATTGTCTTCTCTTCGTATTTGCATGATCAATAATAATTAGACAGTATTCAATATTAGTTTCGTTTTGTAGGTCTCGAAAAAACAAATTTATTGACATATTATATGTCATATTTGAAAAAATATATTGACGACTACGAATGATATGTTGAAATTGATGAGTTTTATAATACCTAATTTAAAAAAATAAAAAAAAAAAAAATACATTAAAAAGTTTTTACAGCCACTCCATTTTCTCTCTCCCGCCTCTAAATTTAGAGGGGGGGAGAGTCCAGCGCCATTTTTAGAGACCTGAATAGCGAACGGTTGGAGTGAATATAGGCGCCATTTTTGAAGATTAGCGATCGATTGGAGTTGCTCTTAGTCCCACATTGTCTACTAGTATTTGTATGTATTATGTAATCCTTTAAATACCATGAATAAATTACACCGAGTATTTTTTTTCTTTTCTAATTTTCAACAGTTAGGTCTACACCCACTGTCATTGACTCTGCTAAGTAAGATAAAAGGCGTGTGGAGTCATGGCCAAACGTAAGTTTGAAATGTGTTGTCGGAAAGGATCTGTGATAAGTATTCTAGCAATACTCTACCCAAGGAATCAACTAATCCATTCCTTGGGGTTGTCCCACGTGATATAGTGTAGGAACATTTCAATGGTCATGTAGACTCCTCTGTTCTGGTCGTTAGATTGCAAAAGATATATTGAGGTTAATGTGAGCAACCCTCGCAAAGCCAAAAAAGATCATACCAAAAACGTCTAGTGAAAACCTTGTTTTTGTCTGACACAATCGTCTCTGGTATCCACACGGTGGAAAGATATGCTCAAAGAATGCTCGACTATCCCTATAGTTGTGTAGAGGTGAACCACGGGAATAAAATGTATCCCCTTTGAGAAGCAGATTGATGGTCGGGGAAGATGAAGCCGAGTGTCGAGCCGCAGAATCGTCGATGCCCTAATCGGGAAGAAGATAAAATGCTGAGATAGAATGCGGGGAAATATATTAATACCGATCACGAGGGTCGCGTGTCTAATTTAGCGGGACACGCGAGTCCCGGATAAGTACGTGTCTGGCACTTCCGACACGCGTGTCCGAGCGTGTCGGCGTGTTGGACACCGACACTCTGACCATTTCAGAGTGTCGGTGCTTCATAGTTGATAAGTACATCGATGAGTTTATCGCCCTCGCGACGCATGTGCCAGGACTTCCGCCGGATCACTACATCAGCTTATTCATGCATGGGCACCTTCCACACCTCCGTGCCCGGATCCACACCCACCATTCGCCGTCGATTGCAGAAATCATGGATCTCGCTCGCTTGGTGGAAGTAGAATTTCAGATTCTGCCTCTTGACTCGAGCAAACAGCCCCGTACCTCTGGCGCGCCCGGTCACCCGACCAGTAGCAGAATCCCGTCCACCAAAGTAGTAGATATCTTCGGCCCCGGGTCGGGCGGCAGCCCCGCCCCGCTCGCTTAGGCCTATGGCCCACCCTCGGCTCTCCAACCAAGAATATCATGATCTGCGCACCAAGGGGTTGTGTCTACGTTGCAAGCAACCCTACTCTCTTACCTACGAGTGCCTACTGAAGGACCTTGGAATCCTCATTGGCGAGGAGCAACCGAGGACCCCCCCCCCCCCCCCAACGACCACCTTTCACCATTTGGACTTGCCACTATTTACCGTGGGCGGATTCTCGGGACCACAGACGATGAAGCTTCAGAGGACACTTCACGGGGCCTCCGCTGTGGTGATGATCGATAGCGGGGCGAGCCACAGCTTCATCTCTCAGCACCTGGTGGATCGTCTGGCGATGCCTGTGCTGGTCGCCGAGCATTTCTCGATCTACTTAGGAGATGGAAGGCGGCGGGATACGGGTGGCCTGTGTGCAACCCTTACTCTCACCATTGGCAGCAGCCCATTTCAGACAAACTTCTACGCTTTCTACTTGGGCGAGACGAATGTTATTCTCGGGGTAGCTTGACTTCGTACCCGGGGGGACGTCAACATAAACTGAGACTGCATGATCATGCGCTT
The DNA here is from genome assembly GCA_039583875.1 of Platanthera guangdongensis. Taxonomy (NCBI): domain Eukaryota; kingdom Viridiplantae; phylum Streptophyta; class Magnoliopsida; order Asparagales; family Orchidaceae; genus Platanthera; species Platanthera guangdongensis. Next base: position 195,075,282 of record CM077148.1, read on the forward strand.
CCTCCACGGAAGCACGCCCTGCTTGTTGGAGGGCGATTCAGCTTTACTTCGACAGTCTGTCTCCTTGCGGTCGCTCCAGAAATCCACCGATGTCGATTGGCCAGCCTCCTTGTGGCACTTGAAGGGGCAGTCCGCCCAATGCTCTCCAACCATTCCGGCACTGCAGGCTATCTTGGACCTCTTTTCGGATGTCTTCACCGACCAGACCCGTTTTCCCCCGGCCAGGTCGGCGGACCACCGCATTCCCTAGCAAGGGGGTGTGTCTTCCATCTTGGTTCGACCCTACCGTTATGGACACGCTCAGAAGGGCGAGATCGAGACACTGGTGGGCGACATGCTCGCGGCAGGCATCATTCTCCCTAGCGCTAGTCCCTTCTCGAGCCCGGTCCTCCTGGTCCCCAAGAAAGACGATAACTGACGCTTTTGCGTGGACTACCAGGAACTCAACAAAGGCACCATCCCGGATAAGTACCCTATTCCGGTCATTCTGGAGCTCCTGGACGAGTTACGAGGAGCGGTCTATTTCTCTAAGTTGGACATACGCGCCGGCTACCATCAGATACGAGTCCGAGAGTAGGATGTTCCAAAGACGGCGATCCGCACGCATGATGGTCATTATAATTTCCTGGTCATGCCTTTTGGCCCGACCAATGCTCCAACCACTTTTTAGCCCACCATGAATGATATGTTCCGTTCAGTCCTGCGCAGGTACATATCAGTTTTCTTCGATGACATTCTAGTTTACGGTTCATCTTGGCAGGACCATTTGGACCATGTTTGAGTCACTCTCACAACTCTCCTGTAGCACTCTTTCTATGTGAACCCAAGAAATGAGTCTTCCGCCAGTCAGAGATCAGCTACTTCGGGAACGTCATATCCGTAAATGACGTATCTATGGATCCGGGCAAGGTTCGGGTTGTCCCTCAGTGGCCCACACCCCGATCACTCTGGGACGTCCGGGGATTCTTGGGTCTCACCGGATACTACCGTCAGTTCATCTGGTACTACGACAAGATCGTCAAACCACTCTTCACCATGCTGAAGAAGTCAGAGACAGCCAGGTTTCAGTGGACACCGGCGGCGGCGACATTCCAGGACCTCAACACCGCCCCCATGTTAGCTATGCGAGATTTTTCACAACCCTTTGTGGTGGAATGTGACGCCTCTGGCTCGGGTGTCGGTGCAGTTTTGATGCAAGCGAGCCAACCCGTCGCCTATTTCAGCCGTTCGTTTGCAGCCACCGTGCATCCTCACTCCGTATATGAATCTAAGTCGATGGCGTTGGTCATAGCAGTATAGTATTGGCGGCTCTACCTGCTTGACCGCCACTTCATCATTCGGATAGATCATCACAGCCCGTGCTATCTCCACAACCAGAAGATTGTGACCCCGACGCAACAGATTTGGGTGGCCAAAATCTTGGGGTACGACTTTGACATCTAGTTTTGGGCGGGATCGTCCAACCGGGTGGCCGACGCCCTCTCCCGCAGCAAATCTGACAGCCATTTCCTGACAAATCTGGGAGGACGCCTCCATTCTTCATCGTGAAGTTGCAGCCGACCTCGAGCTCCAGTCGATTGTGGAGACCTTGCGGTTGGACGCCACCGCCCGACCCTCGTATCGCCTTGCGGGTGACCGCTTATAATATCAGGATTGTCTGGTCCTTTTCGCCTCCCCTCAACCGATGCCCTGCCTACTCATTGAGTTCCATGCGACCTGTAAGGGGGTCATGCGGGCGCCTTCATTGAGTTCCATGTCTTGCAGCTCAAGCGAGTGATCAGTGATCATCCAGTCGAGGCGACACTTCCTCAGACGGTCTCCAGCACCACCCCAACAGTGTTCCTTCCTCAGAGCATTACGGACACACGATTATCAGCGCGGAGCAGCGAGTGGATTGGGTCTTGGTGGCTTGGCAGGACCGAGCAGATATGCGCCACCAGTTCCCAAAGTTCAGCCTTGAGGATAAGGCAAATTTGCCAGAGGGCGGTATTGTTACGGATCCCAATGAAGCGGATGAGGGAGAAGGGCGACCACCAGTGTGGCGGGTGTATCAATGCCGCCAGCGTAACTTGTCGGATTAGCAGACAGTGGTGAGGGCGTTATTTTATCATTTACATTATTATTATCTTATTTTTCAGTACCGTTAGTTTATGTTATGACTGACTGCTATATAAGTCAGGGACTATTGTTTTCTTGGCAGGCTTGAATGAATTGGGACTTTCTGGATTTCCCTCCCTCTCGTTTCCTATAATCTCTTCCCCCCTTCCTCTCTCTCTTTTCGGAACCCTAAGATTCTCCTCCAGCTTGAGGGTGAGTGTTGAAGTTTGCATATTTCTATTAATATTTTAGTCCATGTAAGAGTCTTTAAGTATGTATGGGTTTAGAGCAACTCCAATGGGGATCTCCATATTTAGAGATCCTCATTATACCATGTTCTCTATATTTAGAGAACACGATGTATATATGTATATTTTATTTATATGATATGTATATATGTATGTATATATGTATTTTTAAATTATATTTATATGTATATATATATATGTATATTATAATTATAATTTTTTATTTTTATCGTTGTTATTATATGCTATTAAAATTTTTTTAAAAAAAATATTTTAAATTTGATTGCATAACAAAAATACAATGAACATTACATAATTTAAATGAAAACAAAATTATTTTTATTATTTTTATTGTCTTCTCTTCGTATTTGCATGATCAATAATAATTAGACAGTATTCAATATTAGTTTCGTTTTGTAGGTCTCGAAAAAACAAATTTATTGACATATTATATGTCATATTTGAAAAAATATATTGACGACTACGAATGATATGTTGAAATTGATGAGTTTTATAATACCTAATTTAAAAAAATAAAAATAATAAAAAATACATTAAAAAGTTTTTACAGCCACTCTATTTTCTCTCTCCCGCCTCTAAATTTAGAGGGGGAGAGAGTCCAGCGCCATTTTTAGAGACCTGAATAGCGAACGGTTGGAGTGAATATAGGCGCCATTTTTGAAGATTAGCGATCGATTGGAGTTGCTCTTAGTCCCACATTGTCTACTAGTATTTGTATGTATTATGTAATCCTTTAAATACCATGAATAAATTACACCGAGTATTTTTTTTCTTTTCTAATTTTCAACAGTTAGGTCTACACCCACTGTCATTGACTCTGCTAAGTAAGATAAAAGGCGTGTGGAGTCATGGCCAAACGTAAGTTTGAAATGTGTTGTCGGAAAGGATCTGTGATAAGTATTCTAGCAATACTCTACCCAAGGAATCAACTAATCCATTCCTTGGGGTTTTCCCACGTGATATAGTGTAGGAACATTTCAATGGTCATGTAGACTCCTCTGTTCTGGTCGTTAGATTGCAAAAGATATATTGAGGTTAATGTGAGCAACTCTCGCAAAGCCAAAAAAGATCATACCAAAAACGTCTAGTGAAAACCTTGTTTTTGTCTGACACAATCGTCTCTGGTATCCACACGGTGGAAAGATATGCTCAAAGAATGCTCGACTATCCCTATAGTTGTGTAGAGGTGAACCACGGGAATAAAATGTATCCCCTTTGAGAAGAGATCAAACAATACAAACAATATTGTCTTCTGCATCGCCTTCAGCTACCCCGCAATGATATCCACGGAGATGTTTTCCCAAACTTGGGTAGGAATGAAGAGTGGTTATAGTAAGCATGTCATTGAAGGAGCATATGTACCAGTGCAACCGTATGTCTTGCTTGGCTCGCAGTGGAATATGTGATCACATTCGCTAGCATCGCTTTAATTTTGTCAAGAGGATCTGAATGAACATCCATGATGTTAACTCCGATATCAAGTTGTTAGATGTCATTGAAGTGGATCTCATCACAGGATTGTGGAGGATCGGATATGTGTGCTCCTTCCCTTTCCTTCCTTGGTGATGTAGGGTAGGGTGTGTGGTCCTAGACTACAATGCAATCCTAGTAAGTGGTGGAATGTTACCTTACGACCTTACACTAAATGAGATGCGACCATGCAAAGAATGAAGACAACAATAAAAAATGAGAAATAAATATTAAACCCACGCAAGAATAAATAAATAAGCGATTAGCAATATCCTTTTGGGCTAGCAAGCAAAGACTTTCCTCCATGTGGAGGGTCAAAGCAAAGCGCGCGGCGAATGGTTCCTTCCTGCAAATCACAAGCACATCTAAGAAAAATTTCCACGATACTAAATATCCAAGCAAATAAGAGTTCACAACACTATTTAATTTAGAAAAACAAGATTCATACAACGAATAACGACTCACAAAGCATGAGGGCTACCGTAGAAGGGTAGATCGGGCGAGGTACGACGATGCGGCGGCTGAAATTTGAAGATATAAGGTTTAAGGTGGAAGGGGGGTGAATTTGAGTGGAGGGGCAAAATTTGGAAGGTGGGGTCTGGATCTGGGAAGAGGAAGTTGGAGAAGGATTGACTATAGGAAAGGGACAGGGAAAAGTGGGTTGCTGGGTTGTTGTTGGATGTAGGGAGGTAGCTGGGCGGTGAAGCAGAGAGGCGACGGGCTTTGTGGAGGGGTTGGGGGGTGGTTTTGCTGCAGGGAAGTGGAGGCAAGGGGTTTCCGGAGGGGCTGAGGCCTGAGGGGTTGGTTTTGTAGGCTGGGCGTGAGAACAGAGAGGAGAAATTCGAATCTGCCTCCTAGGCATTAAAACATGAGAAAATCTTGGATCTACACTTGTTGGGTGGAGAACACCAAGGGAAAGGGGAGGCTGAGCTTTGGGGGTTGCTTAAGGGTTACAACTAAGGCTTTAGGAGGAGGAAAACAAAGTTTAGGGATAAGAAATAACTTGAGGATGAAGAAAGCCACCTAGGAGTCGTCACTTAGGGCCTCACAGAGTTCTCTCGTGAGGGGATTGCCGGATTCAGAGAATAGCTTCTTCAAAATCTGCGATACCCCATGACAGCCCCCTATACTCACTATTTATAATAAAAGAAAACTAGGGAACCCAGCATTTGATGGCTATGATTGGATGGAGATGCGGCTGACCCGATTACATGAAATAAAACAAGAACATAACAATCTAGTATATGAAAAGGTATGGAAATGACAAGCTGGACGCATCCGTGGAGTCGGATTGCCAATCCGATCAAGTCCTCCTGCACGAGTATATGAATGTGGGTCCCGCCTTGTAGCGAGCTAACTCTGATGGATCCCCATCACTTGGTGATCTAGATGTCGGCATAGGGTGGAAACCTAGGTGAGAGAGAGAGAGAAATTGGTGGAGAAAATGAGAAGGGGAGAGGAAGTGATGACCCAGTTGAAAAAGGGAGAAAAGGATTACGGAAAACAAACATGCTTCCTCAGTCCATCGCATAGGTATATATACCCTTAGTTATTAAAGGCGCACCAAGACGCAAAGGGGTCTCGGAGCCTATGCTCAAGGCGCAGGCGCGCGCCCAAAGAAGGCAAGGCACAACCACATTCATTTTAAATAATCGACATCAAACATCAGTTAATCTTTTTGAACAGATTCTTTATATATTCTACTCATTAGTCATTCATTACTATCATTCATATCTCTTAAAAAATAAAATCAAAATGGTCTCTTGCATCATATTTAAGTCTCAACGATCGATTATGTTTCAAGAACACTAGATCGCATAAAAATTAATGAGTTCTTGCATTATTTTTTTCATTATTTTGAAAACAAAAGGTTTACAACAAAAATCGCACTCATGCGCGCCATTAATGTCCAAAGGCGCAAAAAAGGCACAAACCTCTGAGCCTGGAACCTTAGGGCGCCTTTAACAACATAGTATGTACCCATGGTCAAAAATACAATAACGAGTCCACATTAATTATTGAAATAAATGCAAAATACGACAATAAATTTCTGAATTAAAAAATAAATGAAATAACATTAAATTTTCTGTTCTAGCTCCTTGCTCCACATCTCAGTCCACTTCCTGCTAAATTTATGCCCCAAGAATGTGCATGTAACAAGTATCAAGATAAAGACATCCCAGTAAACTTAACATGAGGTTTGAATCCCAGTGTTAACTTATCTAATACAAACAATTACGCAATTCAATTATGATGTGGTCGCTAAGTTATACAAACAAAAGGTTCGCATTGTGAAGCCGCGGGAGCTACCACTTCTCTGTTGGTGAAGCTAGCAAATAAGCATGAAGGCTCTTCGTATCTCTAGTTCCTCCTCCTTAAAGCATCAGCCGCTTCTTCTCCTCTTCTACGCGGAACTGCCCTAAATCCTAAACCTAAACAACATGATAACAATGTGGACGAGGCTCAGCTATCAACCTCATAAGCTCAAATCCCTCATATGCAACCACATTGACACAACTCTCGTTGTCAATGGACAGCTTGCAGGCACGATCATGTGCAATAGTAGCTCCTGGTTTGGTAAGATTTTTAATGATACGTTGATGAGGTACAAGATAACTTGCATCAGTCACATGAATCTTAAATAAAGTTCATACTTAAGGGTGGATGAAATGTCTTCTCTACAAACTAAACAGTGGGAAATCAACCCCTATGTATTTTGGGTCGGAGCCCAAATCAAATCTATAGGTGGTAGTAATGGGCTCCACCTAGATGATGCTCCTCACAATTAACTCATCAAAAACATTCATATAGTCGACAACGATCAAAGTCCCTTACTGATGGGTATATATCTAATAAGCGTGCCAACTCCTATAGGACATTGGGAGATACTTTAATTTAAAGTTAGGCCTCATACATACCATCGGGAGATGGGGCAAAGACTCCCGTGATTGAACAAAAGCTTCAGGATAATCCAGTAGATCATGGTCTGACCCATACAAGATTGTAAATATCGGATGTCGGCGACATATGATTGAGTTTTTAAATAAAGGATATCGAAAGTCAAAGACATGTCAGAGATATTTTAAAATATCAAATTTTCATATCTTATAAATGAAAATTTTAGTTTTATGTATGCCAAATATAATTATACGTTTTAAAACAAAAAAAAATAGTATAACTATCAAGAAAAAAATAAGATTTGTGTACATTGTTTATTGATCTAGAGAAGGTTTATGATAGGGTTCCAAGAGAGATCTTATAGAAATTCTTACAAAAGAAAGGTGTAAATGTATCATGCATTGACATAATCAAAGATATGTATACAAATTCAGTGACGAGGACATCTGGAGGATTAACGCAAGAATTCTCTATCACCGTTGACTTAAATCAAGGTTCAGCTTTAAGCCCTTATCACCTTACCCTTATCTTAAATGAGCTCACCAAAAATATTCAACAAGCAATACTTAAGTGTTTTTGATTTGTGGAGAATATCGTTTTGGTCGATGAGACGCGCGAGAGTGTAAATGTGAATCTTGGAAAGACACTTTAGAAAAAAAGGGTTTCAGTTAGAGGTCGACAAAGAAAGAGTATATGAAGCTTAAATTTAGCAGTGCAAGAAGGACGGATAACTTCGTTAAAGTTGGGTGATCAAGATATTTTTCGTAGTGAGTGGTTTAAATATCTTGGAACAATAGTTCAAAACGATGGAGGTGTCCATAAAGATGTGATACATAGAATCCAATCAGGTTGGTTGAAGTGGAGAGGTGCGTAGGAGATCTTATGTGATCATAAAGTACCATTAAAACTTAAAGACATGTTTTATTGTACTGCAATTAGACCAACAATGCTCTATGGTTCTGAGTATTCGGCAGTGAATTGTGTACATGAGCAAAAAATGAGAGTTGCAGAGATGAGAATGCTTAAGTGGATGTGTGGACGCGCGAAGAACAACAACACTCAAGAATTTTTCACACTATAGTGGGGTCGGATATATGGATCCTTTGTCATCATTGTGCCTTATCTTTTGTCATAATCTCACTAATGCTCAAGTACATCATATCTTTCCTTATAGTTGCATTCCAAGTCTTTATTGGTCTACCCCTCCCTCGTTTAACATGCCTAGTGACTACACTCTCACAACGCCTGACAGGTGCCTCTAATGGTCTCCTTTGTACGTGTCCAAATCATCTTAGTCAAGCTTCTCGCATCTTCTCTGCAATTGGTGCTACTCCTGTCTTATCCCTGATACATACATTCCTAATTTTATCCAGTCTCGTGTGCCCACACATTCACCTAAGCATTCTCATCTCCGCAACTCCCATTTTTTGCTCATGTACACAATTCACTGCCCAACATTCAGAACCATAGAGCATCGCAGGTCTAATTGCAGTACGGTAAAAATTTCCCTTCATTTTTAATGGTACTTTACAATCACATAAGACCCCTGACGCGCCTCTCCACTTCAACCAACCCACTTGGATTCTGTGTCACATCTTTACCAATACCTCCATCTATTTGAACAATCAATAAAAGATATTTAAAACACTCACTGCGGGAAATATCTTGATCACACAACTTAATAACGAAGTCATCCGACCTTCTTGTAGTGCTAAACTTAAGCTCCATATACTCCGTCTTTGCCCAGCTCAACCTAAAACCCATCTTTTCTAAAGTGTCTCGCCAAGATTCAAGTTTTGCGTTTATACCCTCGCACGCCTCATCAACCAGAACGATATCATCCACAAATAATAAACACTAAGGTATTGCTTGTTAGATATGTCTGGTGAGCTCATCTAAGATAAGGGTAAAAAGATAAGGGCTTAAAGATGAATCTTGACGTAAGCCAACAGCGATAGAGAATTCCTGTGTTAATCCTCTAAATGTCCTCACCCTTGTCACTGAATTTGTATACATATCTTTGATTATGTCAATATATGATACATTTACTCCTTTATTTTCTAAGACTCTCCATAAGATCTCTCTTAGAACTCTATCATAAACTTTCTCAAGATCAATAAACAGCATATGCAAATCTTGTTTTCTTTCTCGGTAGTTGTCAGCGAGTCTCCTCAAGAGATGTATAGCTTCCGTGGTCGACCGCCCTGACACGAATCCAAATTGATTCATTGAGATGTTAGTCTCTCGTTTTACTCTTCTTTCTATTACTCGTTCTCATAGTTTCATGGTATGACTCATAAATTTAATTCCTCTATAATTAACACAATTTTGTATATCTCATTTGTTCTTATACAAACGTATCAAGATACTTTCTCTTCATTGATCTGACATCCTCTTTGACTTTGATATCTTATTTAAAAAACATGTAAGCCACAAAATTCCTTCATTCCCTAAATATTTTCATACTTCGATAGATATATCATCTGACTCAACCGTCTGTTAGGCCAGAGACTGGATAAAATTAGGAACGAATGTATCATGGATAAGACAAGAGTGGCATTAATTACAGAGAAGATGTGAGAAGTTCGACTAAGATGGTTTGGACATGTACAAAAGAGACCATTAGATGCACCTATTAGGCGTTGTGAGAGTTTTTGTCACTAGGCATGTTAAACGGGGGAGGGGTAAGCCAATAAAGACTTGGAATGAAACTATAAGGAAATAAATGTACTTAGGAATTAGTGAGATTATGACTAAAGATATGCCACAATGGCAACAAAGGATCCATATAGTTGACCTCACTATAGTGAGATAAAGGTTTGAGTGGTGTTGTTATTGTTGTTGTATGTCATATTATATGTTCTAGAAATAAAAAAGAAAATTTAACATAGCAAATAGACGAAGAATGAGTCATGTATATACCAAAATAAATTCGAATAATATCCAAAATAAAATATTATTAACAAGTACAAACCAATGCATTGTAAAATATATTAATATTATATAATATTTTTACTTTGAAGACATTAAGTTTATAGCAAATTAAGAAGATATAAAAGCTAAATATCCTTGATTGATTATAAGTCTTTCCGAGCTAATAAATATATATTAAAAGTATAAAAATTGATTGTGTAAAATAATTATATAAAATAATAAATGTGTAAAATAATTATACAAATTTGATTGTAAGATTAAAATATTAAAAAGAATGAAACAATTGGTCTAATGGATTTAAGCAAATAGAATATAATATGTATCTGTGATTTAAACATATACTGCTAGCTAACTAACATAACATAAAATAAAATAGTGAAAAACATGCTAAAAATCATGTTAGACTATATATAAATAATCTGATATGAAGGCCAGTATTTTACAAAAGGATATGTTAGGGTCCAACATAGCCAATTATCTACTAGTGCTTACGAAAATTGTATTACGAGTCTGTGTTGAGTACGAGTGTATGAGTCAAGTAATATCAATTCGAGTCGAGTCATTATAGTCTGAATGTTACAAGTTGTACACATATCTTTCATATTGGGTTTATTTATGCTCAAGCCATTATAGTCTATAAATATACCCCTTGGGTCGTGTATGATGATATCAAATGAAATTAAGAAAGTTTTCTTCCTCTCACTCTCTCTAGTTCTTTCCTCTTTACCCTTATTCTAGATTATGGTTGAGTAGGACTCCCCTTCTTCCTTCTCCTAGCATTATGTGGGTTGAGCTCGACTCCCTTGTACCTCCGCCTCCACCACCACCTCTGACGAGATCCCCATCATTGTTACAAGTAGGACCATAACAATTAAATATATTTTGTTTAAAAAAATGCATTGTCCTAAAAAAGGTTATGTTGGCAAACATATCAGACATGTTGAAGGACATTTAAAACAATAGACCCATAATCTTCATCTTTGCAAATATCCCATATCGCTTATCCGACATCTCATATCAATCAAAGTAGTGATCCATATTTGAGACCCAACCTAATGTAACTCGGAAATAAGATGTTAATATTAAATTAAAATTTGCAATCAACTTAAATTAAGTGGCACGTGTTTTGACTCAATGAACAATAAAAAGATATAATCAGCATAGAGTTTATATATGGCGCACAAAGGGATAGCATTTTAATATCTTCAACACCAAAAAATGACTCATCCACCGGAAATAATCAACAATGGTTTTAGCGGATTAACAACAAGTCTAGCGATAATTTGTCTAGCAAGCTCTTACTTATAGATCAAGTAAAAGTAGCATAAAATAATAAACGGCAAACAAGCAAGAGATTAGATGAGAACTATGCCCAAATGCCCCAAGCTCGCCTAAGAGCAACTCACTGACTGTAGAATGGGTAGAGACCTGTGAGTGGGAGAATAAGTAAAATGAACGGGTTGTAAGCTTCTTGGGCTCTAGAAAAATGGGTAGTGATCGGAGACACCAGAAGAAAGGTCGGAGTTTGCCAAAGTGGAGGTCGGAGGGGGTAGGAGGGAAGTCAGAAGTGAGGAGTGCGAGTTGGTGACTGTCGAGGGCTTCCACACGATTAGGAAGCGGATCATCCAGATGACAACCCTAATGTTGTCAACGATGAAAGTAGACTATGGCAAATATCATATGGTCATGATCTGCTCAAACAGAATGATCTCCACCATCCTGCGGTCATATTAATATTCATGGAATGACATCATTCTTCAATAAAGGACGAATTTATATCTATTTATAATTGTGGTAATATGGATGTAAAATATTGGATCTAAATAATGCCTCAAAAAGTTGGGATAAGATTTTCAATGAGGATGAGAACATCTTTACATCTCGGAGGACTCAGAAAAATTCGTTAATTTACATCAGCCTTTATAGAGACTTATGCTTTATTTGGCGCGGCGATGGTGGGAGCAGCCAGTAGGTGGACCCGGCGGCCTCGAACTGGAGGGGGGGAGGTGGAGATCGAAACAGAGCGTTGGGGGGGGGGGAGCTTTTCCTCCTTGTTGCGGGAGCAGACGGGGCAAACGCCGCCACCACTTCATCTGATTTGCCGCCTCGCGGCGGCGTTTGCTACAAACGCCGGGTGAAAACGCCAAATCAAATGAAGCCTTATTCAAGACTTATTCAAACGCCTACTCAACAAAGAATGAGAGCTTTAGTTTCATCTCATCATGATAGGAACAAGAAAAGGGAGATTTTTCAATGTTTTGGATCACTCGTACAGATGCAGTAACTCGTGAGGAGGAGAATCCAATTGCTTCTAACTCATAAAATACTTACATAGGATATAAAATAAAATTAAAGTGGCATTAGTAAAATACAAGAAAGTACATGTCATCTAAAGAGATGCTACATGAAAGAATGTCATCAAGCATCAACCTCTGGGCAAATCCACGCATTACCAGCACCTCGAATTTCTCCACCATCAAGGAGGGTAGCTCTTAGACCATAGAGATCAGCAACCTAGTTAGCAGTAACAATATTAGCAAGAAAGACTATGAATCAACAACGAAGCTGAATGAAAATATTAATGAAAGTGTACGTACACTGTTATCAAGGTTAAACGTAAAATTAGCAGATACGTGTGAAAATGGAACACAATCAAATGCAGCGACTGCGCCAACATCTTTATTTTTTGCTACAGTTTCTGATGCAGAGGATGCATGCTGAGCATGTGTGGAGTAAAAAGCCTTTCTAGACACAACTACACTTCCTACAAGCAAAGGAGCATCCAAAGGACCTTGACAATTGAATAAGGATGTTACCGAGCCAGCCAACTGCACCAAAGAAAACATAAATGTAATACTTGTATGAACAGTGCATGAGAAAAAAAAATAAATAGCAAGAAACATGACGAGTAGCAGAAAAATGGGAAAAAGATAAATTATTTCAATATTCTATGTATTTTCAAGTGAACAACACAGGCATTGATCTAGGGAAAAGTTCAAGGACAACAAGGTAACTACAATAAATCAATATAGAAAAACTTTGATTAACCATGTGTTTTAAAAACAGCAAAAGACGAAATAAAATAAATGAAAATATTGGATACTTGCATAAGAGAATTTACAAGGGAAATGGTGATTATTAGTGTTCCAAAAGAAGCCCTAATGGCTCCTGGAAACATACAACAACATATAAGAGCCATACACTTCGACAAATATCAGGAATAGACAGTAGTTCTTAGGTACACTTACTCTATGTTGGCATCAAAATGTCCGAGGCATCTTCATCTTCTTCCTCACGTGCCGAGAGATTCATTAGTGATCTCGTCCGTATGTCTCCAATGCCAAAAAGTCTGTCCTCGTCAACTTTGTTCTAGCTGACGATTGTGATTTGCTTGACAGATCTAGTCCGCAGATATTCCAAAGAAGCCATAACTCATAGTCTTCTCCTCTCAGGTGTAGTCGATGACTATGATGTGTTCAAAGGATCCAATTTGCATGTATACCAAAAGAAGTCATAGCACCTATCTTCTTTGCTCTAGTTCACTCGACGAAGACAATCTACTCGAGCGGCCCAATCTGCAGATATTTCAAAAGTAGTATAGCTCCACGTCCTCTCTGATGTAGTCATATTGATGATTGTAATCAACTTGGCGTGCCTAGCTATAAGTAATACAAAAGAATTCATAGCTCCTCCAGATCTTCTCTGCTCCATTCCATCCATTGTTTGTGATCTAATCCATTGTGCAGTGACCTGAAGGTCATACGTGATCATCCTCAAGTTCAATCAATGACTCCTCTACTTTAGTTGATTACCCCTCCAGTCCAGTCGATGACTCTTCAGAGGTAACTAGTCAACACCTCCACAAATTTCAGGCATTCATGAAAACTTGTGATCTTAAGATAATTTGTAATAGGATACCTTCTATATCAGAACTGTTGTGAGGCTTAAGTAATCTTAATAGGTGATCATCATAGCTTAAGTAATCTTAATAGGTGATCATCATAAACGAATGTAGAGCCATGGGTGACATGGTGACATCTTCAACAACAGAAAGATCGTAGGCACTAGTATTTTGAAACTAGGATATGGGATATTTGGAGTATTTCCTAGGAATAGAAGTGGCTACAGTAAATAGGTTGTATTCAACTCTCGAATGAAGTATGGTTTGGATATCTTGGAGGAAGGTGACGGTTGTATTTATCACTCAAATGAAGTATGGTTTGGATATCTTGGAGGAAGGTGACAAGCTGGATTCAAATCCACTAGACACATATATGGATCTAACATGCAAGTTCGTAAATAGAAAGGAGTCTAATGTTGGTCTACGATGGTATAAAGGTATTGTGGGAAACAGAATTAACTTATAGTCACGTATCTTGACATTGTTTTTTTCAAGGTTGTATATGTTGTATGTCGGGGACACGTCGGCATGGGTTTTTCATGTCGGGGATATATCAGGAATATTTCATATAATGAGTTTCAATATTTAATAATTTATGTACATAATTATATATATAATAATTTTTTAATTTATATATATTGATATATTAACATTTATTGAAATTTTAAATCTACGAAATTAGCATATATTTTTTGTTACACTAGTAATAACAAGTTAACAACATAACACAGAGAAGAAAGCCAAGGAAAGCATGGAGTCAGAAAATCGTCGACGACGATCGAAGATAAGGAACCCTCGAGACAAAATTCAAAAGTCAAGTAGAATCATGTCGACGACGGACGAGAGCGAGGAAGAAAGCCATATGAAGTAGGAAGAGACTCAAGAGCTAAGACACAAAACAACTTAGACAACAAAACAATTCAGCTTTATTGTCTATTAAATCATATACGCTTAGTAAAATAAATTAAAAAATGTCAGTTGATGTACTGACAGGATATATCGACAGATATATCAATCGAGAGCAGATATATATCAGCAAAAAATATTGGAAAAGCATCATTGTGTTCATGAAACCTTTATGTCGGTCAACATGTTGGTCGATTTCCACAACACTGGATTTGGTGTATGTTTAGTTAGCCAATCTCTAAGGTAATGAGCATTTAGAGCATGTGACTTAAATCTGCTCGAAATGAATATTTAAATTGTGACGGATTTTGGGCCGTTACATCTCCATTTCAAAATGACAATATATTCTAGACTTAATAGAGGAGACGAGGATCCTCGGGTGTAAACTGATTGAGGCAGATCGTGAAATAAATAAAGATGGAGGCTTGGTAAATGATAATCCTAGTTATCAAAGCTTAGTAGGGCGTCATATATATTTTTCACAAACCTTTACAGATATAGCATAAAATGATGGGATGGTGTCACGAACCGGCACCGGACTCTGAGTTGCCCGCTCCCACGCATGGGACTTTGGGTTATCCAGCTCCGCGAAACCGGCCCACTCGAACTCTGGGACCCACACTGGGGTTTTGTCCCTCTCCAGTTTTTAACAGGGCCGCGGCCCGTACATTCCAACCCGTCTTGGCAACCAGTTTAATTGCCGCGGGATGTTGAGGCAGGGATTCGATCCCCCGACCTCCTTGATAAGGAGCCTTCAACACGGCTAGCTAGTTTAGACATTTTACGAAAGATAGCCATCAGGATCTGGCTTATAAAATCCTGAAGCATTTAAAAATTACATTGAAAAAAGCTCTCAATCAAAAGTAATAATGAGCTCGGAATTGAAGTTTTCTCTAATACTTACAATCGTCTAGAGGTCAAAGTTTATGCTGATGATGATTTGGTTGTTGTTCCATCACCCAGAGAAAATCTATTTTGTGTTAGTGCACATATATGGGAGTACATTCGGCGACTTGGAGGAGTAGGAATCAACAAGCTTAGGTTGAAATTGAAGTTGAGTATAGAATCATGATTCAAGGTGTGAGTGAAGGTATATGGATGGGTATCCTTATAGCAGATCTACATCTACTAGAGCAAGAACTTTTTCCTATGTATCATAAAAATAAAACAAATATTTGTAAATTACTATCATCTTGTTCAGTATGAGCACACTAAACATAATGAGATTGATAAACAAATTGTAGATGTTTTTTACCAGGCAGTAAGTAGGAAAAATGTATACCATAGCAAGTTAGGCATGGAAACTACTCATACCTAGAGGTGCAAATTTGGCTCGGGCCCGATTGTCCGACCCGGGACTGCAGCACGGCCCAGCCAGGCCCGGGCACAAGCACAGGCACCAGGCGGCCTGATGCCCGGCCCGGGCAAGGCCCAGACCAGGCCCCAGGCCTGGCCTGATTTTGGCAGCTGCCAGCATGCCAAGTGGCAGCTGCCACTTGCTGCCAGGCGGGTGCCAAGCACAGTAAAGCCTGGCGCCCGCCTCGCTTTAATAATATTAAAAATATATATTATATAGGCTGACAATGTCAGCCTTTCAAAGGCTGACATTGTGAGCCTATTATTATATAAGGAATTAAAAATATTTATTTTTTATTTTATTTTTGTCGTTTAGTAAAGTTCCATCCAACAGGAAATGGCGAGACGAAAGTTCTGTAACATACCGATCTACTGTGGGTGCGCTACAGGTCTGCTGACCAATGACCCCAAATCATCTCCACAGATCTAATTGGCCGCAGCCACTAATTTCAATGGCAGGTTGTTGAGGTCGGGGCTTGAACCCTTGACCTATAGCGCACCCACAATATACTGTGGTGTTAGAAGTTCCCCGTCCACCATTATTATTTTGAAAATTATTTATTTATATATACATTAAAAATGGCACTACTTCGTAATTTTCTAAATTTGAATATGTTGTCTTGACACGATATGAGTTGTTGATCATATGCTTGTCAGACATATATAGGGTTGAAATAAACTAGGCAGGGCCAGGCCCTAGCCCGATCAGGGCCGGGTTTCTGGGTCCTGCAAGACCCCCTTTCAAAAGGGGGACCCGGGCCCGGCCTAGACCCGGTTGGAATAAAATCCAGGCCCTACCTGGGCCCGGAAAGCCTTTTTTGCATGCCTCTCGCACCTAACTTAAGGAGGGTTAGATTTTATTATGTATCCTCTCATTCACTTCTTCATTGCTTTTGGTTCCTTCATCTTCAAGGCGTAGAATTTCAATTGCATACTAGCACATAATTACCATTTCTACACACCTCATTTTCTCTTACGGTATGTTCGGCCCCCTGGAATTGGAATTAGAAATTGGAAATTGGAATTGGAAATTGGAATTGGAAATTGGAATTGGAATTGGAATTGGAATTGGAAATTGGAATTGGAAATTGGAATTGGAAATTGGAAATTGGAATTGGAAATTGGAATTGGAATTGGAATTGGAAATTGGAATTGGAAATTGGAATTGGAAATTGGAATTGGAAATTGGAATTGCAAATTGGAATTGGAATTGGAAATTGGAATTGCAAATTGGAATTGGAATTGCAAATTGGAATTGGAATTGCAAATTGGAATTGCAAATTGGAATTGGAAATTGGAAATTGGAATTGGGGCAACAGAATTTCAATTCCAGTGTTCGGATGTTAGGAATTCCCTCAGAATTGGAATTGGTCCAATTCCATGGAATTCAATTTTGTACTATGACCAATTCTTAGGGGTAAAGACGGATACTTCATGGAATTCAGTTTTTTACTATGCCCGTCGTTGCCCAATCTCGTCGTCGTTGCCCAATCTCGTCGCCGCCGCCCGATCTCACCGCCTCAGCACGATCTCGTCGTCGATGTCCGATCTCGCCGCCGCCGCCCGATCTCGCCGTCGCCGCCCGATCTCGCCGCCGCCGTCCGATCTCGCAGCCGTTGCCCGATCTCGCCGCCTCCGCCCGATCTCACCACCGCCTCCCTATCTCGCCACCGCTCACTCCCAATACCGCCACCACCGCCCGATCTCGCCGTCGACGACCAATCTCACCGCGGTCGCCCGATCTCACCACCGTCGCCGCCCGATCTCGCTGCCGTCGCCGCCCGATCTCGCCGCCGTCGCCGCCCGATCTCGCCGCCGCCCGATCTTGCCGCTACCACCGCCCGATCTCGCCGCAGCCGCCGCCCGATCGCGCCGCAGCCACCGCCCGATCTCGTCGCAGCCACCCGATCTCTCCGCCACCGCCCGATCTCGCTGCAGCCGCCCGATCGTGCCGCCGCCACTGCCCGATCTCATCGTCACCGCCTGATCACGGCCATGATCTCGTCGTCGTCGCCCGATCTCGTCATCGTCGACCGATCGCGTCGTCGTCACCCGATCTCGTCATCACCGCCCGATCTCGATGTCGTTGCCCGATCATAATTAATTGTTTGTACACTACTTGAAGTTGATTTCTCTGGTGTTGTGTCCTTTTTTGTCAATTTTTATATTTTCTTAGAGATTGTAAAAGGAATAATTCCCTTCATCACTTGTTTTTGTTGCAATAACTTCGTCCCGAGTGACACAAGACTCCAACTTCAAATTGTCAGTCACTCGGTCCTGCAGGCATGAGAAAAAAAGAAATTTTAAACCAATTCCAATTCTAGAAATCCATCCTGCAGCCGAACAACTGCATTGGAATCCAGACCAATTCCAATTCTCACAGGAATTGGAATTAGATGAATTCCAATTCTGCAATTCCAATTCTAGGGGGCCGAACGGACCGTTAGTATCGTCGGCATGCTCCCACCGAAGGAGCCCACTCCACTTCAGTCCCCACCAACCACATCTTTAGATTTTTTTGTAAAAAATGTTTTTGGCTATCCTAGAAGGTTTTGCATCATAATGCCAAAGCACAAGAAAGTTGCAGTAAAATCAGAAGATCTCCTCTCACCAAAGGTTGATTACTTTGAATCTCACTCACTGAAGCATCATGCTACAAATTTAATATTCGTTAATTGTTTATTTCACCTTTCTCCATTCTTCCAGTTTAACATTTTAACCGTACTTCTATAATCTAACATGGTTAACATGCAATTGATAAAGAACAGATTTTCTTCTTCAGTATTATTAGCAGGCACATCTTTGATTTTGGAGCATTATAGAAAATATGGAGGCAGAATTTAGAATATGGAGGTAGAATCAACTAGTCTAGATATTTTACTAGCCACTTTTTCTCAATAGACAAAAAAATATAAACATGAAAGATTACCGTAGAGAATTCAAATTAATATACAGAACACTAAGTATTACTTCAAATGCCAAGCTATTCAAAGCACACTTGGCATAAAGATTCATAAAGAACAGTATTAGGGCAAAAAAGTAAGGAACATACGGGAAACATCAACGGTCTAATTTTTAAAGTCTTCATAAGAGCGTTCACCTCAACACATGGAACCTGAAAACAGAAATCAAGCAAAATTTACAACTTCAGTTAACTGAAGGTCATGATTGATCGTGCAAGTGTTTGTGTATTGAACATGAAAGAATGCAGTCAGGTGAATCATAAAAATAAAAAGCCTTGATTAAGAGTAATGTTAAAACGCGCCGAATTTGGATATTTACAGACAAATTACATTGTTAACCCAAAAAATTTATTTACACACCGACATGTTATTGACACACCAAAACTAAAATGTCATAGGCACACCAAAATGCTAATTGCGTTCTTTCTCAAATTTTGCTCTCTTCATTTTGCATATTATAGAATTAATAGAATAATACAACTGTGCAAAAGATTTTGAATTCCGCAAAGAAAATATCAATCATAACAAGGGACAAAAAATATTCGCCAAAATAAAGGGTCAATAGACCCCCAGTAGTGTGCTCTGATCGGGTCTCCTGATTTCCATAAAACTTTTATCTGATTGTATAAACATTATGCCTCCATCGGGTCAGGAATGAACTTTATTTTGTTTGGAGTTAGATACTTCATTTATGAGATAATCGCCTTCAGTTTGTATGCCAGTACATTGAGCATGACGTATCCCCTAAAGATGTTTGATCTTCCTGAAGATTTGGTTGAACATTCGCATAGAATAAACATGTAGAGCAGGATGTGCAACATGTATGTGTGATGTATCTGGGATTTTGTTTAAGACATCAATTCAACAACTTGATTCCTAATTTCATAAAAAACATCAAGCCATCAATGCTACTTGTTCAGAAAAAAATGGACCTTTGGAAGAAAACTGTTGCATAAAAATAATGCCTCAATCAAGTAATATAGCCGTCCAGCAACCAAAAAAAGCAATAGAACAAAAAAACAATCGTAAATTAGATCAAAGCAAGGCAAAGTCATGAAAAAAACTGCCCCAATATTGCTCCAACAACAACAGATAAAATTTGGCAGCACAAATGTTATTCTTAGAAGAAAGATTTGTAAAGGCCCGTCTAGGGGCCCTCTTTCTCCTTTTGTAATAGTCTCACATCTTAGATTGAGATTGTTTCCCTTTTCTCTCTTCCTATATTAATGTACAAATACATGTACGTACACAAGTTTTTTGGAGAAATTAATAAAATTCATAGTTTATTTTTCTATTCTGGTATATCCAAATGGTATCAGAGCCCAACGGTCCTTTATTTTTCTGTTACGGGTCTCTATCAAGCCAATCTGGGCGGTTAGAAATATTCAAACAGCAGCTCCTCTTAGTCAACTCCCATGGTCTTCTTTCACTCGTTCCACGCCCACCTCCCCTGCTTTTAAAGATTTTTTTGGAGGGTCCCGCTTGCTTGCATCTTCTGCGGCTTGTCAAGGCTTGCCGCAGCTTCCCTTTCTTCTCGCTGCTCCTCCTCTCTTGTTCCTAATGTGTTGCCGTCGTTCCAACTTAGCCGCAGATCTCCTTGTCGAAGATTCAACTCGCTGCTTTTTGGGCAAGGTTGCAGATGTCGGATGTAGGACTCATGTCGGTTTGGGTTTTTTATGTCGGATATCAAATTGTGGGGATATATCGGAGACATTTCAAAATGTCGGCTTGTAATATTTTATATATATATATATATATATATATATATATATATATATATATATATATATATATATATATATATATATATATATATATAATATTTTCATCTATTAATTAGATTGTAATTATTTTATCTAATAAGTGTAAACTAAAATTCATATAAGAAAATTAAACTACGAACAAGTGTTTAATCATATTTGATTGGTGTCATTTGGACTCACCTTCTCACTAAAAACCTAACATAGATCTCTACCTACTATGGAAGAAGCAACAGGTATCTTGCTAGAATCTTCTGATAAATTCATTCTATGAAAAAAAAGTTATAAATATTTTTGAACAAATTAAAAAAACCCGGAATAATCGACCGACATTAGCTGATATTAGCAACAATATTGGGTCGACATGTCTGATATGTCGGCCACAATACTGGAAAACGCCAGAATTGTTAAACGTTGTGATAACGTGTCGTTTCCCCCTCAAAACTGACATGTCGGCCAACACGTCGGACATGTCAGTCGCAATCTACAAGCTTGTTCTTGGGCCCTGTCTGATTGTCGTTCTTCCCTGCCTCGCCATAGATCTGTGTGTGTCTCTACATATCTAGCATCACTCTTTGTCTAGTCGCAACTTTCTTTGCCTAGCTGCACTGCTTTTCTTGTCTAGCCGCATCAGGGTGTTGCTAGAGTTGGAGCCAGTTCTCTCTTGACAGCATCTGCTCGCCCGGCTCTTTGTTTGCCATAAGTTCCTAGCCGCCGCTAGTGTGCTCTGTCCGCAAGCATTTGACCGCTGCTTTTCTCCTCTTACTAGTTGTAGCAAGGTGCCCTCAGTCCGCAGGATCGACGGTGTGCTCTGCTCTATGCACATCTCGTCGCAGCTCCTGCTTTGTCTAGCCATTGCAGAGTGCAGTTTGACTGCTCTTCTCATTATTTCTCCTGTTCTCTTAGGCTCTTAGCCGCCTGAGAAAGCTTCATGGCGTCGACTGATGCTCCATCCCTTCCTGTTCGTGTTGCGGCACCTCCTCTCAAAGCTCGTGATGAGTTTCGGATCACTACTGTTTCTCTTGGTGGGAAGAAGAATTTTGTTGAGTAGGTGCACTCGATCCGTCGTGTTCTTCAGACAAAGGGGCTTTTGCATCATCTAATTAAGGACACCCCTTCTGCACCCATTGATGATTGACTTCGAGATGATGGTCGTGTCCAGACATGAATCCTCAACTCCCTAGATGGTGAACCTTATCGTATGGTCATGTATCATGAGACGGTCAGGGCTATGTGGGATGAACTGCATTCCTTCTATCCCGGAAATGACAACCTTCAAAATCTATTTGACATCATTGAGAACCATCAATCTCTGGACTCAAGAGGTGTTAGTGACTTAACCTTCTTTGTTGTGCAGTCCAAAACCTTAGTTGAAGCATGGATTCAGCATCAGCCCCCTACTATTGATCTTGTTGCGCAACGTGCACAAAAAAAGGTTGTTGGTATTTCCATGATGATGGCGCATGTTTCGTCTCATCTCTACAGTGTCTGGGATCAAATACTCTCCTCCTCCATTATTCTCTCTCTCTCTCTCTGATGTTCGTTCAATGTTGTTGAAGGTGACACCACCCCTAGATGCTCCAAAACCTCCCTCTCCGGCATTCCTCCAACACTCATTTGTCTCTCACCCCCCCCCCCCCCCGTCTTCATCTACCCGAGGAGGTTGCTCTGTCTACCAGGGGAGAGGTCGCAACGGTCGGCCTAGATTCAAGCGAACTCACTATGACATTGATGGACATCTTGATGCAACTTTTTATCGTAAACATGGTCTGCCTCCTTCACCCAATGTCTCTGTTGCTGCTGACACCTCTTTTGCCACTCACGTTGATATTGATGTATTCCGCCTCCAGCTCTAGTATCTCCAAGGGTTGCCCAATCGTCTGTCTGACTTCGTTGCTTCTATCTCAAATGAAGGCAGCTCATGTCTCTCTCATAGTCCACATTGGATTGTGGACTCTGGTGCCACCTACCATATTATCCGCAAAAACCACCTCTGTATTTGGCATCTTTGCATCCTAAGTTTATCATAGTGGCCAATAGTGACACCGCTCCTGTCTCTGGCTCTGCTAATATGTCTCACAGCCCCTCTATCTCCCTTCGCTCAGCTCTTCGTGTCCCAAACTCTCCTTTCATCCTTATTTTTGTTAGTCGTCTTACTAAAGATCTTGACTGCATTGTGACCTTCGCGTCTTCTTCTTTTGTTGGGTAGGATCGACAGACGCAGAATATCATTGGTAAATGACAACTGTGCAACGGGCTCTACCTTCTGGACGTTTCTCCCACCATTCTTTCATCTATCACTTCTATGATTAGCATCAGCGTCTTGGGCATGTCCCTCTTCCAATTCTCAAGAAGGCACTTCCTTCTTTTACTTGTGAATCTTGTATCTTTGGCAAACATCATTCTTCTTTTTCCTTATTGTACTCGAAGCGATGCTCCTTTTGATTTAATACATTCTGATGTTTTGGGACCATATAAAATTGCTAGTATCTTTGGTTATCATTATTTTATTACTTTTATTGATGATTATTCTTGCATGATGTGGTTATACTTACTCCGTGATCGGACAGATCTAACTAGTGTATTTCGGGCATTTATTCAAGAGACTCGTAGTCAATTTTCCCGAATAATTAAAACTATCCATACAGATAATTCTCTTGAATATACCAGTCATGCGTTTGATGCTCGGTACCGAGTTTGCGATCATCAATCATACCTCACGTGCTTATACCCCCAACAAAATAGTGTGGTTGAACGCAAAAATTGACACCTTCTTGATATTGCTTGCTCACTTATGTCCATAATCTTTGGTTGTACATGTTATGTCAATAATCTTGGTCCTTCCGCTGGCAAGCTTACTCCTCGGGTTGTCAAATATATGTTTATTGATTACTCTCATACTCAGATAGGGTGTGTGTGTTATTCTCCCACTGATCACAAAGTTGTTGTGTTTGCTGATGTTACTTTTCTCGAGAATCAACCTTTTAACTCTCTTCCAACCTCTCCTCCTCTCTCTCCTCTTGCAAAGTCGTTATTGCCACGTCCTGCCGTCTCTGTTACTTCTCCTCTCCCGCCCCTCCTTCCAACTCTGGTTCCCGTGCTGAACAAACCATCTCTTCTTTGTGTATACACTCGTCGTCCTCTTCACTCTGACGCCCCACAACAACCACTCTCTACCTCTGGCACCTCGCGGACAGATGATCTGGCTCCTATATCCACGGCTTATCCCCAAGCAAATTATGTATCCTTACATCGTCTCTCCCCGACATTTCACAAATTTGCAACTTCTTTATCCTCCATTTATATACCTAACTCCGCGCAGGAGGCTCTTTGACATCCGGGGTGGTGTGCGGCCATGGATGAGAAAATGACTGCCCTCTGGACTAATCAGACCTGGGATCTGGTCTCTCTTCCTCCATGGCAAACCTGTGTTGGATGTACATGGATCTTTGCAATCAAGCATGATCCAGATAGGATAGTTGTTCGTCTCAAGGCTCGTCTTGCGGCTCGCAGATTTACTCAGCAACAAGGTCTCGATTATGATGAGACTTTCCCTCCTGTCGTCAAGTAGAACATCGTTCATGTCCTGATTTTCATGGTTGTTCATCGTCAGTGGTCATTACATCAATTAGACAACAAGAATGTCTTTCTCAATGGCAACCTACAAGAAACTGTCTACATGCACCAGTCTCTGGGTTTGAGACCACCGGAGAGTTACTTGTTTGTCACCTCAAAAAATTAATTTATGATCTCAATCAGTCTCCTCGCACATGGTTTGACAAGTTCAGTAAGGTTGTCCGTGATGTTGGATTCAATCGGAGTTTGGTGGACTTCTCTCTCTTTACTCATCATCAAACATCAGGCACAGTGATTCTCTTAGTTTATGTCGATGACATTCTCATTACAGGAGACAGTTTCAGAGGAATACAAATGATCAAACAGCAATTGAATTCAGTTTTTCAAACTAAAGATTTAGGAAATCTTCGGTACTTCATTGGCCTAGAGGTTGCAAGACGTCCTGATGGTCTCGTCTTATCTCAACGGAAGTACTATCTTGATCTTCTTCATGATGTTGGCTATTCTACATACAAGCCTGCTAATACTCCTATAGATGTCAATCACAAGCTCTGTGCACATGCCTCCGACACTGATCTACTTATTCCAAACCCCGAGTATTATCGACGTCATGTAGGAAAATTGATTTACCTTACAGTTACAAGACC
Source organism: Platanthera guangdongensis (assembly GCA_039583875.1). Classification (NCBI taxonomy): domain Eukaryota; kingdom Viridiplantae; phylum Streptophyta; class Magnoliopsida; order Asparagales; family Orchidaceae; genus Platanthera; species Platanthera guangdongensis. Next base: position 195,100,059 of record CM077148.1, read on the forward strand.
AAATATCTCAATTGTTGTTGGTGTTGTCTATTGATTCATGCATTCTCCACGAATGTCTCACCTCCAGGCTGTCGAGCGCATCCTTAGATATTGGAAGACTATTCCTGGACAAGGGCTAGTATACAAACCATCTCCCTCTTCTACTCTGTCGTTGGTAGCTTATTCCGATGTCGATTATGCTGGCTCCTTGGATGATTGACGTTCCACAAGTGGATTCTGTACCTACTTCGGAGGACACCTTATTATTTGGCGCAGCAAGAAACAATATGTGGTTGCTCGCTCTTCGCGGGAGGCCGAGTATTGTTCGATGGCTTCTGTTGTATCTGAGCTTATATGGCTAGAAAGTCTTCTTGATGATTTGGGAGTTAAGCTTACCTCACCTGCCACTTTATTCTGTAACAGTCAAGCAGCTACACACATTGCTAAGAATCTTGTTTTCCATAAACGGATTAAACGCATTGAAGTACACTGTCACTTCATTCGGGAGACGGTTGAATTGAAGAAGTTGGAATTGAAACATGTTCCAGCTGCGGATCAAGTTGTTGATATTCTCACTAAGACCTTACCACGTGTGTTATATTATCAGTTCTTGTCCAAGCTGGGTGTCTATGATTTGTATGCTCTAGTTTGCGAGGGAGTATTAGAAGAAAGATTTGTAAAGGCCCAATGCAAGACCCATCTTCCTCCTTTTGTAATAGTCTCACATCTTAGATTGGGATTGTTTTCCCTTTCTTTCTTCCTATATTAATGTACAAATACACGTATGTACAAAGGTTTTTTGGAGAAATTAATAAAATTCATAGTTTATTTCTCTATTCTAGTATATTTCCACACTTGACAACCCAAATCTATCCAGAAACTAGCTCGGCATTCATTTCCAGCACACCGGTGCAGGAAACAAGAATACAACTATGAGCAAGCTAGCGGTGGTAAATAGAGCATGAGCCTCTTTTTGGCGAGAGGAAGAGGAGAAAAAATGGAGTTATCGTCAGTTTGGGAACGGGAAAGAAGGGGATGTCGGCGACAGAATAAGGGTCTCTGGCATTTTCTCCGTCTGTTGAACCTCCTGCTGTTGTCGTCAAGAACGAAGGGGGTCGGGGCCAGGGTCGCGATAGGAGTTGGCGTGCGGTTAAAGGAACGACGTGCTTAGAATGTTTAGAGGAGTTATTTTGAATGTTTAATGTTGTGCCAATATCCATTATTGGTGTGCTTTCAACGCTACTCTTAATTTAAAAAGGGATTGTTATGCACACTACAAGTTTGGATATCCGCAACTTTTTGATATCTGCACTACAATTTTTTAAGAAAAGATATCCGCAAACAAATGTTAAATTTTTTAATAAGTTCAAATTCCCTCATTCGTGACTTGTAATCATTAAACAGTCCAAAACACATTACAAAAGTAACCAAAAAGCATTCTTTAGAGTACATGTAAATGGTTAATGAGCAAAATTTCAAAACAAGTCACTCATATTTTCAAATAACATGGCTAAAACCGACAAGGTCACATTTCTTCAACTAAAAAACATCATATCAGCAATGAGGATCTAATGGTTGTCAACATACAGAACAATCATCCAATTAGCTTTTACACCAATTAAACAATGGCTGAAAATCAAAATTGCATGACCCCAGTTCTGGAAAGAAAATGGAGTTCACAAAAGAGAGAAAGAAGGAAATCACTCTTGGTTTCTGGTATAGAAAAACAGAATTGGTGCATGAATGAAATCCCTCTATATAGTAGTTCAACATCGCAATAAAAATCAAGTTGGATTTAATCAAAATCAGTCAAATCCTCCCTGGAATTTTTTCAAATGATGACAATGAAAAAGTTAAGCAAAAAAAATTTCTCTCACTGAAACTTTCAGCAAAAACATAAATATTCTCATTGAAACCTTTAACATAAACATAAATATTCTCATTGAAACCTTCAACATAAACAGAAGCCATCCCACTAAAACATTAGCAAAATAAAAAGCAATTGAAGAGGCGGGGAGGAACATCAAGATCCAGGCGGTCGGCTTCGGCAGGGTGTGAGATTCCTCCAGTCGATCGGCTCCGGCGAGGAAGATCCGGGCGGTCGGCTCCGGCGGGGTGCAAGATTCCTCCAGTCGGTCAGCTCTGGCGAGGAAGATCCAGACGGTCGGCACCGGCGGGGTGCGAGATTCCTCCAGTCAGAGTTGAGACCGGCGGAAGAGAGGGAAGAGTGGCGTGAAGAGAGGGAATGTGGCTGTTTGCGATTAGCCAAAGTTCATAACAAAAAAAACTATTAAGTGTGAATAGCCAAATTTGTAGTGAGGATAACAATTCCCTAAAATAAATCAGAATGTGCCCAGCAAGTTGTCACAGTTTAACGAATAATAGAACAAGTTGAGGAAATAACTGATGAGTCGAATTTATTCATATTTTAATTATATAATTTAGTTTAATATTTAATATAAATAGTAATATATTATGTATTTTTATTTAAAAAATTATTTTGTTTTATATTTTGTTCACTTATTTATTTTTATTTCTATTTTGTAGGAATAATGTCGCGACCGCGCTCATGGTGTTAAAAAACGAAATATTCACTGAAGTGTCATCTTAGCCAACTCTGCGAGCTCATGCCGCACAAGTCCAAGTCGCCTCCTCGCCGCTGAGTTGCCGCCACGCCATCTTCGCCAATCCATGCAACATGGTCGCGCCTCGTCAAAGCTGCACACAACACCATCGCCGCCATTTATTCCACCCCAATCCATGCACGTGAAACGCCGTTCAATTATCATCCCGCCACTTCATTCATGTGAATAATAAAATAAATACATATTTCATGTAAATAAAACCATGCGCACCCAATTGTTATGTCTGAACCATCCACGTGAATGTCATTTACTGCTGTTCTCCACCATCTCCATTCTTGCCGCCACCTTCTGTTGATGCCCGCCATCCAATTAAAACTCATGCAAATGCCATTTAATTATTTTCACATGGCCACCACCATTTCCCGCTATTCACGTGAACCATGCATGTTGATACCCCTCCACTTCTTAATTTAATTATACCGCCGCATCAATCCTATCTTAATAATATCATCCATTCATATTCCAATTCACGCCAAATCCATACAGATGAACATATTCATTCCCCCTCTTAGCAGCCCCCCCCCCCCCCCCCCCCGATGTGGTCAGCCTAGTTTAACATGAAATCACCCTATGACTGTGAATTTTCCGGGTGCAAGGATTCTAAACTTAGCTCTGATACCAATTGAAACACCTCAACCCAGTTTAACAGGAAATCAGCAGTCTGGTAGGGCCCGCGATAAAAAGTAAACTAAGTAACGGTATATAAACGGGTATAAAGCAGGTAAATTAAAAGTGTTAAAAGAAAACTTACAGCGGAAGTAGAGTAAGAAATAGTAACTATGGGTAAAAGTGTACTTCACAATGCTGAATAAACAGAGCCAACTAGAATAGAAAACAACACTATGAAACTGATATGTTGTCAGTCTGAAGTAAACAGATACAACAAAACATGGGTGAAGTACAGCAAACACATAATTTCTGCAAATTAAAGCAAAGTATAACAACAGTGGTACAACTGTACAAAACTGACGACTGTGAAGACTGTGTCGCCTATTCTAAGCGGATCCTCTGACTTGAGCCCCCTGTAAAAACAAATTCCAAATGGGTCAGGCTCACTGGAGAGTAAAAAAAACTTCTCCCTCCGGCAACACTAAAAAAAGAAATATTATAAGTGCATATTACTTGAATATAAAATTTGCATAATTTTTCTAACGTTATACGTGGCACAAGATATGGTCTGACACAGAATCGACTTATCGTGTGATCTGACACACCCTTTTCTTAACTGTATCAATCGTTGATTTCTGAAGTTTTGGAGTTATATCCATTGTAAGTTTCAACCAGTTTCATTAATTTCTTATTAACTCATGTCACTGAGAACGACTGTGTACAACTAGAAACTGCAGTCTGAGTGGCAAACTTGATGGTGCCCTGAACTGGGTGTCAATTAAGTGGAACACAAACTCCTATCTGAGGAGTTCCATATCTGTAACAAGGATCATCGACCCCGAGCTTGAAGTTCGAGTGGTGGCCTACTGGCCCTGAGAACACGGTGGCATGCCTCCACCATAATCACGAGGGTTAACCTTCCTCACCACTTTTCTGAATTAACTTAGACTAGTGTTCAATGAGTCAAACACGGAGTAACGCTCTAGTTAAATGTATTGGTTTGATTTTCAGGACATTGAATCTGTTAACTTAGCCTAAGCGTATACCTACCTTATGACTCGGTTCTGACTATAAGAACTTGCAATTTCTAAGTGTGTATACCAACATAGTTAATACATGAATTAAAAATAATCTAAACTATTAGACTGAAAGGAGTCGAGTTTTTTACCACGCTGTTTCGACGCTCGTACACGCAACGAGGTGACATAATTCACAAATCCTTAACTCCAACGTTTCTTCCCAAAATCTGAATTTCAATTGAAAACCCAGATTAGTCATTTCTCCGCTTCTTGGCTTTTGGTGGAAATTACTCTAAATTGTGACGATAGACTAATTATGGAAAATGAGAATTAAAGTGTTACCTCAATCTAATAGCGATTAGATCACAAAATAAGCGACCGATTTCTGATTACGAAAGACCGAGTACTTCAAATCCTAATTTAGGCAAGAGAAAATGAAGGACAATCAAAGTTGACACCCAACTTTAATGATTTCCATTAGAAAATGTAAGGTAGTGTGGAACCACTGATCGGAACCAAAAAAACGATGTTTCAGAAACTTTTCTGTCGGGTAGGGTTGGAAGTGGAATTTCCACTGTACAGGAAAAGAGGTGAAAGGCCGCCGAAGTCGGTAGAGGGAAGAGGGGGGTTGCCGGCGCCGGATTCCGGTGAAGGAGTGGCCGAAAAGGGGTTCTGCTTGCTTTCCAACGCTCGGTTGCTGGAGACGGAGCGGCTTGAGACAGCGGAAAACCGAAGTTCCACTCGGCGTGCGGAAGAAATGAATACGTGAGAAGGTGTATCGGGGATGGGTGGATTTAATAACTGAACCGGCATTTCTTATGTTTTATGTTATGTTTTTTTAATTTAATTTAAAGGCTTGTCACCCAAGACAATCTATTTTGAGCATACTAAGACTCTCAAAATCTCAAAGTCACGCTGGTCAATGCATAAAAATTTGTAGCTGACATGATGTACACCAAACTGCCTTAACTAACTTGCAAGTTTTGCACTTCCCTACATAGTCTGAGACATCGCCCTTAAGCACTGGCCACCAAACTGACTTCTTGAGGTCTACATACATCTTTGTGCTACCCGAATGTATGGAATACTTGGAGTTATGAGCCTCAAATAAAATATCCTAACGAAGATGACCGACATCAGGAATGCACACTGCCCTTAAACAACAACAACCTATCACGGACCAAGAAGTCATCTCTCTGACCTGTCTGAGTCAAATCCAAAATCTCTGTCATCTTTGGATCTAAAGGCAAGGCACCACGGATCCTCTCCTTGATGTCGCACTTTATTTCAATCCAATCCAAACTGACAGGGCCAAAACTAGTGTGCGGCACCACCCTGATCTCTAGCAATGCGTGGATGCCAGAGATGTGACAGAGATTTTGGATGACAGAGCTGAATAGTCACATCATAGTCTGCTAAAAACTTGAGCCACCTATACTGCCTCATATTGAGCTCATGCCGATCAAGGATGTACTTGAGGCTCTAATGATCTGTGAAGAGCTCACACCGTACACAGTAGAGGTAGTGTCTCCAAATCTTCAATGCGTGGATGATAATTGCTAACTTCAAATCGTGTACAGGATAATTTCTCTCGTGATTCTTCAGTTGTCTAGACGCAAAAGCTATAACCTTCTCATGCTGCATAAGAACACAACCCAGACCCTGGCCTGAAGCATCACTGTAAATCTTACGCCTGAAGGAAGACATAGTACTTGTGCATCTGACAACCTAGTCTTCAACTCCTCAAAAGCAGATTCGCACTCTAAGGTCCAACTAAATGCTCTTTCCTTTCTGGTAAACGAAGTCAATGGAAGGGCTATCCTCGAAAAATCCTTGATAAATCTCCTGTAGTAGCCTGCCAATCCCAGAAAAATACGGACCTCTGCAACTGTTTTCGGCATTGGCCAATCTCTGATCGCCTCAATCTTCTTTGGGTCAACGGCAAGTCCATCTCTACAAACCACGTGACCTAAGAATGCCACTTCTGGGAGCAAGAACACACACTTAGAAAACTTAGCGTATAATTGATTTTGCCTAAGAGTGTTCAAGATTGTCCTGAGGTACGCGACATGCTCCTTCATGCATATAGAATATACTAGGATATCATCAATAAAAATAATCACGAATCGGTCCAAGAACTATCTGAACACCTTGTTCATAAGGTCCATAAATGCAGATGGGTCATTGGTCAACCCAAACGACATGACCACAAACTTGAAGTGTCTGTATCTGATACTAAACGCTGTCATCTGATGTCCTCGTCTTGAATCCTCAACTGATAATATCCTGACCTCAGATCTAACTTAAAGAATGTGCAAGACCCCTCAAGTTGATCAAGCAAATCATTTATCATGGGAAGAGGTTACTTATTCTTGATAATAAGTTTATTCAACTCTCGATAGTCAATACACAACCTCAAACTGCCGTCCTTTTTCTTCACAAAAAGGACTGGAGCTCTCCACGACGATGTACTGGGTTTGATGAATCCCAAATTAAGCAACTCCTGCAACTGGATCTTTAACTCGGCCAACTCTCTGGGAGCCATGCGATAAGGATCCTTGGCCACTAGTATAGATCCAGGAATAAGATCAATCTGAAAGTCAATTTGATGCAGCACCTGGCGTCACACCAGGCCTTCCACCCTGCCCGGCGTCACACCGTCAGGGGGCCCAACATGGCGTCGCACCATGTGGGCTTTATCAGGGCCGCGGCCCATGCACCCAAACCCGTCTCGGGGTCCCACCACAGGAATACCGAAGGTTTTTGAGGTCGGGTCAGTTCGATCCAGCGACCCCCTTGATAAGAAGCTTTCAGGCAAGCTTTTATCACCAACTAATCCGCGGATCAGTTGGCGATAGAAGCTTGCCTGAAAGCTTCTTATCAAGGGGGTCGCCGGATCGAACTGACCCGACCTCAAAAACCTTCGGTATTCCTGTGGTGGGACCCCGAGACGGGTTTGGGTGCATGGGCCGCGGCAGTGATAAAGCCCACATGGTGCGACGCCATGTTGGCCCCCCTGACGGTGTGACGTCGGGCAGGGTGGCAGGCCTGGTGTGACGCCAGGTGCTGCATCATAAAGTGCAGATCAGTTGGTGATAGAAGCTTGCCTGGAAGCTTCTTATCAAGGGGGTCGTCGGATCGAACTGACCCGACCTCAAAAACCTTCGGTATTCCTGTGGTGGGACCCCGAGACGGGTTTGGGTGTACGGCCCGCGGGCCTGATAAAGCCCACATGGTGCGACGCCATGTTGGGCCCCCTGACGGTGTAACGCCGGGCAGGGTGGCAGGCCTGGTGTGACTCCAGGTGCTGCATCACAATCTCTCTAGAGGGAGGGGCGTCAGGTAGCTCCTCGAGAAAGACATCGGGAAACTCGCAGACCAATGATACCTCCTGCAAAATGGCTTTCTTTTTCGCAAGCAACAGTACCAAAAAGGCAGGACACCCTTTACTGACATGCCTCATAGCTTTTACTGACGAAATTATCAACTTGTAAACTCCTTTCAAACCTCGAAAGGTAATGAGAGACTGATCAGGTCCTTCTAAATGAATCTCATTCTGCAATCTATCTTAGCATTCACGTCAGTAGCCAATCCATGCCCAAAATCAAATCACTTCCATATTGTCAAGGTCGGACTGCTCGCCGTGCGCGGACTCACCAAGGGAGACCGCGCCAGGTCGCTCTGAAGTAGCTGCGTCTGGAGTGGGCACGATCTCGCCAGTCTCAACGGAGCCAGGTGGCGACTTCCGTCCTGCAACAAAGAAAGCAAAATGCATATTCAAATCCAGGCCGCGGCGGACTCAAAATGCAAAGATATAAAATCAAACTTTTGGTGATCGCCGCGGCGAGATGGCGACTATCGAATACATGCCGCCTCATCCGCTCCGGATCAAAGACGCTTAGTCGCTTTCTCCATTCGCGATGGACTTTGGCTCTTTTCTCAGCCGCTGAGCTTGTTGAAATGACTATGTCATCAGTTTCTGTGATTATCTTTATTGGCATCGACTTCCGCTGGGGCAACTTATAAATCCACTGACGCTTAAAGTGCTTAGGCTCCGGTTGGTGTTTACCTGACCGCAACAGCTCAGCAGCAGCCCGCAGATCCTCGGCTTGCTTGTCCGCAGCGACCTGCTTCGAGGCCGCCTCCACTTTCGCCTTCTGGACGGCGATCTTTTCCTGTTGTGCGGCGATCTGCTTCTTTAGCTTCTCCTCATCTCCTTCAGCTGCAGATGTGGAGGGGTGGTCGCCAATCTTAACCCCCAAAATCTCGACTTCAGGCTACAATACCTCCAACAAGGATTGATTAATGATATCAAGTTGGTCGGTATCTATCGAGTTGAGTATTTCATCGGTAGACAAACTGACCGTTGACAGGGAATTGCTTCCCGGGATTGGGGCCTCTGGGGTAACAAAGCCGGCCTCTGGAACTTCCTTTTCTTGCGGCCTGTGCTGCAAGCTCGCAGCCCCAGTCCGCATGGAGATATTCTTCTCCTTCCTAGCCCGCAGCTTCTTCTCAACCCGCTCAGTAACGGTAGACTTGTCCCTCTTCCTCTTTTTCTTTTCAGGGGGGCCTTCTTTCTCAGTCAAGCCCGCAGCGACCTGCTCTAAGTCCGGCAGACTCTTGCGGACTGCCTCTGGATTAACAACAACAAAGGCCTGTGAAGGCACGTCTTCTCCTTCTCCAGCAGGGCGCTTATCTTGATCCAGATCGACGATAAGTTGTTGGGCATCTAATGAGTAAACCTCATTTTTCGTGTCTATGCGCAACATGAGTGTTCCCGAAGCTGACAGGTACACGTCCATGTCTGCTGCGTCCGCAGGGTTCTGATCAGTTATCTCAAGCGGATTCAGTGCTTTGTCCACGCTTTTTGATGGATTTTCAGAATGAGAAGCGGTGGCGTCCACAGACTTCTCACGAGCAGATTCATCAACATGGCGGGCTGCTTCAACTGATGGCTTTTCCCTTCGGGAAGTTTCTCCTGCAGAGTGGACAGACGCTCCAGCTCTCTTCACTACCTTCTTGGTCTTCATTGGCGGCCTGGCCTTCACTTCCTTAGAAGTAAGGCTGCCGAAGAATGCTCCTAGCCCAGTCATGGCGGACTGCAAAGCGTTGACCGCAAGAGGTGAGAAGCGACCCGTGGCGATGACAGCTTTTGGCAAATACAGAACTTCCACCAATATTTATAGCGCTGAGAGCATTAATGAGGGTTGCGGACACGGCGGTTAAGCTAACATTTTCGAAATTTCCAGAAACTTAAAAATGTGCGGGGATTATGTTAACCCTAAAGTCCGCAACATGTTCAACAAGGAACCAAGGTCACATGTTCCCTCAGCGGCGAACTCGATTCTCCAGTCCGCCCAAATCGTCAAGCCTCAGCATGTTCAGCAAGATCCAGCTCTCCGACGGCGGACTCAGCCCCCAGTCCGTCCAGATCGTCCTGGCTCAGGAAATCAGCCCCCTGGACCGCCCTGCTTCCTCTTCAGGCGGACTCAAGCATAAGTCCGCAGAGGTCGCGGCCATCCGGCCTGGATCGCGCCTTGCAGCAACAGATGAAAGCTCCAGCCCGCGAGCCCAGTCTGCCCATCTTGCGCGGACTGGCGTGTCTTCTCTTTTTTGTTTCCCATCACCGCTGCCCGGTTCTCCTGTACCCCGGGCAGCCGGTTATTTTAGCCCTGCCCGTTTGGGCAGGCCCACGAACCTATAAATAGGGGGATGTGGTGCACCCAAAGCACGCTGACTCGAGCCCTGGAGCCTACTTGTTAAAGGTTGCGGACTCGAATCTTAGGCTTTGCGGTCTTCAGCTTGCTCTCTTCTCTGTTCTTTCTTGCCTTGTAATCAGTTCCTTGCAATCAAGGAAATCCCGTCGCAAGAAAGGCATTCAAGCCGCGACGGGCGAAGTCTGGTGTCAGCGCGATCAGCGGTCCTGACTACTATTCTTCTCTCATCCGCTAGTAAACAGTTACTTGCAGTCTCCCCTACCTCCTTTTCCCTTTGACGGAACTAGAGGACGCATTTCGTGCATCAACACCTATCATAATTTGTCAAATGGAAAACAGAAAGAAAGTTGCAAATAAAACTACGGTCATGAAGAACAGATGATAAAGGGAAGATCAAGGGACGGATCTCTTTTCTACAATAGGGGAAGGTAGTCATCAACAATGCTTACTTTATCTTTGCCAGATGAGAGTGTGTAAAAGATAAAACCTGAGGACGAACCAGTCATGGGATTAGTGGGACCGAAATCTCTAATATAGTGGGTGAATGGAAGGGTAGTGGTATGATGAGTACTTGGAGCACCTATATGTGCAAAGGAGGAGGATGGACTAGAAGTAGACTCCGAAGAAAAAACATGCAAAAATCGTCATAAAGTATACCTCGCCTCGACAGAAAAGGAATTGTGCAGATTGAGGAAATAAAGACCAAGGATACTAGAGACACTAACCTCATATATCTCAATCAAATGAGAGCAAAGTGGAATTGAAACATGTCTCCAGTGAACTCTACCACAACCTCAGTCTCCTCGTGTGGTGGTTCACCATCCTGGTTGCGAGAATCCATGCAATTTGAAGATTGTGTCCCAAGTATGTTGAACCTTTCCACAATAGTCACACACTAAATGATCTTTGTCCATGGGCTTCGGCATGATGTCAAGAGGTAGACTAGGCCCTGAACTCTGTTGAGTAGCAACCAATGCGGAATCTTTAAGAATGATATCTAAGAGCCAAGACTGTACAAGGTCAGTCCCCTGTTGCACTATACTATATGCCTTAGTCAAGGAGGGGGCGGATTATGATCAAATATTTGGACATAATCTGATCGAAATCCCTATGGAGACCATATCAAAACTCAAAAATCTCAGTCAAGGAGGGGGCAGATGTATGACCAAATATCGGGACATAATCTGATTGAAATCCCTATGGAGAGTATATCAAAACTCAAAAATCTGATTGCAGTCTTCCCAGGCCATGAACGAATTTCATCTGCATTACAAACCAGAGCAAGGGAGTCAACTTGATCATACTCTAGGTAGCCATGTCTCCTTGCAGAAGGAGAAAAATCATTTCAATAACCACTTCTGGGAGCGCAGTAAGACCCTGGTTCATGGGTAATTTGTCCCAAATGGGTTAAGTCAACGAAGGATATGTTTGGTAAAATGAATTTCACAAAAACATTCAAAAATACCCAAAAAACCTAGAACTAATTCTAGAAAGATTCAACCGATGGATCTGACATATCTTCCTAGGATCATAGGATGTTATGGAGGGTGTATGAAAAATTGTCTGAGAAAAATGAGCGAAATTAGACGTCAATTGGCAACTCAATATACCATCCTGCCAATCATAGCGAGGAACGCCCAGACAAGCGTGTTCGTTGTCATTCGTGCAGACTAAGAGTTGTTTCTTCTCAGAAAAACTAGGGAATAGGTTGGGAAGGTGATGGTGGGGCGGGGGTGGTAGCGGTAGTAATGTGTAGTTACTGTTTGGAGTGGGTTATTCTCCTTGCTATAAAACCATGTGGAGGAATAAGAGTGGAATAATGCATTACTATCATAACAGGAGTGCACTACATTTTTATATTAAGAGTAGGTATGTTACAAAGATACAACTTATATTATGAACAAATTATAATGCTAACAGGTAAGTCAGAAAGTGCTCAGAGAGCTATAGATAGAAAAAAAACAGTTCATCCATTGGATCCTTTACAACATTGAGCTGAACAGGTTGAAGATTATAATGGAAATGATCAAACGTCAAAACTTTATAATAATTTCCTTTCACTTGAACCTAAGCAAGATACTTAAATAATATGTGAACCAGTTCTAGATGTTGTTGTGGCGCCTATGCCTCCTAAGCTCAAGCCACGGAGTGATAAAATAATCTATAAAACATAAAATGTTTAGAATAGTCAGAAATATGAAGAAATTACCTGAAACATTAAATGAAATTTCCCATCACCAGGATTTATTCCAAAATCACCAGAGGCTTCAACAGGAACATTTCCAAAATAGCCATTTGCATTGTGCAAGAATACTCTTTGGCCATGGAAACATAAACTTGCAGTTATTTCCTGCGAATAAAAATTGTAGAAAAGATTGAGTCGAAACTTGTAAACTATATTTTCTATATCCACTTTCAAATATGAGTACATATATATAGGAAGAGAGAGAGAGATGAGTCTCAAAACAAACAATGTGAGACTAAAACTAGAGACCTAAATGGGCCTATAAATGGGCTATTTACATATTCTTCCTAATATTCTCTAACACTCCCCCACAAGTTGGAGCATACAAATCGTAAGCACCAAGCTTGGATAGAAACTGCTGATACATTGGTCTTGGTAAAGCCTTGGTCAAGATGTCAGCAACTTGCTCAGAGGCTGGAACATGTTCCAATTCAAGTTTCTTCAGTTGAACCTGGCTCTAATACCATGTAGAAAAGATTGAGTCGAAACTTGTAGACTATATTTTCTATATCCACTTTCAAGTATGAGTACATATATATATGGAGAGAGAGAGAGAGAGATGAGGCCCAAAACAAACAATGTGGGACTAAAACTAGAGACCTAAATGGGCCTATAAATGTGTAGAGAAAGGTCCAAACCTTGTATATCCTTCTTGAATAATAAAAATACAAGTAAGAGTACAAATATATAGGAGAGAAGAGAGAGAAAACATCTTATACAGAAGATTTGGGACTAAACAGAAAGACACTAAATGGCCAACTTATTGGGCTTTTACATTGTTTTTCCCTATATTCTCTAAGACTCCTCCGCAAGCTGGAGCGTACAAATCGCAGGCACCAAGCTTAGACAAGAATTGATGGTACAATTTTCGTGATAATGCCTTGGTGAGAATGTCAGCAACTTGATCAGAGGTAGGAACATGCTCTAGCATCAACTTCTTCAATCGAACCTCTTCTCGAACAAAGCGGCAGTCGACTTCAATGTGTTTGGTCCGCTCATGGAACACAGGATTTTTTGCAATGTGGATTGCAGCCTGACTGCCGCACAACAAAACTGATGGTGAGGATAATTCAACTCCCAGATCCCCAAGGAGACTCTCAAGCCATGTGAGTTATGATACAACAGACGTCATCGCACGGTATTCAGCCTCGGCAGATGAGCGAGCAACCACAGACTGTTTCTTGCTACGCCAGGTGATGAGATTTCCTCCAATGTAAGTACAGAAGTCAGTCGTGGACCGTCGATCGTCAAGAGAACCTGCAAAATCTGCATCAGAGTAGGCAACAAGAGAAAGAGACGAGGATGGCGTATACATGAGTCCCTGTCCAGGAGCAGTCTTCAGATACCTGAGAATGCGTTCGACTGCCTGAAGATGAGAAACTCGTGGAGTGTGCATAAATCGGCTGACCACTCCAACTGCAAACGAGATATCGGGTCTGGTAATCGTTAGGTATATTAATTTTCTCACAAGACGTCGATAGTACTCTGAATTTGGAAGTAGAGAGTCAGACTCAGATCCTTGAGCACATAACTTGTCGTTGACATCCATCGGGGTTTCCGCAGGTTTGCATCCTGAGAGTCCAGCATCTTGCAGAAGGTCAATGCAATACTTTCGTTGAGATAAGACAAGGTCATCAAGTCGCCTTGCTACCTCAAGGCCAAAAAAGTACCGAAGATTTTCCAGATCTTTTATTTGAAATACAGAATTTAAGTGTTGCTTAACATGTTGTATTCCTGCGAAGTCGTCACCAGTAATCAAAATGTCATCCACATAGACAAGAAGAATAACCGTCTCAATTGATTGATGACGAGTGAAGAGAGAGAAATCAGTCGAGCTTCTCTTGAAACCAACCTCACGAACAACGTTACTGAACTTCTCAAACCACGCCCGAGGAGACTGTTTGAGAACATAGATAGATTTCCGAATCAAACATACACGAGACTCACATGTGGTCTCAAACCAGGGTGGTTGTTGCATGTAAACAATTTCAGTAAGGTCACCATTCAGGAAGGCATTTTTGATATCAAGTTGATGGAGGGGCCACTGGTGATGAACAGCTAAGGAGAGCAGAACCCGAATCAAGTTTAACTTGGCGACAGGGGAGAAAGTCTCATCATAATCAAGGACGTATTGTTTAGTGAACCCCTGTGCCACAAGCCAAGCTTTCAAGCGATCAATTTTTCCATCTGTCGTCTGCTTGACTGTAAAAATCCACTTGCAACCAACACAGCTATGACCAGGAGGGAGAGAGACAAGATCTCAAGTCTGATTGTGTCATAGAGCAGTCATTTCCTCATCCATGGCAGCACACCACCCCGGATGCTGGAGAGCTTCCTGCACAGAGTTAGGTATAGAAATAGAGGATAGGGAGAGGGCAAATGTAAGAAGTGGCGGGGAGAGGCGATGTAAAGATACATAATTGGCCAAGGGATAAGCCGTAGAGGTTGATGTTGAATCAACAGGCCGCGAGACCACACCGGTTGAGGGAAGCTGCTGCAGGGCATCAGAATGTGGAGTACGACGAGTGAAAACCCGAATGACAGGTGGTTTAGAAGGGACTAGCGGCGGAGGTGTGAGAAGAAGAGGTGACAGAGAAGATGTAACTGGAACTGGAGTAGGTGTGGGAAGAAGAGATAGAAGCGGAGATGTAACTGGAATTATGGGCCGAGGTGGAGGGGCAGGAAGAAGAAGAGGATCAGTAGGAGCGGTGTGATAGGGATGGTCCTCATGAAAAGAGACATCGGCAGAGACAACCACCTTACCAGTAGCAGGATAATAACAGACATACCATTTCTGAGTGCGAGAGTATCCAACAAACATAGCCTTGGTAGCACAAGGGGCAAGCTTGTCATTTGAGGGTCCAAGCGTATGGACATAACAGGTACATCCAAACACACGAGGTGAGAGAGAAGAGTTTCTTGGATGGGTATAGGAGATTCATGGGGGCCACAAAGTGGAGGATAGACGAGGGCATGCGATTGATAAGATGACATGCAGTGGAGACAGCAAAGTTCTAATAGAGAGGGGGAACCTGCATTTGAATCATAAAAGAGCGAGCAACATCAAGAAGGTGGCGATTTTTTTGTTCTGCAACGCCATTTTGTTAAGAGATATACACACACGAAATCTGATGGATAATATCAAACTCGGCGCACAGATTGTGGAAGGTTCGACCGGTATACTCACGAGCGTTATCAGTACGGATAATTTTAACACATGTGGAAAACTGTGTGCGAGTCTCGATAAGAAAAGTACGGAAAGTCGATGTGAGTTCGGTACGATCACGAAGGAAGTATAACCAGGTAACCCGCGAGTAATCATCAATAAAGGTTACAAAATACCGATAGCCAAAAACATTAGGGATCTTATAAGTCCCCAAATATCAGAATGTACGAGGGAAAAAGGAGCATCGCTCCTAGTACAGGGAGAAGTAAAAGAGACACGATGTTGTTTGTCAAAGATACACAATTCACAAAAGAACTCCTGAAGAGGAACACCTGGAAGAGCTTTCTTAAGAATCTGGAGAGGAGCATGCCCAAGACGACGATGCCAGTCAACGGAGGAGATAGTGGTAAGAGCAGTAGGAGGAACATTAAGAAGATACAACCAGTTGGACAGCCGCCCCCGACCAAGAATAGTCTGCGTTAGTCGATCCTGCACAACAAAAGAAGAACGGGAGAAGGTTACATAACAGTCAAGGTCCTGAGTAAGACGGCTAATGGTGAGAAGGTTAAAGGGGGACCCCGGAACATGAAGAACCGGGGATAAGGAGAGGGAGGGGGTAAGAGGAAGATGGGCAGCGCCAGAAACCGGTGTCGTGTCACCATTAGCCACAGTGATAAACTTGGGATAATCGGAAGCTAAGTACTGCGACGGCTTCTGCGGGGAGAGATGATGTGTGGCACCCGAGTCCATAATCTAGTGAGAGCCGTGAGAGAGGCAAGATATCCCTTCATCGGAGATCGAGGCCATGGATCCAGAGGAGCTACTAACCATCCATTGGAGCTGGTGAATTTGAGCACGCAGAGTAGCAATGTCGTCACTGGTGGGTGAGGGAGGTGTGGAAGCAGCTGAAACAGTAAGCGAATCTGACGTCATGCGGACTGAACCAAGGAGCAGCGAGAAGGCAACCTGCCCGAGCGGTTAGAACGAGACCGCAAACCGCACAGCAAGAGCCCGGAGACTAGCCAGGCGAGAATAGAAGGCCGGCAGGCACAATAAGGCAATACTGCCAGCAGCGACAGATGAAGAGACCATGCGGCAAGGACTTGCGACCAAGCTGCGCAGCAAGGAGAAACCGCAGCGGTCAGCAAGCAGTAGTGACGAGGAGAGAACGCGCCAAGATCAAAAAAAACGACGATCAAGCACCAGACCGTGCGGTTAGAAGCAAGCCGCAACAAGATCGGTAGAAGCAGTCCGAGAGACAAACCACAGCGGTCACGGGACAAAGAGAGATCGCAGCAGCAGCAGCGGCAAACCGTGCGGCAAGCAGACAAAACCGTGGCGAACAGAACAATCCGCAGCGAACATACACCAAGCGGCCAAGCGGCAAGGAAGAGAGACCGTGCCCGGTAAGGAACAACCTTCAGCGGTCACGATTACAACGCACCAGCGGCAAGAAAGGCCACGACCAGTAGATAGAAGAGAGCCCACAACGGATAGAAACAAACCGCGGCAGTTAGAGGCAGACCGCAACCCGAAACCCGAAGCGGTTAGATAAGAGAAGCCGTCTTGACAAGAGAACAGGAAAAGTTGCACGGTCTCGGTGTCAACACACCAGCAGCAAGAGGCCGCGACCAAGATGCGGAGCCCGGGGCGGGAAGAGAGGCCGCAGCTGCTAAGAGAAGTCGCGGAGACTAAGAGAAGAAGTCGCGCGAGAAGAGAGAAGAGAGGCGAGAAGGCGGGTAGCAAAGAGCCCGCGGCGATTAGGCAGGAAGCGGATTAGCCGGGAAGAAACCGCGCGAATAGAGGGAGAGGGCCCCACTTGACCGAGAGATTTATAAAAGGGAGAGAGGGGGGCAAGAGGGGAAGAGGAGGTGGAAGCCACGAGAGAGGAAGAGAAGCGGTTAGAAAACATAACCGCGTGGGAAGCCGCGGTTAGAAAGAGAGGAGACCGCAGGACAGCGCGGTTTAAGTAGGAGAACAAGCCGCCGGTTAACAGGAGGACCGGGCGATTAGAAAAAAAATAGGCCGGACCGTTCGCTCTGATACCATGTAGAGGAAGGTCCAAACCTTGTATATCCTTCTTGAATAATAAGGATACAAGTAAGAGTACAAATATATAGGAGAGAAGAGAGAGAAAACATCATATACAGAAGATGTGGGACTAAACAGAAAGACACTAAATTGGCCAACTTATAAAGCCTTTACATTGTTTTTTCAAATATTCTCTAACAAAATGGACTATTTACATATTCTTCCTAATATTCTCTAACAAAAATAACAAGTCCAGAATTTTGATTTATTTAGAATTGTAAAAGGCACAAAATAATAGCTAGTAATAAAAAGGGGGAACAGTAGCAACTAATTTAGTATATACATCAAAAAGAGTTTCCACACTTTCATCAAACTAAATAATAAATTCATTAAGCAGAAGAATTAGCCAAAGTTAGTTGTGAAAGATGGAAATCAAGATACCAGCAAATTTGAAAGTAACATAAGAATAGTAATACAGGTGCATGAAGTTGCTGGCTAACATATTAAATGAATAATGGGTTGTTGGGGGAGAACCTACCAAAGGAGGAGCAGGGCACGACAGACAGAGCCATCATCATGTTTTCTTAGTAGTGTTATTTTCTTTTGCCGTGAACTCCCTCATTTTAACAAGGAGTTTATGTTTATTTTGCCAATCCATTGTCCGGAACCATTTGGGAAGTTGTAAACTGTTAGAGAATATAGGATATAATGTAAAGGCCCATTAATTTCGCTCATTTTATTCTCTCTTGCTATAGTCTCTCATCTCTTGTATAGGACTCTTCTCCTCTCTCCTTTCCTATATATATGTACTCATACTTGTTATTGATAAGAAGAGAAGCACTCATAAGATTGAGACCATTACTTTCTACATGGTATCAGAGCCATCCGGTCCCCTCCGGAGGTTAGACTTTTCTATCCGCCAGTCTTCGGCTTCTCGCGGTATCCCTCTTCCTAACCGCCTCGGTCTCCTACCCGCGGTCCTGTTTCCCTAACCGCCTCGGTCTCCTACCCGCGGTCTCCCTCTTCTCGCAGTTTCCTCTTCTCGCGACTACCGCGGTCTCGGTTTCTACCCGCTTCTCGATCCGTGGCTCCACCTTCCTTCCCCACCTCCTTCTCCTCTCCTTTTATAGTCCTCTCCTCTTACCATCGTGGGCCCTCTCTTGTTGTTACTCGCCGCGGCTTGATCGGCCTTCTCTTCTTCTCCGCCCGGTCTTCTCTTCCCGCGGCTTGTCACTCTGCTTCCGCCCTTGTCTCCTCGCTACAACCTTGTCTGCTCGCGCGGTTTTCGCATCTATTTCTCCTTCTCGCCGTGATCTCTCTGGTCGCTTCGGCCACTTCTCTCCCCTTCGGTTCCGTCTCTGGTCGCGGCCTACTTCTTCCCGCTGGTGTGTTATCACCGTGACCGAGAGGCTTCTTACATATCGCCTCTGCCAACTTGCCTTCTCTTTGCCGACCTCTTCCCTTAGCCGCTCGGCTTCTTCTGTTCGCCGCGGCTTGGGTTCTCTGCCCACTCTTGTCGTGTGTTGGTGTCCGTTGCTGGCTCTCGCGGCATGTTCCTGTCATCTTTTTGGCCGCTCCTCTTGCTCTTCTGGACGATGTCTCGGCACGATGTGCGGTCTGCTTCTCTTATCCGCTGCGGCCTAGTTCTTGCTGGTTGCTTCTCTTGCTTCTCTTATCCGCTACGATCTGCTTCTCTTGCTGGCTGTTGCGGACTGCTTCGCGCTGCGGCCTAGTTCTTCTCGATGCGGCCTTGTTCTTCTCGCTGCGGCCTGGTGCTTCTCGCTGCGGCCTGGTGCTTCTTGTTGCGACCTGGTTCTCCCGCTGCGGATTGGTGCTCCTGCTGCGGCATCTGCGGCGACCTCTCTCTTACGATGTGTGCTCCTTCAGCACCACCCCGCCATCCGACTGCAACTGCTGCTTTGCACGCTGACATCCAGACACCTCAAGCGCTGATCGCCCCATCACCGGGCTCTGTTGTGTCTATCTCTGATGACGGGATTTCATGTCTGGTACACAATTCCTCATGGATTTTGGACTCCGGAGCGACGCACCACATTACTTCCCTACGACCTCCGCATCCTAAGTTCATAACTGTCGCAAATGGGGATACTACCCCTATCTCTGAATCCGCTGACATCCTCCTTACGCCATCTATTACTCTTCGATCTGTGCTTCATGTTCCTGCCTCTCCTTTTAATCTTCTCTTTATTAGTCGTCTCATTCACGACCTTAACTGTGAGATAACTTTCTCTTCAACCTCTTGTGTTGTGCAGGATCGCAAGACGCGGAACATCCCCGGTACTGGGCAGCTGTCCAATGGGCTCTACATTTTTGTTTCCTCTTCTCTCACCGCTCTCTCCACCATCTCTTCTGTTGACTGACATCGTCGTCTTGGGCATGCTCCTCTTCCAATTCTCCAGAAAGCTCTTCCGGATGTTTCCCTTTCTGAGTTTCGGTGTGAATCTTGCATTTATGGCAAACAACATCGTGTCTCGTTTACCTCTCCTAATACTCGGTGTGATATCCCCTTTTCCTAAGTCCATTCTGATATTTGGGGGTCATATAAGCTCCCTAGTGTTTTTGGCTATCGGTATTTTGTTACATTTATTGATGATTACTCGCGTGTTACCAGGTTATATTTACTTCGGGATCGTATTGAACTCCCCTCGACTTTTCGTGTCTTTCTGGTGGAGACTCGTACTCAGTTTTCTACTTGCGTGAAAATTCTTCGTACCGATAATGCGCGTGAGTATACGGGCCGCACCTTCTCTAATATCTGCACAGAGTTTGGTATTGTTCATCAGACCTCGTGTGCATATACTCCTCAACAGAACGGCGTCGGCGAGCGAAAGAATCGACATTTTCTCGATGTTGCTCGGTCTATCATGCTTCAGATGCAGGTTCCACCTCTCTATTGGAACTTTGTCGTCTCTACTGCCTGTCATCTCATCAATCGCATGCCCTCATCCGCCTTGAACTTCGTGGCTCCTGTCACTCTCCTCTTTCCTTCCAAAGCTCTGTTCTCTCTCACGCCCAGAGTCTTTGGATGCACGTGCTATGTTCATAACCTGGCTCTGCCCACTGACAAATTCGCTCCACGTGCAATGAAGTTGATGTTTGTTGGCTACTCCCGCACCTAAAAGGGATATGTTTGATATTCTCCTGCCGACGGTAAACTCATCATCTTTGTTGATGTCACCTTTTGGGAAGATCAACCCCTTCATACCATCTCTACAGATTCTTTTCTTCCTCCTCCTATAATTTGGCCCGTGGTCCCTGTCACGTCTCCTCTTCCCCCTCTCCTTCCAACACCTACTCCCCCACCCCACCCCCACCCCCGCCAATCCGCCCTACACCGTCTCTCATTCGTGTGTACTCTCGTCGCCCCCCCAGTTCTAATGCCCTGTCGCGGCCTCCCTCTACCGATGTGATTCCGCAGCCTGCTGCTCCGGTGTCTACCTCCACAGCTCATCATATGCCGAATTATGTCTCTCTACATCGTCTGTCCCCGACCCTTCACACATTTGCTACATTATCCTCCATTTTTGTTCCTACTTCTGTGCAGGAGGCTTTGCAATATTCGGGTTGGCGTGCTGTCATGGACGAAGAAATGTGCGCCCTTTGGGCTAATCAGACATGGGTTCTGGTTCATCTACCACCTGGCCAGAATACAGTCAGTTGCAAATGGGTCTTTGTCATCAAGCATGCTTCTGATGGGACAGTTGACCGTCTTAAGGCATGACTGGTGGCTCGTGGCTTTACTCAACAACACGGTCTCGACTATGAGGAGACCTTCTCTCCGGTCGCCAAGCTCAACACGGTTCGTGTCCTCTCTGTAGCTGTGCATCGTCGGTGTCCCCTTCACCAACTCGATATTAAGAATGCATTTCTCAATGGCGAGCTACAAGAAACAGTCTATATGCAACAACCTCCCAGGTTTGAGACCACGGGGGAGTCCAGAGTTTGTCATCTTAAGGAGTCTATCTATGATCTCAAACAATCCCCTCGGGCATGGTTCGATAAGTTCAGTAAGGCTGTTCAGGCAGTTGGTTTTAGTCGGAGTTCGGCAGACTGCTCTCTGTTCACTCGACATGGAACAACATGCACGATTCTTCTTTTGGTATATGTTGACGACATCCTAATCACAAGCGATGATTCAAAAGCAATACTAGAGGTCAAACAACACTTCAGTTCCGTTTTTCAAACAAAAGATCTGGGAAACCTTCGATACTTCCTTGGCCTTGAAATCGCAAGACGTCCTGATGGACTTGTCTTATCCCAACGGAAGTACTGTCTTGACCTTCTCCGTGATGCTGGCTACTCCGGGTGTAAACCTGTGGAAACATCGATAGATGTCAATCACAAGCTATGTGCTCATGGGTCTGACTCTGAAGATCTGCTTTTAAACCCTGAGTATTATAGACGTCTTGTGGGAAAACTGATATATCTGACAGTTACAAGACCTGATATCTCATTTGTTGTCGGAGTAGTCAGTTGGTATATGCATGCTCCTCGAGGCTCTCATTTACAAGCAGTGGAACGAATCCTCAGATATTTGAAGACTGTTCCAGGACAAGGGTTGGTGTATAAACCATCCTCTTCTCTATCTCTTGTTGCATATTCCGATGCGGACTAATGTGGGCTCCCTGGATGATCGACGCTCTACTACAGGTTTTTGTACCTACTTTGGAGGGAATCTTATTACTTGGCGCAGCAAGAAACAATCTGTTGTTGCTCGCACTTCTACCGAAGCTGAGTATCGTGCACTGGCTGTCGTTGTTACTGAACTCACCTGGCTGGAGGCTCTTCTTGCTGATCTAGGGGTCACTTTATCCTCGCCAGCAGTTCTGCTTTGTGATAGTCAGGTTGCAATCCATATTATGAAGAACCCAGTATTTCATGAAGAGACCAAACACATTGAAGTTGATTGTCACTTCATCCGTGAAAAGGTTCAGTTAAAGAAGTTAGAGCTAGAGCATGTTCCCGCTTCTAAGCAAGTTGCTGACATTCTCACCAAGGCATTGCCTCGGTATTTGTACCATCAGTTCTTATCCAAGCTTAGTGCCTACGACTTGTATGCTCCAGCTTGCGGGGGAGTGTTAGAGAATATAGGATATAATGTAAAGGCTCATTAATTTGGCCCATTTTATTCTCTTTTGCTATAGTATCTCATCTCTTGTATAGGACTCTTCTCCTCTCTCCTTTCCTATATATATATATGTACTCATACTTGTTATTGATAAAAAGAGAAGCACTCATAAGGTTGAGACCATTACTTTCTACATAAATTAATATTAAAGGCTTGGAATGGGAGGAAGGAAGTATTCAGTCCCAACAACAACAACACTAAAGTCTTTATCCCACTATAGTGGGGTCGGCTATATGGATCATTTGTCGCCATTGTGCCCTATTTTTAGTCATAATCTCACTAATGCCTAAGTACATCATGTATTTCCTTATAGTTTCATTCCAAGACTTTATTGGTCTACCCCTCCCTCGTTTAACATGCCTAGTGACAAGACTCTCACAACACCTAATAGGTGTCTCTAATGGTCTCCTTTGTATGTATCCAAACCATCTTAGTCGAACTTCTCGCATCTTTTTTGCAATTGGTGCTACTCCTGTCTAATCCTTGATACATTCATTCCTAATTTTTTCCAGTCTCATGTGTCCATACATCCACCTAAGCTTTCTCATCTCCGCAAATCCCATTTTTTACTCATGTACTCAATTCACTGCCCAACACTCAGAACCAGAGAGCGTCACTGGTCTAATTGCAGTGCAGTAAAACTTGTCATTAAGTTTTAATGGTACTTTACGATCACATAAGAACTCTGGCGCGCCTCTCCACTTCAACCAACCCGCTTAAATTCTTGTGTCACATCTTTATCAATACCTCCGTCTTTTTGAACAATCGATCCAAGATATTTAAAACACTCACTACGGGGAATATCTTGATCACCCAACTTAATAACGAACTCATTTGTCCTTCTTGCACTGCTAAATTTAAGCTCCATATAATCTGTCTTTGCCCTGCTCAACCTAAAACCCTTCTTTTCTAAAGAGAAAAAAATCTTTTTTTTTTCTCTTTATTTGATTCTTGGTGGAAAGGGGAGGCTTGTCGTGTGACCTTGGATCACGGTGACCTTGGATCACGGGTTTGAGTTCTGGAAGCATCCTCTTGCAAAAATGCAGGGTAAGGTTTGCCATCATTTCACCTTTGTGGTGGGACCCTTCTCTGGACCCTCGTTGTGAGGTAATATGCTTTGTGCACCGGGCTGCCCTTTTATTAATTTGATTCTCCGTGGAGTCATGCTTACTCCTTCGATCACCTAGTGGAGTCCATGCTCCCAGCAGAACAGTTGTCCGAAGCTTGAATTCATAACTCCTCGTTAGATTGTATCTTCTAGGGAGTTGCGGTTCCATTGAAGCCATTTGGAACTCCTTGTGGCGTTGGATGAAGAAGGGGATTTGGGAAGACATGGAAGATTTCTACCATGTATACCCTCGAACTAGAACTCAAATGACGGCCTGTAATACACGGCATCGGAGCCTAACCGGAATCTTCCTCCACAGTGACATTAGTCGCAGCGCAGGTCTCTAGGGTTGATGCCTGACTGAGTTGACTGTGACACTGGGGTGACCAATCTGCTCATCTCTTTTGCATTAGCAAGCATACGATTCCAGGAGACTCCACATCAGTTGTCGACCTCCACCAATGTGTTTTTGCCATCAGGAAGGATCACATAGGCCCCAATGGAGCACAAATGCAAATTGACGGTTTGAGTTCCTAGAAGAAAGGAGAATGTACTCTCACTTACGTTATGGAGTTGATTCAGAAGGTGATGGTGAATCAAGCAATTGTATTGGCTCAACAACTGGCTGCATCGATAGTGCAACAAGCCTCTAATGTTGCTACCTTTAAGGCTTCATTTGTTTTAGCCTTATCCAATCGCTCCAAACGATTTTTGGGCGTTTCTCAGGCGGGCGGGTGGAAACGGAGCAAACGCCGCCGAGGTTCATTTGTCCCTCCTTCCGGCGGCGTTTGCCCATGAAACGCCCAAACAAATCTACAACATAGATGTCATGAATCTAAAACACCAAGCCACAGATATTGGGCGTCCAACAATTAGCTCAAGCCAGGGAAGAACGGAGTATGCTATAAGCTTGAACTTACAAGGAGGACGGAATGAAGTGGGAGGAATGATGGATACCTGAAGATGAACTTTCTTTTGTTTGATGGCGAGAAAGATCTCTCAGCATAGCTCACGCCGTGAGTAGTTTTTTGTCAATTAATGCACTACATAGTGGATTGGTTTCGCTTTTTCCATCTTATGGGATCTACTCAGTTGAAGTTTGTTCAGTTGGAAAGGAAAAGCCAAACATATCATGGAATAAATTTCAAAAGTAGTGTAACACGAGATTCGGACCGAATTATGCAGCAACCCGATGGGTGAGTGATGCAACCTGAAGTGAATCGTTAATTTATTTTATCGCATTTTATTTAAATATTTTGTAGTGCATGCCGTCGCGCAAATTTGTCTTTTATTTCATGTATTTGTGTGTTTTACGCCGTGTTTGCGCAATCTTCGTGCGACTTATTGGTGTGATCGGACAATAGGATCTTAAATATATTGGTCCGTCAAATTAGGACTAGGGTTATTTTGGGCGGGCGAGCAAGCAACAAAATTATTAACTATCTTTTCAAATCTGAAATTATTATCTCAAAATATTAATGTAATTTCAGGTTTCGATATTCCAAACCTTCGGCATTTCCTCATTAAATTCCTCTTAGTCATTTCAACAGCCTAAAACAGTCGGTTCTCTTAAATGTCTCCTATTTAATGTGCTTAAAAGGCTGGTCTGTTTGGCCTTTCCTATCTTTGAAAACTGATATCATTAAAGCCTTTTTCATTTAATCCCCATTAAAGCCCTAATCTTTTTTATATGCCGCCACCTCCTTCACGCAAAAGGACGGGGGAAAAGAAATCGGGCAGAGAGAATTTCTTCACTGCTCGGTATTTCCCGATCGCCCGTCCAAGTCAGCCTCCCGCTGTTTGCCGACCTACACCAGAGCCAGACGCCGCCGTCAGAAGTTTCCTCTGGCCCCGGCGACACCTCTCCGCCCGTCGACTGGGCTCCCCGCCCCCATCGACGACTCCTGAAGCCTTCTCCGACACCAGCGACCAGCTTCCCTCTTGAACTGGCCGTCGCCGCGCCCGGACCCATCCCCTGCAAGGATATCCGTCGTTCTCTACTGTGAAGCCCATGTCCCAGGCCGCGACCACCGCCAGAACCCTCGTCAGTCCTCTAGCCTAAGATTTGGTTGAGCCCCTTCATCCCTGTGGCCCTCCACCGTTCGTTCCCTGTCCAGAGTTCCACTGTTTCCACCCTTCTGTACACAGTCGGGCCTTTGTCTCCGCACAAGCCGATGGTATGATCCGCTCTCTTCTCGTATCTCGAATAACTTTTAGTCCACTATTCGCGAATGCATGTTGAGATTTAATATTTTTCAAAGCTTGCTTGCCCAACTTTAACCTAATTACTATTTTGTCGTTAATTCGTTACTCTGATAGTCGCACTCTCTCTCAAGGTGTCGCTTGTGGATGAGTTGGAATTATTGATGAATACAAGCAAGAGTTAGACGCTACGGGGGTTTTGCGAAACTTTTGAGTAAAATATTGAGTGTCAAAACCCACGTAATCGAAATTTCACCACCTACTTTAATTTGAGCACAAAAATTATCATTAAAAAATCAATTATGGATTTCGATATGCATCAGTTTGGTATCAGAGGACGGTTCGATTCACTCCTATTGTGAATCGAACGATCCTGTTTTCAAAAAAAAATTGTTTTCCAAAAAAAATTTTGTTTTCAAAAAAAAGGGAACTTCTTTCTTTACTTAAAAAAAAATATTTGTCAAAATTTATATTGTGAGTCCTTCATTTCAAAAAAGACAAATTTTAGTCCACTTTTTTTTCTAAAGAAAAAATGGAGGGTAGAGCGGACAAACTTGAATCGAGCGTCAATGACTTAAATCAGCGCATGGGCAACCTCATGCAGATGATGGAAACACTCACCCACCAAGTGGGAGATGTTACCCAAGTCGTGAATGGGTTACGAACTTCCGTCAATAACTTAGAAGCCGCTCGACACCTAGGACTAAATCAGCCTCCTCACCAAAATCCGAGGCAAGAGGAACAAAATCCTAGACCCGTAGATCCTGCACAACCTGACATTAGACTCCGTCGCCAACCCCGTTGGGACGATGGAGTTAAGCTTGATGTAGGTGATTTTGAGGGCCACGTAGAGCCCGAGAAATGCCTCGATTGGTGTGAGCGTGTGGAAAGGTTCATGGCATGGAAACAAATGTCAATGAATCGTCAGGTTGAATACGTTGTCCTTAGGCTGAAAGGACCCGCACTAGTTTGGTGGGTTCAACTTGAGCATACCCGTTACACCTTAGGCCTAGCACCTATCACCACGTGGGTAGAATTTAAGTTACAACTGCGGAAGCGATATGTCCCCCCGGACTATCTGCAAACTCTTTATCGAAGGTTCCACAACCTTCGAAAGGACAAGCTTTCCGTGGATGAGTACACGCACAAGTTTTTAGTGTTGCAGCCTAGATTAGACTTGCACGAGGAGGACGATATGACGGTGTCCCGTTACCTGAACGGGCTCCGCTATGCTATTAGGGATGAGTTAGAGTTGAACGACTTTAGAGATTTGGGTGAAGGGTCTAGTCGAGCACGTAGAGTGGAAGCTCGCTTCAGAAGAAGACATCAGGGCATAGGTCTACTGATAGGCCTTCCTCGAGCACCATCACCACTGCACCCACCTCTAAGAATACTGATCCTCTTCCTCTTGTCACTACTGGGACCCCAGCTCCACACACTGTCCTCACCCGAGGTAAGGAGCCCATGGGATCCAAGCCCAACACTGGAGTATTCTGATGCTTCAAATGTATGGAGTCTGGGCACAAATCTTCTGAGTGCTCGTGACGCCACTTCGTCGCAATTACTGAATCCTCTGATGGGCATGAGCCAGAATATGGAGTCTTCCTTAATGACTCCAAGTCTGAGCCGGAGCCCGAGTCTGATAGCGTTATTGAGGTCGAGGGAGAATAAGTTGAACACTTAGTTTGTGTCATTCGATATAGATGTATTTCCCCTAGTGAGTCCACTGAGCGAGATTGTCAGAGACACGAGATTTTTCGCACTACTGCGCGCATTCGGGGACATTTTTATTCCACCATCATTGACAGCGGTAGCATGAAAAATTTTGTTTCCCAACGTATGGTTGAGAAGCTAGGACACGAGACACACCCCTTGAAGCGACCCTACCACTTATCTGGGGTTAATAGTCACATGACTATGCTCGTTACTCATCCTTGTCTCGTAGAGTTCTCTATCAGGAATATGTATCAGGATTTTGTCCTACTTGATGTCGCCCCCATCGATGTATGTCATATCTTGTTAGGTAGAGCATGGCAATACGATAGGCACGTTGTGCATGATGGTGTGAGGAACTCCCATTCCTTTGATCACCGTGGGCGAAAAATTGTTCTTCTTCCCCAGAAGAATAGTCTTGTACCTAAGGCTCCTGGGAGGACCTCGTCAACATCTCCCTCACCTTCCTTAGTTACCACAACACCGCTACTATTTAGTGTCACTCTTCTTCTTGGACCCCCGCTCCAGGAAGACACACCTAATTCTAGTGAGACATTCGACTTGGATGTTGCTCACACTTTTGGTGATCCCACTTTTGATCCACCTTATGTAGATTTTGTTTTGGGTGATCACACTTTTAGATCACCGCACTATCCTACAGTTATGAGTAAGCTTGAATTTAAACTTTTGAGGCATAACTGCAGTAGGAGAATTGACTCAGTCCCTAGATTGTTTCTTCCTCATAGGGACACCCGTTTTAAAGGATTTTTGTGGTTGGTTTTAAATGAATAAATTGTGCTCGGTTTAAAATTTTGTGGTGCTAGTCAGATATCCGTGTGTGACGATATGGCTATAGTTGATCTTGGTTTTGTGGACTTTCGTAGGTGTCTAGCACTAGTGCGTCTGACGCAATATGTTCTAATAAATCCACAAGTTGATCATGCCTCCTTTTGTCCTTGTCTCTTTTTCTGTTTTATTGGCTCACTTTCTTTCTCACTTTATCGTACTCACCTTCTTCCAGCTCTGATTTTTATTAAGCAATTGCATGTCATGCATGAATTTTTGACTAACAATTTTCGAGAAACTTTGGAAAACTATAACTCCGCGGTTGATTTCATCGCCTGGAGTTATATTTTTCCAATGGATATGAGTTTTCTATTCCTTTCAGGAAAGAGGGTTTGCCAAACGTTCTTGTGTTGCGATGATGGGTCCTCCCTGTGTTTAACTATCTATCACGGCGGGGCAGAGGCAGTGCATAATCCGGATTGTGGTTTGAAAGTTTCAGTAACAGGTTCCATCACATTCTCGACGGGGTCGAGCTCCTTCAACCCCGGGAGAATTGATGCAACCTGAAGTGCATCGTTAATTTATTTTATCGCATTTTATTTAAATATTTTGGAGCGCATGTCGTCGTGCAAATTTGTCTTTTATTTCATGTATTTGTGTGTTTTACGCCGAGTTTGTGCAATCTTCGTGCGACTTATTGGTGTGACAGGCCAATATGATCTTAAATATATTGGTCCGTCAAATTAGGACTAGGGTTATTTTGGGCGAGCAAGCAAGCAACAAAATTATTAACTATCTTTTCAAATCTGAAATTATTATCTCAAAATATTAATGTAATTTCAGGTTTCGATATTCCAAACTTTTGGCATTTCCTCATTAAATTCCTCCTAGTCTTTTCAACAGCCTAAAACTGTCGGTCCTCTTAAATTTCTCCTATTTAATGTGATTAAAAGGCTGGTCTATTTGACCTTTCCTCTCTTTGAAAGCTGATATCATTAAATCCTTTTTCATTTAATCTCCATTAAAGCCCTAATCTTTTTTATATGTCGACGCCTCCTTCACGCAAAGGGATGGGGGAAAGAAATCGGGCAGAGAGAATTTCTCCACTGCTCGGTATTTCCCGATCGCCCGTCCAAGCCAGCCTCCCGCTGTTTGCCGACATACACAAGAGCCAGACGCCGCCGCCAGAAGTTTCCTCCAGCCCCGGTGACACCTCTCCGCCCGTCGACTGGGCTCCCCGCCCCCATCGACGCCTCCTGAAGCCTTCTCTGACGCCAGCGGCCGGCTTCCCTCTTGAACTGGCTGTCGCCGCGCCCGGACCCATCCACTGCAAGGATATTCGTCGTTCTCTACTGCGAAGCCCATGTCCCGGGCCGCCGCCGCCGCCAGAACCCTCGTCAATCCTCTCTAGCCAAAGCTTTGGTCGAGCCCCTTCATCCCTGTGGCCCCCACCGTTCGTCCCCTGTCCAGAGTTCCACTGTTTCCACCCCTCTGTACACAGCCGGGCCTTTGTCTCCGCACAAGCCGATGGTATGATCCGCTCTCTTCTCGTATCTCGATTAACTTTTAGTCCACTATTCGTGAATGCATGTTGAGGTTTAATATTTTTCAGAGCTTGCTTGCCCAACTTTAACCTAATTACTATTTTGTCGTTAATTCGTTACTCTGATAGTCGCTCTCTCTCTCTCTCTCTCTCAAGGTGTCGTTTGTGGATGAGTTGGAATTATTGTTGAATACAAGCAAGAGTTAGACGCTGCAGGGGTTTTGCGAAACTATTGAGTGTCAAAACCCACGTAGTCGAAATTTCACCACCTACTTTAATTTGAGCACAAAAATTATCATTAAAAAATCAATTATGAATTTTGATATGCAGCAGTGAGCTTCATTGAATAAAACATGGTCGATCGATGATTACTTAAGTTCCTAAATCTCTTCTCAAAGTGACCACTATCCTCCTAAAGCACTGGATGCCCATTTTCACTAACAGCTTGCATGATCGATTGCATCTTGATATGCAGCTCAGAAAATTATCTGACAATGAATTTGGCTTTGATTTGCAAGAAAAAACATCTTGAAGGGAGGTTTGTGTGTGTGTGGCGACAGGGCTAACCACCTCGCCCATTCATCAAGCAGTGAAGGGAATAAAGGAGGGGCATACTCCATTCTTCAAGTAATTTTCATGAGAGGAGATGGCTGATCAAAAGACCAGGGGCTTATGTTTCAACTGTGATGAGATAAACACCACAGGGTGATATAAAAGGTTCAGAGTTCAGAAATATGTGGAGTAGTAGTGCAGGTGGGGAAAGATTGCTTCATCGTTGATCGATGTGACATCCCTTTCAAAGAACTTGATATCTTCTTAGGGGTGTAATGGCTGAAAAATCATAGGTCTGATTGTTTGGGACATTGACCTCTTAGTGATGAAGGTGCAATTACTAAGTGTATCAGCTGGAATGGTAACCTACATAAGACTATTGTGAGCATACATTTTAGGGCGTGACGGGGACATGTAAAGATTTCTATAGGAATTTGAGGACGTGATGGAGCCCAAGGGCATACCACAGCGCCACACCGCGTATGTCTCTTTTTGAGCACCCCCACTAGTGGCAGTTGATCGTATAGCTACCATTTTGATCAAAAAAAGAGCTCACAAAATAGTGAAGTGGTATGCTTCAACAAGGCATCATTAACCCGAGAAAATTTTCCTCATCCTTGGCCCTCCTTGTTTGCAAGGATGGCACGTTGATAATCAATGTGGAATGCCGTGAGCTCAACATCAAGATTGTGAAGGATAATTCCCTTACTATAGTAGTGGAGGAGCTCTCAGACGAGCTGCCTAAATATAATTTTTTTCTCAAAGAAAAACTCGTGTTCGGGCTATCATCAAGTTCACATAAATGTCCACGGTACTGAGAAGACGGCTTTACAAATGCATCATGGAGCATTTTGAGTTCTTGGTAACATCGTTCGGTCTCAACAATCCATCTTCTACCTCTCAGACATTGATATATGAGGTATTTCGTGATCATCTACGTAAATTCATACTAGTTTTCTTTAACATCTTTTTTCTATAGTGCAACTTGGGAGAATCGCAAGGGACATCTCTGCACCATGCTATAATTAATCAGAAAGCATTGGTTGTTCCTAAAGAGGAATAAATATTCATTTGGCGATGAGGAATTCTAAATTGGGATACGTGATGAATGGAGGAGTTTCCACCGACCCAGAGAAATTCAAACTATGACTATGTGGGGGACACAACGGAAGTTGCGGGGCTTTTGGGATTAACAATATACCATGGGCACTTGATCAAAGTGTATGAGGTGATCACATCCTCCTTATCACATGGGAACATAGGATCCCTTGGATCTGCTTCAGGATTCATGTAGAATACTATAGGCTTCATTATAATTCCTATCACATGTATTCAGACACAAAATGATTTTTAGGCATGTTCCAGTTAGATCTAGACCTTGGGCTCAACATGGAAGTTATAGCCTTTGTTCTGGGCTCGCATTTTTTGACCATACATGTAGGTCCCGAAAATCAAATTTGAAAATGTTATTACAAAAAACATAGGGTTTTTGTATTTTGTTTATTTATCTTTACATACGACTCTGATGGCTGTGAAATTTTGTACATGTTAAATAGCATAATACACAACTCCTAAAGGTTTCATAATTTTTGGAGAAGATTGTTCTATAGTTTTAGCAAATATTTGATAATTATACATATGTGATATAGTTAAAATACATAATTATACATAATTTTTGGAGAAGATTGTTCTATAGTTTTAGCAAATATTTGATAATTAGGCATACTTTTTGGAGAAGATTGTTCTATAGTTTTAGAAAATATTTCATTATTTTTGGAGAAGATTGTTCTATAGTTTTAGTAAATATTTGATCATTATACATAATTTTTAGAGAAGATTGTTCTCTAGTTTTAGCAAATATTTGATAATTATACATATGTGATATTACTTTTGCAGAAGATTGTTCTGGTGTATTTGTGGGGATTAATAAACACAACGGAAGTTTCGAGAGTGGTGGTTGTCTCAGAATTGATCTTAAGTCTACCCAATTTCAGAAAGGAATTCCAGGTGCAGTGTGAATGTGTGATGTCTCTGAAGTGGATTTCAGAGCAGTCTAGAAGCGGAAAGGGCATTTTAAAGTCTATTCTAGAAAATAAATAGAATCATATTAGTACAAACTTCCGGCCTACTAGCAAGAACTCGCTGGCCCAGCTAAGGTCATGCAACATTGGAGACTACCTATAGGAAAGGCCCTCTGGATATGCACCGCCCACTTCAGCCTAAAATATTTGTTGGACCATAAGCCTACCATGACACTGCAGCAAAGATAGATAAGCAAGTTGCTAGGATATGACTTCTGGGTAGAATGCGAGGTTGGGCCTTCACGGCGATCTCTTAGTTGGGTGACTTTTCATTCATTGTGAATAATTATATTTTAATTACAGAGTTTAATGTTTAATTTACTAAGCCCTTGTGAGGAACCTATTAGGATGTTGAAATTGTTATTAAAGAACTGTATTAGAACACTATTTCTACTCTCGATTTTATTTTTGCTTGTTGTCTTTTTCCTATTTACGAATGTAAGCTTCTCCTAATCTTATTATAAATAGGGAAGGGTTTTCTCCTTCTCTAATCATAATCATTTTATTCATTCATACATGGTATTGGAGACTCCTTCAGCATTTACGCCTTAGCCCGGCGTAGACGTCGTCTCCTTCCATCCTAGGCTCTCACACCCATCATCCAATTTCTCCTCTTGCTAGATTTTTTTCATAACCAGGTTTTGTCAACTGATTGAGATATCGATCCTGACGACTATGTTGGAACAGTATTCAACACTTTCTTGATTTGAGAATAACAAATTATGTTGATTATTAATGGAACCTTTGAGGTTTGAAAATGTGCAGGTCATAGGTTGGAAATAGCAAATCAAGTCAATGGACAATAGCATGAGCCTGAACTAAATCATCGTGCGCTAAGGCTAACACAGGTGGTAGTGAAGAAATCGGGAGCTAAGGCAAGCGCGGGCCGTGCTGAAGAAATCGGTTACTCATTGAAATTGAACTATATTGTCGGGCATTATCAGATATTGCAAGTGAGAGTGAAAATGCTCTCATATTGGCAGAGAATTTAACGGAAAAATATGTTAGTGTTATCGCCCCATCAATAATATGTTTGTTCTATAATGGATGGTGTTAAGACTTAACGCACGCAATAGTGAAGAAAATTGATGGTGATCGACGACACGCGCACGTCTATTCCTATAGAAGGCGATGATCAGCGACCCATTTGGGAGATCCGAGTGCGCGGATGCACGTGGATGTCGTTTTGAGTCTTTTTTATATATTGTTTTATGTATTGTGTAATTGACACTGGATCGGCCTGAACGTTATTAGACGTCCGATCTGGGTGTCCTAACTCTTTATTTCCCTCACTTATTTATACATGTGGTTGCCACTGGTTTGAGGGATCGAAGATTGCGAGTTTTGCAATCCATTGGTCTCTCGGTGGACTCTGAGCGGTGCCCCCACCCCTTGCGCGAGAGTTTTGTTGCCAAGCCCCACCCTGATCGGCCTCCTTCAGCGCTACAGCCGCCTCCCATCAGCCTTCCCTGCCCCGATGAGCATCTTCCAATGCTACTGCCACCTCCCATCATCCTTCCCTGCCCTGATCAGCCTATTATAGCGCTAAGCCGCCTCCCATCAGCCTTCCCGGCCTCGTACAACCCTCCTCCTGCTCTACTGCCGCTTCCCTC
Organism: Platanthera guangdongensis; assembly: GCA_039583875.1. NCBI lineage: Eukaryota > Viridiplantae > Streptophyta > Magnoliopsida > Asparagales > Orchidaceae > Platanthera > Platanthera guangdongensis. The sequence goes on from CM077148.1 coordinate 195,134,217, forward strand.
ACTTCCCCAAATCCCGTACAGCCCTACTCCAGCCCCACCGCCACTTCCCTCACCTTCCCCAGCCCCGTACAGCCCTCCTCCGGCCCTACCACAGCTTCCCTCTCCTTCAGCAGCCCGTACAGCCCTCCTTCAGCCCTACCGCCGCTTCCCTCTCCTTCACCAGCCCGTACAGCCCTCCTTCAACCATACAACCGCCAGGCCATTGTCGTAACTGTAACGGCCCTACCTTCTAGGCACCATCACAATTTTCATTTATCTCCTTATTAAATCAGAGAGCAGCGGGTATATGATCATTCAACAATTATACATAAACAGGTATAATGACAGTTAACGGAGTATATAAAAATTTCAAAGAAGCAAAATACATTTTCTCTCTCTTATTTATTTTACATCAGATATAGTATAGTACATCGCTAGCAGATGACTCGATATATAAACACAAAAAGGAGTCATCACAAAATCTGAGCTACAGTTACAAGTATACTACAAGATCATATCAAAACTACACTCGTAACTCAGAACAAAAACTATACTGTAAAATACTACATAACCACGAGCAGACTACTTGAAATAGAACTGGAACTCGTCATGGGGACAGTCGGGGTCGCGGCAGGCTGCCTTGTGGGCATCGATGACACCAAAGACGGTTGTGATGACGTCAAACCAAATCTTGTACATCTTCTCCTTGCGTGTAGGGGGCCTGGTAGAGCTAGCGGGAGTAGCCTCCGTCTTGACCTGTTTTAGTTACATTTTCTATTAGTCAGAGACTAAATGAATTCTCATTGTTCCATTTTTACTATGATATCTTATTTACATTTTAAGGATTGCATGGTTTATTCTTTTGATTACGTTCTCTCTCGTTATATCATATTAATTCGTTTTCATCATCTTCTTATTGTTAACATTTTTCTTCTTTTGTTCATCTTTTGCTCATCTTTTTCATATATATCTTTTCATGTGGGGTTGGACTTTCTTAGCTTTATCTCTTATACTTTTCCAGTTGTTATTGTGCAGTGTTAATGGAATATTAACATTTCGTATCATTTATATAGCGCGCTTGCGTGACTTTTCATATTCACACACATTTCTTAACGTGACTTTTCATATTCGCACGTTAACTTTCATTACATTATCATTGGGAGGACATTTACCCCACCTCCACTGTTGGGTTGACCCTTAACTTAGTCAATTTCATTACTTTATTCCTTTACTTATTTCTTTACTTTATTTACTTCATTTAATTTATTGTATGTTTACTTTCAATTGTTCTTTTCATAAAACATAAACATAAAACATAAGCATGAAAAATAATCATGAAATTAAGCAATTACAAAAGGGTGAGAACTCACTTTGTCAACCTCTTTCCCTTTATCCCTTAGACCACTATCGTCGTCTTGCCTTCCACCACCTCGTAACGTCATGTCCTAAATCGGAAATATTTTAAAGACAGACATAAGCTGATGTTTTAATTAAGATCAAACACTTCAAGACGTTCTTAACGGGCTCCACTTGACCTAATTAGGTCAAAGGAGTCATTTAGGGTTTAATGGGTGGTTGTCCTATCTTGAAAACAAGGGCTTTTGGTCCAATTGGCGAGGGAACATCATGCCGTAGCCAATTTTTGTTGTCCTACCCCAAAATCCCCTAAATTGTTTGCTGCCCTAAATGTTAAAATGAGGTTTATTCATTTATAGTGAAGGGGCAGCACTCCCTATCCTCCAAATAATTATTTGAAGTGAAAGGATATCTTCTACGTTAATTTCTTTATCACTCTAATAATATGGGGATGGGGATTTTACTAATTTAGAGGGACACACATGCTAGGAGTCCTTCCCCTTCCCCATACATGCTTTTTAAATTTCGGAATCCCTAGTATATGACTTAGGGTTTCACTAGCGTTTCAGTAAAAGCACTTCAAATCACGATTTAGGACCTAAGGATCATCTACAAGAACTTTTGATACAATTTAAAAGAAAGGAATATTAGAAATCTCAAACCCTAGGTTTCTACCGGTTTCAATCCATGCAAAAACTTTATGAAAGAAACAAGGAGTGGAGAGAAAGTGATTACCTTTCAAACAGAAGAGAAATCACGAAAAACGGAGGAGAAACGAGGGCTCGGGGGCTCCCGTCGGCGTGCGGCTCTGGTCCGTCTCCTGGCTTCGTGCGGGAATCGGAAGAGATGAGAATGAACAGCGGCATTCTTTGCTTAGCTATTTATCGGGCACCGCTTAACAGAAGGAAGACACGTACCCTCTTGCATGTGTAAAGCATAAATGAACCACCGGTTCATTCCTACCTATGGCTATAAGCACACCATTATACATAATGTTATTATAAATAATTGTTGTAATGTTAACACACCTTAATTAAGACATAGATTTGGTAATATTAACGCACCTTAAATTTAGTGGCGTCACAGTAACCCCCTCCCAATCCCCCCTTCACGCCTACTACAACTCTCCATTGGCACCATGCCCCATCTGTAGCCTCTCTTTGGAGCCATCTACCAATCCAAAGTCGCTGCAACTAGCAGATCTCTTCCCCCAAATCATGTCGCCGCAAGCATGAGCAAATCTTGGTATGGATGTTATTTATTTCATTTTATGTTCAATGGTCGAACTATTGCTTGTGGAATCTAACCTTTATGTGTGTTTAATATTATTATTCGTTGCCTGATTTACAGATTCCATTCAGCGCACGCTGAACTGAAATTTGTGTCTCATTGTGATGGTAAACCATAAACCACTTTGACCGAATTAAGTTGTTTTCAAATGTGCAATCGGCTTAAATGTTATTAATTTTATTATTGTCGTTAATCTTAACCCGGACTGTTTGCACCTTCATCTCACTCGCACTGCATTTAGATTGCATCATAGTTGTCTGAGTTATTGTCAGTCTACCCCTGCATCTTGTGGTATCAGAGCCAGGTTGGGTCACGTTTTATGCTACGTAGTGGTAGGTTGTATCGATCACGGATGTCAGACCAGAATGTCACTGACGATCGGGCCTCCAATTCGAATTTGGACATGACACCCACAGAGTTCCAGCGCTTAGTTCTCGAGCAATTTAAAAACCTTAAGAACGACATTACTAGGGTCAACACCAGAGTCGACCAGTTCGGATCCCCTAGAGGTCCAGCCTAACCACATCGATATGAGGAGCCCGTGGCCGACCCTCAGGACATTCCACCACTGCTTGATAGACGAGCTAGAGACTTACCAAGTCGGGATCCCGCTCCACCTATGAGAGGGACTCCCGAGCTTGTTTATGATTATTGTCATGATCCCTCCCCAATGGGAAACCCCCGTTCTCCCTTTGAGCAGCATCCACCACCGGCCCGTAGAGGTCGTGGACCGCCGGCGCCGGCACGACACGAGTTCGTCCCAGATGATCCCTATGATGATTATTTAGCGCCTTGTCGTGGAGCAACCCCGACTGAGGACGACATTACGCGGTGCCTTCGTATTGATACGACGTCCTTCGACGGTCACCTAGACCTGAAGGCTTTTAGCGACTGGCTAATGGACATGAACCATTTCTTCGATTGATATGAGATGAGCGATGAGAAACGAGTTCGGTTCGCCAAAATGAAGTTGTTGGGACAGGCAAAGATGTTTTGAACTAGCGTGGAGAGATCCTTAGAGAGAGATGGATACTATCTTGTCACCCGATGGGCTGAGATGAAGCAGTGGTTGAAGGACAAAAACCTTCCCGCATCGTATCGGGATCAGCTCCTCGACCAACTCTACGGCCTACGCACTGCGGAAAGGAAGACTTTTTGTTGCCGATTACATGACACGTTTCAACGAGTTGGTAGTGAGCAGTGAAATCCTGGAGGAGCCTATTGTGACCGCTTCTAGATTTATAGTCGGACTTAGAGACGACATTCAGAGAGAGTTTATTCCTCACTGCGTAGAGACGGTCGAGAAGGTGTTTCAGCTCGCACTTGAGTACGAGCACTATATGTGCCTTGTAGGTCCGAGATAGGCTACACCTCTGCCCCTCGCCGCATATAAATGGATGTTAAGGGCAAAGTTATTGTCCCGGGATCCCCCAGACCTGGGTCCGGCCAGTGTTATCGGTGTTCGGGCAGAGGACACATCGTCGCTCAGTGTACCACTAGAAATATGTTGATTGGGGATGAGGGAGAGACTAGTACTGAGGTAGATGATGCGGCAGTTTAGAAGATCACTGTCGAGGTTGAGGACAGTTGAGAGAGCGACGTTGAGAGATCGTTAGAGTTGGGAGTCATCTAACGCCTCCTTCACACCCCTCGTGCCGAAGAGGGTTGGCTCCTTGCCACGATATTATACACGTATTTCCAGAGTGCAGGTGGCCCCTGCAAACTCGTCATCGATAGTGGCAGCTGCGTGAATATTGTGGCAAAGAAGGGATTGGAGAGGATGCAATTGTCTGACGATCCACATCCACATCCCTACTTTTCCTCTGAGTGGACAAGTCGGTCATCCAGGTCACACAGAGATACCTTGTTCCGATTTCTCTAGTATTCGTAGAGGACAAGGTTTGATGTGACGTCATCCCGATAGACGTAGTGCATGTTCTTCTAGGACGGCCCTGGTTATACGATCGCGATGCCACATGTTATGGCCGCTCCAACATGTGTGTATTCTTTGACAAGGGGCGGAAAATCACCCTTACCCCGACCCAGCCCAGGGATTCTCCGAAAGGCCAGGTCAACTTATTTATTAGTGTCGGGTCATCTTGGCCACTACACATCCTGGGGAGGTGATTTTTTGAGGAAGAGCTTATATTTAGGAGTTATCTTTGTTGTGGTCGCGATCATGGCCTCTGACGCTGCTAGACTTGAAGAGTGTTGATCCGGACGTTCGACGCCTGGTGGACGAGTATTCTGACATTATGCATGAGGAGCTCCCCAATGAGCTTCCAGTGTTGAGAGATATCCAGCACGCTATGGATTTAGTCTCGGAGGTATCTTTGCCTAATTTTCCCCACTATCGCCTGAATCTAACGGAGCATGCTGAGCTGAAGCGGTAGGTCGGCGATTTTCTTCAGAAGAACTTCATTTGGGAGAGCTTGAGCTCGTGTGTTGTCCCTGCCCTTCTTACCCCGAAGAAGGATGGGAGTTGGCGCATGTGTGCTGACAATCGCGCCATCAATAAAATTACGGTGAAGTATCATTTTCCCATTCCCCGCCTTGACGATCTCCTCAACACGATGATTGGTGCCCAGATCTTCTCGAAGATCAACCTGCGAAGCTGGTACCATCAAATTAGGGTGAGCGGAGACGAGGGAAGACGGCCTTCAAGAAAAAGGATGGCCATTATGCGTGGTTGGTTATGTCGTCCGGATTGTCGAACGCGACGAGTATATTTACCTACATAGACAAAATCCTAGTAGTCTACTTTGATGATATACTGATCTACAGTCGAGACCGCGCAGAGCACACGCGCATGGTATTTGATCTCCTACGGAAGGAGCATCTTTATGTAAACATGAAAAAGTGCTCGTTCTTCACTACATTGGTGCATTTCTAAGTTTATATTGTCTCTGAGTCTGACATATCGGTTGACTCTGACAAGGTAAAGTCTATCCGTGAGTGGCCCGTCCCGACTAGCATCCACGAGGCCCGATGTCACAGACTCGTCACCTTCTACAAGAGGTTTGTCTGAGGGTTTAGCTTCATCATGGCCCCCCTTACGAGCTACCTCCGTAAGGGAGATTTTGTTTGGACGTCAGCGGCCACCAGAGCATTCGAGAAGATTAAAGAGATGTGGTTGTCTTCTCCTATTTTGCGCCTTCCGGATTTTTCCAAGGCATTCGAGGTAGCATATGACGCATCCAGAGTAAGCATCAGGGGGGTACTTAGCTAGGAGGGTCATCCAGTTGCTTACTTCAGTGAGAAACTGAATGACGCCCGACAAAGGTATTCCAATTATGACAGAGTTTTACGCTGTCGTACAGGCCTTCCGTCATTGGCGTCACGATCTACTACACAAGGAATTTGTCCTGATCTGACCACCGGGCCCAGCGATACCTCGATTCGCAGAAAAAGTTAAGACATTGTCATGCGAAATGGGTGGAGTTCATGCAGGAACATCATTATGTTTTCAAACACCGAGTTAGTGATGAGAACAAGTCGGCTGACGCATTAAGTCGTCGGGCTACTATACTTCATACCATGAGCGCGTGTGTGGAGGGGTTTGAGCATATTAAGCACAAATACCGAGAGTGTCTAGATTTTGGCGATAGATACATCGCCTTGACAAGGGATCCTCCTGAGCCCCGCCGAAAATTTAACGATTTCAGATGGCTATCTATTCTTAGGCTATCTCCTCTGTGTGCCACAGACTTCCCTTCGAGACTTCCTTATCTGGGAATTACATGCGGGTGGGGCCGCATGCCATTTCGGGTTGAACAAGACAATTGCGTTAATCGAGGACTGCCTCTTCTGGCCTAGCCTGAAGAAGGATGTTACCCGAGTCGTTCGCTGTCGTCGCGTCTACCAGACGGCGAAGAGATCACGGCAGTCTATGGGTATGTACACTTTTTTACCCATTCTGCGCAGACCGTGTGCAAACATTAGTATGGATTTTGTACTCGAGCTTCCTCGCACGTTGCGGAAGCTCGACTCCATTTTCGTACTTGTGGACCGCTTCTCGAAGATGGCCCACTTTATCCCGTGTCATAATACTTTTGATGCATCCCATATGGTTGCTCTGTTCTTCAGGGAGGTATTCAAATATCATGGGTTGCCCACTTCCACCATCTCCGATCACGACGTTTGGTCCATGAGTTATTTGTGGAAGAAGATCGGTACGACACTGAAGTTTTTCGCCATCTATCACCCACAGACGGATGGACAGACGGAGGTCGTCAATCGTAGTCTTGGAGCCCTGCTGCGTTGTCCCGTCAGGGACAGTCTGTCCACTTGGGATTTCGTCTTGCCTGTTGCGGAGTTTGCATACAATAGTTCGTCCAATAGAACCACGGGTCTGAGCGCATCTCATGTCATACTAGGTTACGAGCCAAGGAAACCTATCGACCTGATTGACATCCCATTAGAGGCCCGATCAAGTGAGTCTGTCGAGCCTTTCATTCAACACATACATGCACTTCATAAAATAGTCTGGAGAAAGATCGCATGCATCTAGTAATGAAGTTTAAAAAACTTGGGCAGATTTGCACAGGAGGGAACAGGTTTTTGACGTTGGAGAACAAGTTATGATCTGCCTACAATCTGAGAGGCTCCCACAAGGAACGGCGAAGAAGTTAAGTGATCGCTGAATGGGCACCTACGCAGTCATTCGATGGATTGGTACGAACTCTTATGAGTAATATCCCACTGGCAATGGGAATCCACCGGGTATTCAATATAGAGGATTTAACTCATTACTATGAAGACCGTGTGTATGTGGATTCACTATCCCCAGCTACTCCTGAGCCACAGCTTTCCCCGTCCCTCTCTAGCACTTCTACTCCTACCATTCTCGGGCAGTCTCGGCTGGTTGAGCGCCACTCGGAGGACCATTCCACCCTTCTGGAGGTTCCACCTACCCCACTTTCAGACGGAGATACATTGCTTCCGCAGTTGCATGTTCCTACTAGAGATGCATTACAGATTATTGGTCATGACTTCACTACGATGTGTGGTCGAGTTGTTCTGCGGTACCTGGTTCATTGGTTCGCCAGTCTAGTTTCTGACGACACCTGGATTTCTGCTGAGAAGCTCGAGAGATTCGCCCCGGACTTACGCCGAGAATATGACTGTCTCCACTCACCGGAGATGAGTGTTTTCAAGCCGGGGGGACTTGATGGTTATCGACGACACACGCACATTTGTTCCCGCGGGAGGCAGTGATCAGTGAACCATTTGGGTGATCTGAGTCTGCGGATACGCCAAGATGGTCGATTTGAGTCTTTTTCATATATTGTTTTATGTATTTTGTGTTGTATTTGGCACCGGATCGACAATGAACATTATTAGTCATTTGATATGGGTGCCCTAACTCTTTATTTCCCTCTCACCTATTTATACATAGCAGTTGTCGCTGGTTTGGGGGATCGAAGAATGCGAGTTTTGCAATCCGTCGATTTCTCGGTGGACTCTGAGTGGTGCCCCCCTCCCCTTGCGTGAGACTTCCGCTGCCAAACCCCACCCTGATCGGCCTCCTCCAAAGCTACCGCCGCCTCTCATCAGCCTTCCCTGCCTCGATGAGCCTCTTCCAGCACTACCACCGTCACCCTAGCCTTCCCTTCCCCGAACAACCTCTTCCAGCACTGCCGCCGCCTCCCATCAGCCTTCTTATCCCCGTACAGCCCTCATCTGGCCCTACCGCCACTTCCCTCACCTCCCCCAACCCTACCGCCGCTTCCCTCAGCTTCCCCATCGCTGTAGAGCCCCCCCCCCCTCCCCCTCCAGCCCTATTGTCGCTTCCCTCTCCTTCCCCATCCCATACAGCCCTCCTCCAGCCATACTGTCACTAGCCCACTGTCGTAACCCCCTCCCAATCCCCTCGTCATTCCTACTGTAGACCTCCGTCGGCACCTTGCCCCATTCGCAACCCATCTTTGAAGCCACCCGCCAGTCTGAAGCCATTGCAACTAGTAGATCTCTTACCCTAAATCACGTCGCCACATCCATGAGCAAATCTTAGTATTGATGTTATTTATTTCACTTTATGTTGAATGGTCGGATTATTGCTTGTGAGATCTAACTTTTGTGTTTAATATTATTATTCGTTGCTTGATTTGCGAATTTCATTCGGTGCACGTTTAACTGAAATTTGCGACTCATTTTGATGGTAAATCATAAACCGCTCTTTGATCAAATTAAGTTGTTTTCAAATGTGCAATCGACTTAAAGATTATTAATTTATTATCGTTGGTATATCTTAACCCGGACTGTTTGCACCTTCATCTCACTCGCACTGCATTTAGGTTTCATCATAGTTGATCGAGTTATTATCAGTCTACCCCTGCATCAAAAATATTCTCATATTGGCAAAGAACTTACGGAAAAATACGTGTGCGCTATCGCCAGAATCAGTGTCATTCTGATAGTGTTACCACCAGAGACCCAATAGTGTTGTCGTCGTTGCGCACTCATCTGATGTAACCAAATAATAAGATATAGAAAACCTTAGCCATTATTCATAATTTAGTTACCACCCAGTGAGCCTAGATTTTTAACAATAAGTTCATATGTGGAGGCCAAAATAGAGGGTTTTAAAAATGTGTAGGTAGTTCTGGACTTTTTTATATTAAGAAATGGGCTTCTTAGACCATTTTGTCTTACATATAATTTAACTTTATATCTCTTTTGCATATGGATATCATAAAGGATGGATGTTTATTCATATTATGTGTCCTAAATGCATGCGTACTTGATACTTACAACTTAATATTGCTTTATGAATCAATTTTTTACGAGTGTAGAATGGCTTACATGCTCTAAAACTTGATATGGAACCGTCAACTCTATATATTCTGTTGATCAAAAAGGACTTCTTAATTATGTATTTAGTATACCTGAAACATATGTTGAGAATATAGTTCAGCATGCATGACAATATCTCTATAATTTTTAGTGCCACCCAAAGTAAGAAAAACATACGCAAAAATAACTGCTAGGAATGACCTCCGTGTTTGAATATGATTTTTAAAGCCACCAAAAGTAACAAAAGCATATACAAAAATAAATGCCAGAAAATGAGCTTCGCGTCTGAAAAGGTTGACAGCATAACACACCGAAAATATAGAAGGAGCATCATATATTTGGAAATCCAGACCAGTCACGTCAAGTTGCCCATGAATACTCGGAAAACTATCTCCTGCTGACATGCAAAGGTGAACCTGAGACATAGAAATGGCAATCAATTTTATAGAAGGTTACAGACATAATTACTAGCAAACGATACACTTGCCCTCCCAAGAAATTTGCTGATTCTCAGCATCATTTTTATTCAAGAAACTAGACAGACTGACGTGTTACATTATTCATTTTCTGGCATTCCTGTTTATGAAGTACAAATATAGATTCATTTTAGCAGCACTACCCATTATTAAGTTTAGAATTAGCATATAATCAAATTCAAACGTTTTTATTCGCTATTAAAGGAGCATTTTAGATAAATGTTCCCAAATAAAATATCTCTGGTCATTAATGACAAAGAACCATATAGTTTAGGAAAGCAACAAATCAAAATATTAGAAGAACGTAGATTACTATACAAGGTACTATTGAATTGGAAAGGCAAACTTTGCATCAATGCCAAAAATAACCAAACTCAATCCTAAGAATTCATAAACTGCCATTAGCATGATAAATACAAAAGTAATTACTTTGGGGGTTTTGTGTTGCAAAAGTTATTGACTCCACTTCCCCAAGCATCTTCACTCCATCATACTCTGATTTTCAAGACTTCTTGATGGAGATCGACGACACAAGGAGCACAAGTTTTGGGCCCGTTCTGGGATGATTTGTCACATGCCACATTCAGCGTCAATCACAATAGATGAATTGAGTTTGCGGTTGCGTCTGGATCAACGCTTTGATGTTTTTCATGTATATGTTTTGTTGTTTAGTGTTTTATTTAGGTATCTCGGAAAATCATCGTATACAGCCAATCATAGACGTTTAATATGGTTGCCCTAAGTTAGCTTTTATTACAAATAAGAGAGTTGGGAAAGCCATCATTGTCATTGCAGATTTAGGAGATTTTCATTTCAGAATCACTGTTACCCCTTTTCTCCCCTAACCAGCTTCTGTTACGGAACTATCGCCGGTCAAGGAACCGGACCCGCGTTGGGGGCGCACATACCACTGATGCAACACGGTCACACCGACATGAAGACGAGCGCACAGGAGTTCGTATCTTTGTTTTTGTTCTTTTATTTCGCACTTGTTTTCGATCATATTTTGGCGCATATTTGATCCCACGTGTTTAACCCAAGTGGGGGGCACCCTACTCTTTTGGCTTTCTTTATATTTACCCATGTGGGGTATCTTGAATGGCAAGAAGAATTATCCTCACCTACTCTCTCTCTCCCTCTCTCTCTCCTTCTCACCCCCTTCCCATATTCTCTCTTTCTCTCTCATCCCCTTCCTGAGCTGGCCCTAATCCGCCTCCAGCCAGCCCTAATCCACCGCCCAAACTGGAGGAGCACCCTCCAGCACTCCAGCACACCAGCACACGAGGTCGCAGATCGCGGCACATAACATATGGATATCAGAGGGACCTCCGGCTGGTAACCCTACCGCAGGATCTCACGCCCTTCCATTTTTGGACATCGTGCCCCGCCTCGCCGGACAGCCTAGGCCTTCTGTCGCTTCGGCCGACGCCTCCCCGCATTTCGATGGCCGATCGTGAACTTTTCCATCAGATCTTGGACCGCATGGACTCCCGCATTGGGGAAGCCGACTCCCGCACCGCCCACCTCTTCGCGGGGGTTCCCCTGCTCGATCGGTCGGCAAGTCAACACTCCACCCAGGAGCATCTGTGTCGCGATGGGACCTCTGGCCGCCTCCCCGAGGGCAGTGCGTTTCCCCAGCATGTCAAGCTGGATTTTTCGGTGTTTGACGGACATGAAGATTCGCTCTCATGGCTTACCAAATGCAAGCTTTTCTTCTCCAACCAACGCACCACCGGCGATGATCGGTTGGGCCTCGCATCCTTCTACCTCAACAAGGCCTCCCAGCTGTGGTTTTCTCAACTACTGCGCGAGCGTCCATAAATTCAGTGGGATGAGCTCAAGACCGCATGAACGCTCTGTTTTGGTCCGTCGTTACGAGGCAACCCCCTCAGGGACCTCATTGCGCTCCTCCAAACGGGATCATTGGACGACTATCTCGATTGCTTTCAAGTATTGCTAGCTTGTGCTTGTCCGTTCGGCTCGATCAACAGGTTCCCATTTTTACAGTCGCTTACATGAGCGCCTCTGCCTTGATGTTGAATTCCAAGACCCTCCCGACCTCAACAAAGCTATGAGTATAGCTCGGACATGTGAACGCCACATCCTCTTGGACCGCCCTTATCTCCACCGTCGGGACAACACGGCGTCTTTCCGGGGACCTTCTCACTCCTCGCCAACGCCACCACTACCACGACGGGCGACTCACTGAAGCCTCCATTCCTACGCCGCTTATCCAGTGCGGAAATTGCAGACCGTCGAGCCAACGGGCTCTGTTTCAACGGTGACAAAATGTTTGGACCCGGCACCGTTGCAAGCTCCTGTTTTGGATTGAGGCCGACAACCCCTCCAATGAAGATGATGAGATCCAGACATCGAGGCACCGGAGATCTCTGTCCATGTTATTGCCGGCCCACAAGGTGACCATATGATCCAGCTTCCCATCAACCTTGCGGGCACAACCATCGTCGCCCTTCTAGATTTGGGTAGGACGCATAACTTCATCCGACACACAACGGTGGCCAGTCTCCGTCTGCCGATCACAACCCGCCGCCAACTTCAAGTCTCGGTCGCGAATGAACACACCATGGAGTACCCGGGACTATGCCGTAGGGTAACCTTGACGATTCCCAATCGATCCTTTGAGGTGGACCTCTTGGTTGTCGACCTTGAAGGCTTTAATATCATCTAGGGTGTTCGTTGGCTCTGAACATTGGGTCTGATTCCATGGGATTTCAACATTCTGACAATGATGTGGTATCAAGGCCCCAAGAGAGTGGAATGGCAATGTCTCTCTCCAAGCACCAGCCCGCAATCCTTCCTTTCGTAGGGCCCAGCTGTCTATGTCGACCCCTCCCAAGATCTCCATCTTCTCCTGCAAGAATTTGTGGGTACCTTCACCATTCCAGCCACGTTACCGCCACACCATTCCCAGGACCACCGCATTTGTCTCCTACCATGTGCTACCCCAGTCGTGGTGCAAAAATACCGCTACCAGTTTCTCCAAAAAGATGAGATTGAACGACAATGCTCCGCTATGCTACAACAAGGGCTAATTCGACGGAGCGTCTCCTCATTCTCCTCGCCGGCTCTCCTTGTCCATAAGAAGGATAACACAATACATTTCTGTGTTGACTACCAAGAACTCAACGCCAAAACATTTAAAGACAAATTTCCTATTCCAGTGGTAGAAGAACTTTTTGATGAGTTGCATGGTGCGCGTTTCTTTTCGAAGCTCGACTTATACTCCGGCTACCACCAAGTTCGCATGGCGGCCGCGGACGTGGAAAAGACGGTGTTCATAACGCATCAGGGGCATTTTGAGTTCCTCGTCATGCAGTTCGGATTGACGAACGTGTCATCCACCTTTCAATCACTCATGAACGGGGTATTACATTCCTCCCTCCGCAAGTTTGTGCTTGTGTTTTTTGACGATATTTTGGCATATAGCAAGTTCTGGCCCGAGCATCTCTGTCACATCCGAGAGGTGCTTACCTTGCTCCGACAATATCACCTCGTCCTTAAGGAATCCAAGTGTTTGTCCGGGCAAACCAGTGTCACCTACCTCGGCCATGTGGTTCATGAGCATGGCGTTCCTGCAGATCAGAAAAAACTTCAAAGTGTCACATCTTGGCCGGTGCCCCAGTCACAACGCGACCTTCGCGTCTTTTTGGGACTCACGGGCTACTACTGCAGGTTCATCTGCGGCTACAGCTCCATAACCGATCCCCTTCTCGCCCTCCTGCGCCGCACGGCCTTCGTCTGGGAAGAAGTCGCGCAGGTGGACTTTTCCGCACTCCAAGCTGCCCTTGTCTCCGCTACGGTACTGCAGCTCCCTGAATTTCGGGAGCCCTTTTATATTGAATGTGACGCCTCGGCACAGGGTTGCGGTGAGGTTCTCCAACATGGCCATCCGCTCGTCTATTTTAGTTGGTGTACTGCTCTCCACCATCGCAAGTTGTCTGCCTACGAACAGGAATTGATCGGCCTAGCCAAGGCCGTCCAACACTAGCGCCCGTATTTATGGGGCCGTTCTTTTGTTGTGTGTACGGACCACTACAATTTGAAATACCTACTAGAACAGCACTTGATGACCGTTCTGCAACAACGTTGGGTGAGCAAATTACTGGGGTTCGACTTCACCGTAGAATACGAAGTCGGGGACTTAAATCGAACCGCGGACGCTCTATCCCGCCTCCACTTCTACGACACCGATCTGCGCCATTTCCAGTCCAACAGCAACTCCATTGGAAGCCATCTGGGGGTCCATCGCCCAATCTCCCTCCTTCACTGAACTGCTTTAGTGGGCCAAGGACGGTCTCTTACCACACGCTTGGACTGCACATCAAGGGCTCATTCTTTATCGTGGACGGATCTACCTACTGTCGGACACACCCCACATCTTCTCCATTCTGGGAGATACCTACAACCGTGCCCATGAGGGGGTCCACAAAACACTCCACCGCATCCGCGCCGAATTCTATTGGAAAGGGCTATGTCGTCACGTCCATGATTTCATCGCTCAGTGCGCTACATGCCAACAACAAATATTTGCCAACCTTCTACCTGTCGGGCTCCTCCAACCTTTACCGGTGCAACACAAATTGGGTCGACGTCTCAATGGATTTTGTGGAGGGTCTTCCACGCAGCAAGGGGAAATCTGTGTTAATGGTGGTAGTGGACCGATTCTCCAAGGGAGCACATTTTCTTCCACTAGCTCGTCCTCTCATCGTCGAGCGCGTGGCTCAACTCTTCTTCACCGGCATCTTCTGACTGCATGGCTTGCTGAAGAGCATCGTGTCCGATCGTGACATGGTGTTCACCAGTCGTTTCTGGAAAGAGCTTTTCACCTTAAGCGGAACAAAATTGGCTTTTTCATTGTCATAACACCGCCTATCACTCGACCCTTCAAACCACACCATTTTGGTTGATCTATGGTTGTGATCCTCCCAAGATGCTCACCTATGGGCGCAGTCTCGCCACACTAGCCCCGGTGGAGCAGGAGCTCCTTGACCGTGACTGGCTCCTTGCCACATCACGCGACCACCAGCTCTGTGCCCAACATCGGATGTTTCCTTCGTCGTCGACGAGTGGGTGTGGCTCAAACCGACCCCACCACCAACTCTCACAGCGTACGACGGATTCCTCTAACAAGTTGAGCCAGTGTTTCTATGGTCCGTTCCAGATCCTCGGGCGCATTGGCGAGGTCTCCTATCAACTTCGCCCGCCACCGGAGGTGCGCATCCACAACGTCTTCCACATCTCCTAGCTCAAACGATTCTGTGGATACCACATGATGCACTGATCGTTACCCATCTCCCTCAACTTGAGGACAAGCTGTCTTCCAACGAGGAAGATGTTACGGAACTATCGCAAGTCAAGGAACCGGACCCGCATTGGGGGCGCAATACCATTGACGCAACACGATCACACCAACATGAAGACGAGCCCAAGAGGGGGGCACGCCACTCTTTTGGCTTTCTTTATATTTACCCATGTGGGGTATCTTGAATGGCAAGTAAGAAGAATTATCCCACCTCCTCTCTCTCTCTCTCCTTCTCACCCCCTTCCCGTATTCTCTCTTTCTCTCTCATCCCCTTCCCGAGTTGGTCGTAATCCGCCTCCAGCCGGCCCTAATCCACCGCCCAAATTGGAGGAGCACCCTACGGCACGGTGGCACATGAGGTCGCAGATAGCGGCACATAACAGCTTCATCCACTCCATCCCCACTACAGTCACCTCCAAAACCACAACCTACAACAACTTTTGTTGTATTCCTCCCAGTAGCAGCCCTCTTGGGCTTCTCTAAGGACGGACAGCCCCTCCTCCCTCCCACCACCAGTCAACCCAAGGTTTCACCCTGTTCTCCCCTCCTCCCACGTTGTCCACCCTCCCAGCTCCCAGAATAGCCGCTGCCAAACCTCCCCGTCACTTACAGGTTGTCACATCCTCCCAACCGCAAGCCACACTCTGTCCTCCATTACATCCCCCATCAAGCCTCTACCAGCCACGACAATCATTGTCTAGCCCCCCTTCCCTCCTATGAGAAGCCGTCAACACTCTACAATCACTGAATCTCTGCATCATCGGCCAGAGCCTCTAATGTGTGACTGTTTGTTGCACAGTTGTTCTATTTTCAATATTGTTGTACGGATTTGATTGTCTATATTCTAATGAAAGTTCTGCTTAGTTAGTGTGTTTATTTTTTGTGACTAATCATAAGTTGCAGGACCTTTTCGCTTGCGCATATTAGCTTTTGGCCCTCCAACCGAAGGAAAGCCTAATTTGTTTGTCTTGTAAAATTGTTTGCAACTAACTTAAAAGGAATGAATTTAAGCTCCAACGGGATAGAGTTTAGGAGTTTAGGTCAACCAACCGACGTGTCCAGTAGTTCTTCCACGAGCACGAGAGGCCCGACACCTAACTTTGATACATCTCATCCTAATGAGGTTCAGTGTCTGGCGAATAGTATACCACTTAATTATAGGGCTGAGTCTGATCATGACGTTGCATTGCAGGTGGAGAGTGATATTATCATGACTAGTAAATAAGATCACGAGAGTGAGGATGAGCGGTCGAGTGACCCTGTGGTGGTATATTCATCCCTACAGCCTATATAGGCCTACTTATTCATTCAACAAGAGACCCATCTTTGAGTGATGGTTCCTTAGAATCTCTGTATGTCATGATGTAGAGTCATACCTTACATGAAAATCGAGAGATTAGTGTTGATTTATTAGTAGATGCCTCACCTGCCTTTGAGGACACAACTTCCACGATGATACTTATATGTAGGATCATCTCATTATTAATGGTTTCTTTGACGAGTCCCCTGATGAGCTTCCCAATAAACCATCGCTTCCTTGTGAGGATGAGATTCAAGTGAGCAATCCATTTACAAGTGGATCATTGACATCTCCTCAAATCATATCCATGATTGGCACACCTAAGCGCGGACCCTGAGTTTAACATGGTCCCTTGTACTATTGATGAGTTCTTGGGCATACTGTCTGCTAACAAACCAGATGAGTTTTTCTTCTAGAAGACACCCTCCACATTCTATAGTCGCATCTTATTGTCGATATCTTGAGTATTCATTCGGGTGATCGTCGCACTTGCAACAAGTTTTCATACGCACTGTCTGGTGAACCTCTTGACATGTAACATCTTTTGAGAGAGTTGGCACATCATGGACTCGTACATGAGTGCTGAAGAAAGGCAGTCTTTTGGGTGTTCGTCGCACACCTGATGAATACTTTTACACCCTTCCTAAAGAGCCACCTGATAGGCGACCCAATTTTAGAGACCTACAGATTGTTGTCGGACCTCCACTTAGACAGTGTGTCATGTCTGTTGTACTTCATTTGCATCATTTTCATGAGTCTATTGAATAATTTGTTCATCATCTACATGAATTACATGAATCGATCATACATTGCATCAAATAATGAAATGTATATATTTATGCAGATAGCCACAAACGGCACCAGATTTTTCATGAAGGCGGCCAAGTGTTGATCCCATACAGAGAATCTCCCTAAGGGGCCATATAAAATTTGAATGTCAAGCGAATGGATCTCTACACAGTCGTACGAAGGATCAAAACGAACACCTACGAGCTTGACATCGTTAAGAGTACGGGTATCCATCTTGTATCCAACATCGAAGACTTGAAACTTTACTGGCTTACTTCAAAACTCGCGAGTACGCGGACCTGTACCTTGGGCTTATCCCTGAGCCTCACCTTTTGCAGCCATTATCCCATCATCACCTTCTCCTGAGCTTCGCTCAACCCAGTGTAAATCACATAAGGTTTCACCGACACTACGATCGATCTCTTTGAGACCACCAGCACGTCATTTGACTTCTGAGAGCATAATTGACATTGTAGCTCACGAGTGCATAACCACACCTAATGGAAAGACATAGAGGTACCATGTTCATTGGAGAGGACGTACTTTCATCGATGTAAATTGGATGGCATCCAAAGAGCCACATCGACTCTTACCACTTCATACACTGAGAGAAGCCCATCTCTATTCATCAAGAGAAGAATTCCTTCAAGACTGGGAGAATGATGGGGATTTACGAGAGAGTATAGCATGATATTTAGGCTCGTTCAAGGTTAATTTGATGTCTGTCTGGCATCACCTAATGGATGATCGGTTGCATTAGGATTGACGCTTTGACTTTTGGTGTGTATTTTTTTTAGGGAAATCAGACAACCATCAAATACAACCATTCATAGCTGACCAAGATGATGGCTCGAAATCATGTTTTATTATAAATAAGAAAGTAGGGGCAGTCATCATTGCAAATCTAGGAGAATTTCATCCCGGAATCCGATGATTGCTCGTGGTGCCGACTCTACAAAACCAAGGAGACGACTCTTTGAATTTTCTTACCTTATTCTCCCCTTCATAAGCTCATCTCCGCCCCATTTCCCCCTTCCATAGATTCATCCATGGATACAAACAGCTCCATCCCCACTACAGTCACCTCTAAACCACCGTATATAGTAACCCCTAATGAATTCCTCCAAGCAACATGATACGATCTAGCAAGAAGTAGAGAGGAAAAAGGAGAAACTAGAGGGGAAGAAGAAGAGACTAGGGTTAGGGTTTGAGAGTAGAGGAGGAGAATACCTGATAGTTCATGAATGATCATCCCAAGCATCCCCGGGCTATAAATACCCGGGGAAAGAGGGGGCCGGCCGGCCCCTCAAGTGGGGCTGAACCGGAGTGGTTCAGCCCCTATCCCGGCCGGTTTATTGTGTGGGGGCTGAACCGGATGGTTCAGCCCCGTTGTCTTGAGCGCGCTCCTTGATCCGTCGTGAGTACTTATGTCCCGAGAACCCAAGCGGGTGTGGGGGCATAACATTCCCCTCCCCATCAAGCACCACTTGTCCTCAAGGTGGAAGTCTGGAAACCGCTCTCGGAACTCTAGCAAGTCAACCCAGGAGTTGTGAGTTGCATCCATCTGCTGCCATTTGACAAGCACTGCTGGTCGGTATTCCGTGCCCGACTTCTTCCACTTGGTGAGCAAAATAGTTTCGGGGGATGGCCGCAACTCACCCGTGCTGGTTGCCTCGGGTAGGAAAGGGCTGGCCTGAACGGAAGCCCCGAGCTTTTTCTTTAAAACAGAGACATGGAATGTCGGGTGGATGCGGGACCCCGCCGGAAGATCCAAGGTATATGCGACAGGGCCCACCCGGCGTAGGATGCGAAATGGCCCGTAGTAACGTGGGGCGAGTTTCTGATTGACCCTCCGAGAGACAGACAGCTGGCGGTAAGGTTGGAGCTTGAGGAAAACCTCATCGCCCACTGCGAATTCCCGTTCGGTGCGGTGTTTGTCTGCCTGCGCCTTCATGCGGTCCTGAGCGACCCGCAGATTGTCCCGAAGTACGGCTAAGGTGCGATCCCGGTCCTGAAGTGTCCGTTCCACGGCTGGAAGAGCGGTGCTGGCGGGTTCATAAGAGCTCAAAGTAGGGGGAGGACGGCCGTACACCACCTCGAATGGGGTGAGCTTGCTAGCCGTGTGGAAAGACGTGTTGTAGCAGTACTCCGCCCAATGCAACCAACGGGTCCACGTGCGCGGCTCATCCATCACAAAACACCGCAAGTAAGTCTCCACCCCCCTGTTGAGGACCTCCGTCTGTCCGTCAGTCTGAGGATGATGGGCGGTGCTCATGCGTAGCGTGGTACCCTGTAGCCGAAAGAGTTCCTTCCAAAAACTGCTGATAAAAACCGGATCTCTGTCGGAAATGATGGAGCGCGGAAGTCCATGGAGGCGCACAATCTCCCGCGCAAATAACTCTGCAACTGTCTCCCCGGTGTACGGATGGCTCAAAGGCAGGAAGTGACCATACTTGGAGAGCTTGTCTACCACCACCAGAATGACGGTCTTGCCGTGGGACTTGGGCAGGCCGTCAATGAAGTCCATGGAGATGGTATCCCAAACCTGGTGCGGAATCTCTAGCGGAGTGAGGAGCCCGGCTGGTGATGTGGTCTCGTACTTCTGGCGCTGGCAAACCTCACACTCCCGCACAAATTGCTGCACATCTCGCCGCATTCCTTTCCAGAAAACATTGGCCCTAAGCCGTTGAAGAGTCCGCAGGATTCCCCCGTGGCCGCCGGTGGGAGAGGCATGAAACTCCTGCATCATCGTTGTCCGCCACGGCGACGCGGATGGAATGACCACTCTGCCCTGAAAGTAAAGCCGCTGGCCCTGAAGATGATAGCCCGGCTCCGTCTCCTTACCCTGCTGTAGCGCCTCAACAATGGTGCGTAACTCGGGGTCCTGGAGTACCTCTGCCTGTATCTCGTCCAAGGTGGTGACGACCGGTCCCGACACGAGAGAGAGAGAGCTCTCTGGTAGGCGGGAGAGGGCGTCGGCAACCACATTATCTCGGCCCCGCCGGTACACAATCTCGTAGTCATACCCCATCAGCTTGGTTAACCACTTCTGCTGCAATGGGGACGCTAAACGCTGCTCGAGGAAGTGCTTCAGACTCTGATGGTCGGTACGGACCTGGAAGTGCTGTCCCAAAAGATAGGGCCGCCACATTTCGACTGCATGGATAATGGCCAACATCTCTTTCTCGTACGTCGAAAGTCCCAACGTCCGAGGGGCCAAGGCCTTGCTGAAGTATGCGAGCGGCCGACCCTCCTGCATCAGAACTGCCCCGAGGCCGACGCCAGACGCGTCAGTCTCCACCACGAACTCTTTAGCGAAATCCGGCAGGGCTAACACCGGTGTAGTCGTCATGGCCTGTTTCAAGGCCCGGAAGGCCTCATCTGCTTCGGTGCTCCACTGGAAGGCATCCTTCTGTAACAGTTGGGTAAGAGGACGAGCGATCTTGCCGTAGTCCTTCACAAAACGGCGGTAGTATCCCGTCAAGCCGAGGAAGCCACGCAAGGCTCGCACTGTCGTGGGCTGGGGCCAAGACACCATACTAGCAATCTTCTGTGGGTCGGCCTGGACCCCACGGGCGGACACTAGGTGCCCCAGGTACTCGACCTCGCTCTGCCCGAACGAGCACTTGGACCGTTTGGCGTATAGGCGGTGCTCCCGCAGTGTGGCGAGGACATGTCGCACGTGCTCCAAATGGTCGTCCCAAGTCCTGCTATAGATTAGTATATCATCAAAAAATACCAGGACATACCGGCGCAGAAGTGGTCGGAAGATCTCGTTCATCACAGCCTGGAAGGTGGAGGGGGCGTTGGCCAACCCGAACGGCATCACCAAGAACTCATAGTGCCCGTCGTGGGTGCGGAACGCCGTTTTATGGACATCCTCTCCCTTCATGCGAATTTGATGGTAACCGGACCGAAGGTCCAGTTTGGTGAACAGACTTGCGCCGTGCAACTCATCCAGCAGCTCTTCAATCATGGGAATGGGAAACTTGTCCTTGATGGTGGAGCTATTCAGCCCCCGGTAGTCGACGCAGAATCGCCAGGAACCGTCCTTTTTCTTGACCAATATGATCGGAGAAGAGAACGCGCTGGTGCTGGGCCGAATGATGCCCGTTGCCAGCATCTCCCGTACGCTGCGTTCGATCTCCGCCTTCTGAACGTGCGGGTAGCGGTAGGGACGGATATTGGTAGGGTCCACCCCCGTCTTCAGCTGTATCTGGTGATCCCGGAAGCGCGACGGAGGAAGAGTGTGTGGCTCCTGGAAGACATCCTCGAACTGTGCTAAAAGAAGCTGCAACTGGTCCGACTCCACCTGTGTTTCGGGTCCCTCAGCCGTCACCCCAAGTATCATGGCCATCATACTCCCCTGCTCCTCCAGTCTCAGCAGACTTCGTAGTGAGATCTCCTTGGGGGGGGAGGATCGTATACCGTGTAAGCAGTAATCGGTCCCCTGCTGCGTGAACTCCAGTGTCATGCGGTCCCAGTCCGTAGTCACCCGCCGTAGTTGGCGGAGCCACTGTACCCCAAGGACCATATCGGACCCCTTAATCGGCAGGAGGTAGACATCGGTGCTACACACATATCCCGTAAGATGTATCTCCACTCCCTTCAGTGCCCCTTCGCACCGCAACTTGCTACCATCCGCGACCATGACCTGGAAAGCCGCATTCTTGTCTACTGGGTGCCCTGCCCTCAGTGCCACCTCCGGATTGATGAAATTGTGGGTGCTCCCACTATCAATGAGGATGGTGACCCTTTGTTTGCCAATCCTGCCCTTGATCCGCATAGTGAGGGGGGCCATACACCCCTCCATGGCCTGAATCGAGACTCCAAACTCCGCCAAGTCCAACTCCTCCTCGTCCTCGATGCCCGGGGTGTCCTCCTCCTCATCCTCCTCGCGCAGCATGAAGACTTGCACCTTTTGGCAGCGATGCCCCGGGGCGTATTTCTCATCGCAGTTGAAGCACAATCCCTTCTCCTTTCTGGCCTGTAGCTCAGGCCAGGTGAGTCGCGTCACTGTCGGTCGAGCCGCCGGTGCCTGCTCCCTTCTACCTGCCGCTGGGATGGGTGGGGCTCTTGGTGGAGCCCGATTCTTCTGTCGGTTGAAGCGCTCCTCCTGTATGCGCGCCAGACTGATGGCATGACTAAGGCTGCGCGGCATGTACGCATGGACCTCATCCCTCAAATGATCCCGCAGGCCGGATATGAAGCAACTGAGGAGCGTCTTCTCCTCCCAATTGACCCGGTTTGCTAGCTTCTCAAAGTCCGCTCGGTACTCCATCACTGTACCCTTCTGACGAAGCTTCTGCAGCGTGGCCTCCACATCCTCGTATTCCAACGGCCCAAAACGTGCCACGAACCCTTCCACAAAGTTGGCCCATGTTGCGTATCCGTAGGCCCGTATGAACCACTGAGCCCACTGGTATGCGTCGTCTTCCAGATGGAAGGACGCCAACTGCACCACTGGTCATCTGGAATCTCCTGATAAGTGAAAAACAGCTCAGCCTTTTGCACCCACTCCAACGCATCCCCGCCGCGGAATTTAGGGAAATTCATGCGAGTTCTCTTCGGAGGCATGTAGGGTCGTTGATGCATGTCGCCGTGTCTCCCGTTAAACTCCGGTCCCTGTGGTGGTCGGCCGTAATGGTCATGGAAGTTCGCTCCCCCTTGGCCGCCGCCCCATTGCTGTCCTCCGCCTTGAAATCCTTGTCGGGGAGGCTGTTCGTGCCATGTTTCGCCGTTGCCGAACCTCATCGGCCCTCCCACGTGCTGTGGCGTCGGTAGAAGGCCCATTCTTCCTCCGAAATTGGCGTTGACAGCCCCCGGTGGTCGCAAGGGCACTGCTGGAGCCTCGCGGGTCCGCCAGGGCTCTGCCGCGGCCCTCTCCTGGGTGGCGGAAGGACCGCCTGGTCCGCTTCCAGCCGGCACGCCCGGATGCGGCGGGTGTTGGGCGGCCCAGGTCGGCGGGTGTCGGGGGGGGTAGCTGCCCCCTGGGTGGCTGTAGTCGGCGCTCCCCGACGCCCCTGTCCAGCCCGCCTGGCTGGGCGGCGCTCCGGTCCAGGCGGGGGCCGATCCGAGGCCCGCGGGCTCCGTGCGGCTCGGATCGGTCCCGATCCCGCCCTGGAACAGATTTCCGGAGCCGGCTGCCCCTCCATTGGTTGCCGGTTGGCCATTTTGCGACGCCTCCGCCTCCGAATCGCTGCCCGGAACCGCTTTTCCCTTCAACGACTGCATCAACAGCGCCTTGATCTCTTCCATGCGTCCATCCATGCGTTCTTCCATGCTCTTCGTGGACGTGTTCAAGCGAGCCTCCATTGCCGTCACCGAATCCGCCAACCCTACGTAGTTCTCCTCTAGGGTTGCCAATCGTGACGCTTCCGCCTCCGAGCGAGTCACCATGGTCGCAGGAAAGTTGCTCTGATACCAAATGATACGATCTAGCAAGAAGTAGAGAGGAAAAAGGAGAAACTAGAGGGGAAGAAGAAGAGACTAGGGTTAGGGTTTGAGAGTAGAGGAGGAGAATACCTGATAGTTCATGAATGATCATCCCAAGCATCCCCGGGCTATAAATACCCGGGGAAAGAGGGGCCGGCCGGCCCCCTCAAGTGGGGCTGAACCGGAGTGGTTCAGCCCCTATCCCGGCCGGTTTATTGTGTGGGGCTGAACCGGATGGTTCAGCCCCGTTGTCTTGAGCGCGCTCCTTGATCCGTCGTGAGTACTTATGTCCGAGAACCCAAGCGGGTGTGGGGGCATAACACAACACCCTTCCAAAGCTTCTCCAATCTCCAAGGCTCGCCAGCCCCTCCACCTCCCTCTCGCCACCAATCAATCCCTCTCCTCCCCATGTCCTCCCCTCCCCCCACATTGTTCACCAGTTGTTGCCCTCCATAGATTCATCCATGGACACCAACAGCTCTATCCCCACTACAACCATCTCTAAACCACCGCATATAGTATCCCCTGTTGAATTCCTCCAAGCAACACCCTTCTAGGGCTTCTCCAATCTCCAAGGCTCGCCAACCCCTCCACATCCCTCTCACCACCAGTCAATCCCTCTCCTCCCCATATCCTCCCCTCCCCTTAAGTTGTTCATCCCTCCTAGCTTTCTGAAAAAGACGTTGCCAACCCCCCAACAGCCGCCTACCTGCTACTGCAACCTCCCAGCCGTGAGCCACCCTCTTCCCTCCATTTCAGCTTCCATCCCAACTAATTCCAACCCCATCCAGCCTATACCAGCCACCACAGTCACCTTCCAGCCCCCCTCTCTTACTCCAAGCAGTCGTCAAGACCTCTACAATCACTAGATCACCACACCATCACCCACGACCTCCTATTTGTCAATATTTATTGTACTGTAATTCTATTTTCATTACTGTTGTACGTATTTGATTGTTTATATTTTTATGGAAGTTTTGCTCTGCTACTGTGTTTATTTTTTGTGATTAATCATGACTTGTATAATCCTTTTGTTTGCGCATATTAGCTTTTGGCCCTCCAATCGGAGGAAAATCTAATTTGTTTTCCCTTTTCCTTGAAAATTGTCAACTGTTGTGGTAATTGCGCGTGATTTATGTACTTATTATTACTTGCAATTCATTGTTAGGTTGTTATCTGCTTGCATACACCATCCTAGGCTAAACAGGAATAATTTCCCCAGCACTATACCTAGGGTGGCATGTTTACATTTCACACACCTAGCCTACCATATATTAGTTCTTTTAGTGCAAATGAATGTGTATAGCATAGAGGAACAACTGGTAAAAACTCAAGGTCTAGATAACCACCTCACCACTAGCTCTTCCTTTGAACCATAGGATTGGAATATCAATAATCCTCTCAAACAGCTGCAAAAAATCATTAAAAGCTCCATCAACCTAGATGTAAACTCTAGAAGAGCCAAAAGTTCCAAAGAAAGCAATCATATGCAAACTAGTTGTTAAAGTCATTTCTTTACAGGAGCAAATAGGCTTGCAATCTTCAAGTTGGCATGCCACTTCTGCTCAATAGTATCGACAAAAACAACAGTTGTTAGTTTCCCTCCATTATAAGAAGTGCTGCCAGTTCTCCATCCCAAACAGTTCCCACTCACTTGCACAAGTATGCGACTGTAGTGGTTTTGAAACTTTACGCACCCAGTTGCATTAACCATTTCCCTACGAAAAACTCAAATATTGAAAACAACATCATGCAAAATGTATACTCTAAATATGAAAAGATAGAATTCATTGTTTGGTAATATGTTACAAGGCACTGATCAAAAATATATAAAAACTTGAAATTGCATTTAAAAGAAAAATGAGCCACTAAAACAAAAGCTTTCTAAGGTATTATACATAATTTCAGCTCCATGGGTTGGCACGTAATTCCTACAGAAATAAAATTCATAAAATGATACCGGAAATGTGAAGGATTTAAATTATGTGACATATGGCACAGATATAGGAAATGGAAAATTTTAGAAAAGTAGAACATGGTTATGAAAGGAAGTATGCAAGAAATAGAGTACACTCGCAATTATGCATATAAAAATTTAAGCAAACACGTCTATGACCACATTTCACATAAGTCACAATATAGCTGTTACCATCTTCCTAAATTTGATTTCTAAAATTATTAAATAGAAAACTGTGTGATGAATCATATGAGGGGCTTGGGCATTCCTAATGAATTTTTTATCATCGTCGTTATCATAATCAAAAATTGCATCCCAAGTATCTGTGGTCAGTTCTATGAATTCTCCATTTCTTTATTCATTCTTATTGATAGTTGCCCAAGGTGTTAAACCTAGTCTACACAAATCAACATTAACAACCTTCAACCAAACTCAAAGTCTAACCATTCTCCAACATAGTGCATAGACATTAAATCAATCCTCTCATCTAATGCACTTTTGAACAATCCCCTTTGTTGAGAGTAGCCTCACATCGAGAAACTAACATAGTATTGGACACTTTACATAGATTTTAGATCTCTCCCACTCTCTAATCAATTGATTTAGGTTAGATACTTGGATTTTAACAAGGTACCAGAGTAAGATAGGCCCAAAGATCCATTCCACATCACCCAATTAAACAGAGAAGTAATCCGTGTGTTAAAGGTCAAGGATCCTACACAAAAGAGGGCTAACATAGTCTTATATATACTTAATATAGATCTTTGGCCTCTCCATCCCCAACAAAAAGCCCATATCATCTAATTTTCTTTCTATGCTATCTTTGATAGATGTCACTTTCACATTTTTCTCTAATATAATCAATTTTTCATTAAATTTTTCATGATGCGCGATCATTTATTTAGAAGGGGAGCCTTGGCACACCGGTTGAGGTATTGTCATGTGACCTTGAGATCACGAGTTCCAGTCTTGGAAGCAGCCTCTTGCAAAAAAGCAGGGTAAGGTTTGCATGCATTTCACCCTTGTGCTAAGACCCTTTTTGCGCGGGGATGCATTGTGCATCGGGTTGCCTTTTTTTACACAATCATTTATTTTACTAGATTAATAATATATATATATATATGAAAAAAAATCATCAACTAACTTAACAAAAAGATCACTTTCGCAATTTATGCTCTTTGTACGAAACTGAATTGATTCTGCAAACTTCGTGTGTGTTTTACGCATATGCTCCATAAGATTCACATAGCATCATTGTCTAACTTACAAGTTAGATTCTTATACAATTAAGACTATTGAAAGCGACCTTTGTTCTTAAATATTGGTACTATAAAGTTATTTCTTGAATCCTTTGGACTAGTATTCAAAATTTTATTGAAAAAATCTACCAACCACTCCACTACAATATCCCGTATAATTTTTCAAATATCAATATGCATCTCATCAAGACCTAAACTATTACAATTCCATTCGTACCTCATGGAGATCTAAAATATTGCATTTAAGCATCTTCAAAGTTAAATCTACGTCACTTTCTTGAATCAATATATAACATAACTCATAATTTAATTCGTTATACTTTTCCAAAATATTTACTTTTTTAACTCTTATTTAATTACAAAAAGTGAAATGAACATAGAATTGTTTAAATTATTAGGGTAAAACAGCCCTCCAAATATAGAAAGAAAGGGCTTAATACAATTATCCATATGATATGTGTGACAAAATATATAATTCAAACAAATATGACTAACTCTAACATTATCACTCAAGTTGGAATATAAATCAATCATGTTCATCTTTATGAACATGTTTAAAATGAAACAATCCAACCTAGTTTAACAACAAATCAGTAGTCCGATCGAGCTCTGTGATAAGAAGTAAACTAAGTAACGGTAATAAATTGATACATAGCATGCATAAATAAAAGCATTGAAAGAAACTTACAGCATAAGTAAAATAAGCAGTTAAGAGTAAACAAGGGTACCTCAATTTTGATTCACAGAACCAACTAATAAAGGAAAGAACTGCAAAATCTGAATTATTGAAAGCCTACATATTGTCTGTTACATGAAAACACTGGACAATTCCAATACATAAAGTCCAAAAAACAAGTACGACTACTAAACTGAAATACAACGGAAGAACCATGACGCTTATCCTACGCATAGCTCCCCACTGGTGGCACCTGTAAAAAATTTTTCGAAGACAGGTCAGCCCAACTGGTGAGTAAGAAAGACTACTTCTCGCAGTAACTAGAAATACATATTTTTTTGCTAAAAAATAGGTGAATTTGAATATTAATATATGCTTATGAATATTCTATTTGTAGTCTTATAACTCATTATCTATAAAGATGTATTATGGATTATATCTTATTATCAGAGTTCTTGTTTGTACTGAATTTTAATACTATGGACCCTTCCTAAAGATTGGGAAAATAGATTTCATCTTTATGGTTTGTTGTACGAAATCTGATTATGGAGCCCGAATGGCGACCCAAAGGTGGCCTGAACTGGAGTGCTCCTAGAGTGGAATACTGACTCGTATATGAAAATCTCCAAGTCTGGAACTGTGGATTATGGAGCCCGTATGGTGACCTGAAGGTGCACTGAACTGAAGTGCTCCCTGAGTGGAACAAGGTCTCGTATCTGAAAATCTCTAAGTCTTGAACTGTGGTTGACAATCTCACATCTAAGGCACATATGAACTGTTGGTCGGATGCGAATGAGGTCACAAATATAAAGCTTATTACGTGTTCTGGGCTTTTGCATTTAGCCTAATTGCACCTTGTAGAAATGGAGAAAGCCAACCTTGTATATATGTCCACTTGGTACAAATACAAAGAATGAGTACATATATATAGATGAGAGAAAGAGAGAGAAAAGTCCTATACACAATGTGGGACTAAAGAGAGGAGAGAAAAACAATAAATGCGATACAAATGGGCCTAGTTTAAGTGGGCTTTTCCAACACTCCCCCGCAAGCTGGAGCGTATAGGTCATATGCACCCAGCTTGGACAAACACTGGTAGAACAGGGTGCTTGATAAGGCCTTTGTGAGGATGTCGGCAACTTGATCAGTTCCTGGAACATGCTTCAATTCAAGTTTCTTCAATTGAACCTTCTCACGAACAAAGTGACAGTCAACTTCGATATGTTTTGTGCCTTCATGAAACACCGGATTCTTTGCGATGTGTATGGCGGCTTGACTATCACAAAATAGAACAGCAGAGGAGGGGAGTTTTACTCCCAGGTCAGTAAGGAGACTTTCAAGCCATGTGAGTTCTGAGACAACCGAGGTCATCGATCGGTATTCAGCTTCTGCAGAGGAACGGGCTACCACAGCTTGTTTCTTACTCTTCCACGTAATAAGATGACCACCAAAATAAGTACAGAACCCACTAGTTGACCTTCGATCGTCCAGGGAACCCGCATAGTCGGCATCAGAATAGGCAACCAATGCGGGAGCAGAGTCGGAGGTTTTGTAAACCAGCCCTTGACCCGAAGCTCCCTTAAGGTATCGAAGAATCCGTTCAACCGCTTGAAGATGAGAAGCCCGGGGGGCATGCATGAACCGACTGACAACCTCAACTGCAAACGATATATCCGGCCTCGTGACTGTTAGATAGATCAACTTTTCCACAAGGCGTCGATAGTATTCCGGGTTCGGAAGCAGCAAATCGTCATCCGATGCATGAGCGCATAGTTTGTGATTTGCCTCCATCGGGGTACAAGCTGGCTTGCAACCAGACTGACCAGCATCTTTGAGAAGATCGAGACAGTACTTTCGTTGGGAGAGCACCAACCCGTCCGGCCGCCGGGCGATCTCGAGACCAAGGAAGTAGCGAAGTTTCCCCAGGTCTTTAGTTTGAAAAATAGTGCTCAGATGTTGTTTGACGTCTTGAATCCCCTTTGAGTCATCCCCAGTGAGAAGAATGTCATCAACATAAACCAACAGAAGGACGGTGCCAGTGGCCCGGTGTCGGGTAAAAAGGGAGAAATCTGCAAAACTCCGAGTGAACCCCATGGCCCGAACCACCTTGCTAAACTTGTCAAACCACGCCCGAGGGGACTGTTTGAGACCATAAATTGACTTTTTGAGAAGACATACCCGAGACTCCCCCGTGGTCTCAAACTCGGGCGGTTGGCGCATGTAGACGGTTTCCTGAAGGTCGTCATTTAAAAAGGCGTTCTTGATGTCGAGCTGATGAAGGGGCCAGTGGCGGTGCACCGCGACGGAGAGAAGAACGCGGACAGTGTTGAGCTTGGCCACCGGAGAGAAGGTTTCCTCATAGTCGAGGCCCTCCTGTTGAGTGAAGCCACGGGCCACAAGACGGGCCTTCAATCGGGCAATAGTGCCATCCGGAGCATGCTTGATGGCGAACACCCATTTACACCCAACAGGGTGCTGACCGGGAGGTAAGGGAACCAAGACCCAGGTCTGGTTGGCCCAGAGGGCCGTCATTTCTTCGTCCATGGCAGCCCGTCAGACAGGATGGTGAAGCGCCTCCTGCAAAGAGTTAGGGACCGAAACAGAGGATAATGAGGTGGCAAAGTGAAGAAGAGAGGGAGAGATGCGATGGAGAGAGACGTAATTCGCCATTGGATGAGCGGTAGAGACGGGAGCCGGAGCAGCAGGGAGCAGAGCACCAGAGGGCGAAGCCGACTGCAGAGGGGCAACGGGATGAGGAAGCGACGAGAATAGACCCGGATAACCGGGGGCGGTGGACGGACATGAGGTAGGGAAGGCAGAGAGGATGAGGAGTGAGAAGCAGGAATGACAGGACGAACGACGGGAGCTGGACTCAGAGCGACATCGAGAGCAGGGAAGAATGGAATATCTTCACGAAAAGTGACGTCAGCGGAGACAGTAACCTTGCGGGTGGCAGGCGAATAGCAGACATAACCCTTCTGAGTGCGCGAGTACCCCACAAAATATGCTTGGTGGCACGAGGGTCCAATTTGTCTGTGGAGGGACCGAGGTGGTGAACGTAGCAGGTACACCCAAACACCCGGGGAGGAACGGGAAAAGGCGGAGTTGTGGGAAAGAGGAGGCTGAAGGGAGTAGCATACTGGAGGACGGAAGACGGGAGACGGTTGATGAGGAAGCAAGCCGTGGAGAGCGCGTAGTTCCAGTATGGTTTGGGAACCTGCATTTGAAGCATAAGGGAGCGAGCGACATCAAGTAGGTGACGATTCTTGCGTTCGGCGACACCATTCTGTTGTGGAGTGTACGGACACGAGGTTTGGTGAAGAATGCCGAACTCAGAGCAGAGAGTGGCAAAGGTATGGCTGGTGTACTCCCGCGCATTGTCAGTACGAATAGTGCGAATAGGCGCAGAGAACTGAGTGCGAGTCTCAAGTATGAAAACCCGGAATACGCGGGGAAGTTCAGAGCGATCCCGAAGGAGATATAACCACGTCATGCGAGAGTAATCATCAATAAAAGTAAGAAAATACCGATAGCCAGAAATACTAGTAAATTTGTACGGACCCCATATATCGGAGTGTACTAAAATAAAAGGAGCGGAGCTCCGAGTACAATGAGGAGGGAACGATGAACGGGGCTGTTTGCCCAAAATACATGTGTCGCAGCGAAAAGCAGGGAGAGTAACATCAGGAAGAGCCTTCCGGAGGACTGGAAGAGGAGCATGTCCCAGACGGCGATGTCAATCCGAAGAGGAGATAGATGCGAGGACAGTGGGAGAGTCGTCAAGAAGATAGAGCCCATTCTGCAGTCGTCCTCTACCAATGATAGTCCGCGTCTGCTGATCCTGTATGAGAAAAGAAGAAGAAGTAAATGTCACGGAGTAATTAGAATCAGTGGTAAGGCGACCAACAGATAGAAAATTGAAAAGAGAGCTCGGAACATGTAGAGCCGAGCGCAGGAGGAGAGAAGAGGTGAGTGAAATATCAACACATCCAGAGACTGGAACTGATGCCCCATTAGCGACAGTAATGTACTTCGGGTGAGGTGAAGACAAGTACTGAGGTGGCCGAACAGAGGTGATATGATGGGTGGCACCAGAATCAAGGATCCAGCGCGTGCCAGAGGATAGGCAGGCGATACCTTCATTGGAGATAGAAGCAGCAGAGGCAACCGAGGCAGGCGGACGACTGAGCAGGCCATGAAGATGCTGGAGCTGAAGACGAACTTCGTCGAGATCAGTACGAGGGGAAGCAGAGTCGGTAGTAGCAGCAGAGGCTTGCGGACGAGGAGGTCGGCCATGTTTGCGATAGCATGTGGCCTCAAGATGTCCATCTTTACCGCAGAACGAGCACTTAGGCCTAAACCGGCCACCTCGACCCCGGCCGCGAGAGTCAGAGCGGCCACCACGGGCAGAAAAGGGAAGAGGCAATAAGGGAGCTGATGCCTGTTGAACAAGGGCCGGAGAAGGAAGTCCGGGCACATCCGGAGGCGGGGAGACTTTGAGAAGCATTGAGCACACATCGGAAAAAGATGGTGTAACGGTAGAGGAGAGGATGTGAGCCCGGACACTGTGAAGATGAGGTGGTACCCGGGCCATCATCATGGCGATACCCACAGCTTCCTTTTGGGTACGTTGAGCAGCAAGATCTAAAGTTGGAGGCTGATGGTGGATCCAAGCCTCAACCAGAGACCGGGCCTGAGCAACAAAGGACGTCAGGTCGGTTGCGCCACTGCTATCAAGGGCCTGGAGAGCAGTGATGATGTCATATAGATGGTGGAGACTATCCTTGCCAGAGTAGAGGGTGTGGAGCTCGTCCCACATGCCTTTGGCCGTCTCATGATACATGGTCAGGCGATAAGATTCGCCATCAAGAGAGTTGAGAAGCCAAGTCTGCACACGACCATCATTGCGTAACCATTCCTCAGTAGGGATACCGATAACGGTCTGAGTCAAGTGATGAAGGAACCCCTTTGACTGAAGGACACGGCGAACCGAGTGTGCCCATTCCACAAAGTTCTTTTTGCCAGTGAGAGAAATTGTAGTGATCTGAAGCTCGTCGCGGACTTCCTGGAGAGAGGCCGGGCGTTCAGGAGGAGGAACAGCCGTGCCGACAGAATCCGCAGATGTAGACATGGGGGCGACCTGGAGGAGAGGAAGCGGAAAGACAGCGGACTGGATGAGGCCGCGGCGAGCTGGAGGAGGCCGCGGCGAGCTGGAGGAGGCCGCGGCGGACTGGAGGAGGCAGCGGCGGACTGAGGAGGCCGCGGTGTGCGCACAGACGCTCAGCAAGGAGCGGGCTAGGTGAGGCTGCGGCGGACTGGAGGAGGCCGCGGTGAGCACAGAGACGCTCAGCAAGGAGCGGGCTAAGAGAGGCCGCGGCGGATTGAAGAGGCCGAGGCGGACTGGGTTAGACCGCGGCGGACTGGATCAGACCGCGGCGGACTGTAGCGAGCTGAGAAGAGAGGACAAGCCAGGGAAGCACGGCAGGACGCGGGAACAAGAGAGCGACCGCAGCGGGCTGGACCAGTCCGCAAGACTGAAAGAACGCAGAGAGGCGAGCCCGCGGCGGACAGGGAAAAGATCTTGGCCGCCTGAAAAGAAAGGAGAGCAGTCTCAGGCAGGAGAGAAGTGCGGACAGGAGGCCGCCGCGCTTACGGCGGGCGAAAGAGACCAAGAAGAAGAGGCGAATACCGAGTTCGCAGCGGACAGAAGGAGATCGCGGAGCTAGGGATCGAGTTCGCCGAGGTCGCGCCGGACAAGAAGAGGCCGCAGCGGACTAAGGGAAGCAGTGGACCCCACAGGATCAGAGAGAGGGCTATAAAGAGGGGCCAGAAGAGGAAGGAAGAGGAGGGAAGAGGAGTGGTTCCACGGGATGAGAGGAAGCGGTCTGGACAAGGGAGGCCGCAGGGGGGGAAGCGACTAGGAGGCGCGGACACACACACGCAGGCCGCAGAGACCGCAGGCCGCAGGGCGGATAGGAAAGGGAGTCCGCAGGAGTCCGGAACCTGGCTCTGATACCATGTAGAAATGGAGAAAGCCAACCTTGTATATATGTCCACTTGGTACAAATACAAAGAATGAGTACATATATATAGATGAGAGAAAGAGAGAGAAAAGTCCTATACACAATGTGGGACTAAAGAGAGGAGAGAAAAACAATAAATGCTATACAAATGGGCCTAGTTTAAGTGGGCTTTTCCAACACACCTGACATCCTTTTTTAACTTTGATCGTATGTTAAGGAGAACTTTTCATGTTTTAAGTCAAATGTCGATTTGCTTAACTGATTGACATTTAATATTTAATTCACAGTTTGTTGTAACATGTATTTGTGTGGCTGGTATTCGCTTGGTAACTTACTAACATGCACTTAAATGTTATACAAGTACAAATCCATATCTCAAATAGATTTCTTTAGCGAAATAGACAGTTTATTTCATAACTGATGATATGTCTAGCCAAGAGAAATCGAACTTCTTACTGAGGCATTGCGACGCTCGTACACAAGACGTGGCGGCATGGCTGTTTAGGTTACTTTGAAGAGCACGCCAAAATTGCTTCGAATTTAACACGAGCTCTTAAACCTTAATCCCCCTTGCAGAACCTAAAGGGGAAAAACGTTAAGTATATAGTTATCACCTCCTAAAATTTCTAGGATAATAATTCATGACGAAGAGGAGGAAAGCTTACCACTTTACTATCAAAGGGGGTTTGCGATTTATAAGGCGTAAAAGGCCACTTCTAAATTGGGGGTTGTCGATCCACCCACGGTGATGCAGAACCAAACCCTAAAATAAAATTTCCATAAGGTTAAGATAGAAGTTCCATAAGAGAGGTTATACAAATATCGGCTGAAATGACAAAGGAAGCACAATGCCTGTGCAAACCAAAAGGGAGGGTCTATCCACCACAAGCCTCTATTGTGGAGTCCCGATTAAGGCTCCTGAAATTTCTGGAATAGAAAAACCCCTGTCTAAAATTTTCTAAGATCTGGGGCTGTGGCTGACGATCTCACATCTGAGGCTCATATAAACTACTGGCCAGATGTGAATGAGGTCACAAATCTAAAACTTATTACGTGTTCTGGGCTTTTGCATTTAGCCTAGTTGCACCTGACATCCTATTTTAACTTTGATCGTATGTTAAGGAGAACTTTTCATGTTCTACGTCAAATGTCGAATTGCTTAACTGATTGACATTTAATATTTAATTCACGGTTTCATGTAACATGTATTTGTGTGGCTGGTATTCGCTTGGTAACTTACTAACATGCACTTAAATGTTACACAAGTACTAATACATATCTCAAATAGATTTCTTTAGCGAAATAGACAGTTTATTTCATAACTGATGATATGTTTAGCCAAGAGAAGTCAAATTTCTTACAGAGGCATTGCGACGCTCGTACACAAGACGTGGCGGCATAGCTGTCTAGGTTACTTTGAAGAGCACCACAGAATTGCTTCTAATTTAACACGAGCTCTTAAACCCCAATTCCCCTTGCGGAACCCAAAGGGAAAAACGTTAAGTATAGAGTTAGCGCCTCCTAAAATTTCTAGGATAATAATTCATGACGAATAAGAGGAAAGCTTACCACTTTACTATCAAACGGGGTTTGTGATTTATAAGGCATAAAAGGCCTCTTCTAAATTGGGGGTTGTCGATCCACCCACGGTGATGTAGAACCAAACCCTAAAATAAAATTTTCATAAGGTTAAGATAGCGGTTCCATAAGAGAGGTTATACAAATATTGGTTGAGATGACAAAGGAAGCACAATACTTGTGCAAACCAAAAGGGAGGGTCTATCCACCACAAGCCTCTATTGTGGAGTCCTGATTAAGGCTCTTGAAATTTCTGGAATAGAAAATTTTCTGAGATCCGGGGAAAAGGAGGAGTCGGCTACATACGAGAAGGGCTCGATTAAATGAAGAGGAGAACCAAAGAGGGGCCTAACCTTACTGGAAAGATAGGAGGGAGTCTCCAATCGGCGGTCCAAGGAGAACGTGAAAACCGCAAGCTTAAAATGTTTGAAACTGAAAAATAGGGGAAACGAGAGCATCAAACTCAAAGTAGATGTCAGATTAGGTGGTTACCCATCGGCTAGGGTTGAGGGAAAAACACTACTGCGACCACCCGAAGTGAGAAAAAGACTCGACGGGGATGTCGTTTCCGCATGGAGGCACCGTCAGATCCAGAATAGACAAAACCTGGTCGAATGGAGTCGTCTACGAGCAAGGAGAGGCGTGGCTTGATCGGTCGGGAGCGGCTGCGAGCGGAAAGGAGAACGACAGTTTCGGCGAGCACCTAACGGGAGCGGGATTAAGGCTTTTGCTAATGTCGTGGGGGAATAAAGGTATCGTCATTGGCTTAAATAAACTGAAACTCACGATTTAAAGAGGGGAAATACATAACTCTCTAATAATCATCTTTATTTAGTATTATGCCACTAGCAATTTAAAAACCTTCTAGATTAGTGAAACACAAATTTCAAATCAAGATGAAGGACGATACGCAATATATTATTTTATTATATTTTATTTTTAAACAATACAGCTTAATCGTAAAATACGATCAATTACCTTGGTTCGATGGCAATGCATGAAATTTTTACACGCACGCGAGTCCGACAGTAAAGATCATCTTCGTTAATAAACCTACGGGTGTTACATAAAAAGGGAGGCGGGAAGAGATTTGGTAAAAATGTCCGCAAGTTTCTTAAAAAAACATCAAATAGAGTGCATATTCGTTCACTAATAATTCTTCACAGATGAATGATAATCCAACTCCATATGTTTGGTTCTCTCATAGAACACTGGATTCTTTGATATATGAATTGTTGTTAACCATATACGTTAGCAAACAAGTAATGTGTGTCTCATTATCTCATCCTGATCCATTTCAAGAGTTCTAAGACACCAGTTTACAAGTTGTCGGTACTACAGCATTCTGCCTCGGCACTACATCCAAGGTTGTAAATATCATGGCGACAACATGTCGGATTGAATTTTTAGATGAGAGATGTCGAAAATCGGATACATGTCGGGGATATTTTATAATATAAGATTTGCATATCATATACTAAAAAAAATTTTATGTATGTTACGTACACTTATATATATACAAGTAAAAAAATTAACTTAACAAATAGCTGAATATATATCCCAAAATAAATGCGAGGAGGATACAAAATAAAATATCATTAACAAGTACAAATCGATTTATTGTAAAATATATTTTATATCATGCAATAATTTCATTTTGATAATCGTAAGTTTTATAAACCAACCTATGTCGGCCCCAAGCCCGGATGAAAAATGGTGAGGTTGTGTTAGGTTGACGGCCAGCATAAAATTTAATCACACTTATGAATATGAATCATTTGAGAAATTGTGCAAAAGCTAGGTTGTTCCCCTCAAGAAACGTGTCGCATGGTCCGAATGCGGCGTCTTGGCAAGGACCGTTGCATCTCTAGAACATGGGTGTAGTGTTAAATATGCAGGAGTCTCCGTCGTATGGTTTGAATACGGCGTCTTGGCAAGGACCATTGCACCTCCAAGAGGAGTCGAGTGTAGTGTTAAGTAAGCAAAAGTCCTCACATATTAGACGTCCTAGGGAACTATGTCGTAGAAATTGTGATTGACTTAGGTTTAGAAGTTGAAATATAAGTACGCTAACGGGAAACAATGGAATTAGTGGATATGATAATTAGAAGAAGGATAAATATTTTATGCATGCAAGAGACTAGATGGGTGGGTGAGAAAGCTAAATTTTTAGATAATTCAGGTTTAAAATTATGGTACACAAGAAAAAATAAAACAAGCAGTGGATTGGGTATTATTGTGGCGAATGAAGTTGTTGGGGATCTGAGGTAAGTAGAAAAGGTGATAGAATCTTATCTCTTAAATTGGTCATAGAAAAGGAAATTATTAATGTGATCAGTTCTTACGCGTCACAAATAGGATTAAGCGAAGCTATTAAAGGGCAGTTTTGGGAACACTTAGATGATTTAGTAAGAAAAGTCTCACAAATAGAAAAAATTTGCATAGGAGGAGACTTAAATGGACATATACGGAAGGAAAATGTAGATTACAAAACCGTTCATGGAGGATAAGAATATGGAGAAAGGAATGAAAAATGACAAATCATTTTAGACTTTGTTGAAGCACATAAGCTAATTGTATCAAATATATTTTTCATAAAGAGTGAAGAACATTTAATTACATTTAAAAACGGGCCAAATAATTCACAAATTGATTATTTTATGACTCGCAAAATGGATAAAATGATTTGCAATGATTGCAAAGTCATATTATGAGAAAATTTGACAACACAACATAGGTTAATGGTGTTAGATTTACAAACTAAATATAATAAGTTTAAGACGAGAACAAAAATGCTGTAAAAAATTCAGTGGTGAAACTTGAAGATGAAAAAACAGGTTGTTTTCAAGACAGCAGTTATAGAACAACTAGTTGATGACCCTTCTGTTGATCCTAATGTCTCATGGGAAATTATGTCTTCACATTTAAGGATAAGTGTAAAGAACGTACTTGGAGCATCAAAAGGTCGTACGCCGCCAAATAAAGAATCTTAGTGACTTAGTTGTCAAGGCGCGCCTAGGTGCGCCTGAGGCGCCGGGCGCACCAGGTGCAACCCGTCGCGCCTCAGCACGGCTGAGACGGGCGATGTGCCCTAGGCGCCCAGGTGCGCCTCAGGTGCGTCAAATTCGCTCAATTTCCTTTTTTTCCCCATTTTTGTGTCTCACATGCCGCGGGCGCGTGCCAAAGCTCCAGGGGTCCTTTGCGCCTCGGTACGCCTTGCGCCTTTGATAACTTAGCTTAGTGGTGAAAAGAGGAAGTGCAAGACAAAGTGAGGGCAAAGAGAGTCAGCTATAAATCATTTTATGTTTCTAGAAATGATGAAAACTTAGCTAGGTATAAAGTCCCTAAAAAGGAAGCTAAACAGACAATAAGTAAAGCAAAAAAGTCAAGCTTATGAAAAATTTTATAAGCCGCTAGATATTAAAGATGGAGAGCGTGACATATATAAAATTGCTCGAGCTAGAGAAAGGAAGACAAGAGATTCAAGTCAAATAAAATGCATAAAGGATGAGACATAGAGTTTTGATGGATGTAGATATTAAAGAGCAATCGAAAAGATATTTTTATCAACTCTATAATGAAACAAAGGACAATGAATTGAACTTGCAATAGTTAAGTAAATCCAAGAAGTATAAAACATACGTTTTATCGTAAAATTCAAGTATCAGAGGTAAAGAATGCTCTAAATAAGATGAAAAATGGAAAGGTGGTTGAGTCAGACGATATAACCATCGAAGTATGGAAATGTTTAGAAAATTAAGACATTTTGTACCTTACATGTTTTTTTCAATAAGATACTGGAGTCAAAGAGAATGTCAGGCAAATGAAGAGAAAGTATCTCGATACTTTTGTATAAAAATAAAGAAGATATATACAAAATTGCGTTAATTACAGAGGAATTAAATTAATGAGTCATATCATGAAACAATGCAAACAAGTAATAGAAAGAAGAGAAAGACGAGAGATTAACATCTCGCGAAAATAATTTGGATTCATACTAGGGCGGTCGACCATAGAAGTTATACATCTCTTAAGGAGACTCATTGACAGCGATCGAGAAAGAAAACAAGATCTGCATATGTTGTTTATTGATCTTGATAAGCCTTATGATAGAGTTCCAAGAGAGATCTTATGGAGAGTCTTAGAAAAGAAAGGTGTAAATGTATCATATATTGACAGAATCAAAGATATGTATACAAATTCAGTGACAAGGGTGAGGACATCTGGAGGATTAACACAGGAATTCCCTATCATTATTGGCCTACATCAAGGTTGCGCTTTAAGCCCTTATCTCTTTACCCTTAACTTAGATAAGCTCACCAGACATATCCAACAAGCAATACATTGGTGTTTATTGTTTGCGGATGATATCATTTTGATTGATGAGACGCGCAAGAGTGTAAACGCAAAACTTGAATCTTGGCGAGATACTTTAGAAAAGAAGAGTTTTAGGTTGAGCAGGGCAAAGACGGAGTATATGGAGCTTAAATTTAGCAGTACAAGAAGGATGGATGACTTTGTTATTAACTTGGGTGATCAAGATATTTCTCGTAGTGAGTGTTATAAATATCTTGGATCGATAGTTCAAAAGGATGGAGGTATTGATAAAGATGTGACACATAGAATTCAAGTGAGTTGGTTTAAGTGGAGAGGCGTGTCAGGGATCTTATGTGATCGTAAAGTACCATTAAAACTTAAGGGCAAGATTTACAGTACTGCAATTAGACCTGCGATGCTCTATGGATCTGAGTGTTGGGCAGTGACTTGAGTGTATGAGCAAAAAATGGGAGTTGCGGAGATGAGAATGCTTAGGTGGATGCGTGGACACACGAGACTCGATAAAATTAGAAATGAATGCATTAGGAATAAGACAGAAGTAGCACCAATTGCAGACGAGATGCGAGAAGCCTAACTAAGATGGTTTGGACACGTACAGAGAAGACCATTAGAGACACTTGTTAGGCGTTGTGAGAGTCTAGCCACTAGGCATGTTAAACGGGGGAGGGGTAGACCAATAAAGACTTGGAATGAAACTATAAGAAAGGACATGATGTACTTAGGCATTAGTGAGATTATGACAAAAGATAGGGCACAATGGCGACAAAGGATCCATATAGCCGACCCCACCGTAGTGGGACAAAGGCTTGAGTGTTGTTGTTGTTTAATAGTAAGTTTGATGGCAAATAAAAATTATTTAATGTTAAATATCCTTAATTGAATATAAGTTTTTTCAAGCTTAATAATTTTATATTAAAAACATAAAATAATAAACTAATGGTGTTGAATTTTTCACATTTTTTCAATATGAAATTATATTTTATAATAATAATATAAAATTAATTGTAAGAATTAAACATTAAAAATAAAATTGTTAAAGTAATTAAAATAGAAATGTTTGATGTTATTATTCATCCACTTATGGCATTATATAGGAGTTACAACATGACATACAACACTGATAGGTGGTGTGAGACTAAACCTCAAACATACAAAGACACTACAAGACCGACATTGACTCGATAATTCCAACAATCCCACTCGAGCTGAAGGAGGGACCCTTCAGCTTGGACACATCAAATAATGACAATAGAGGTAGGTGACGTGGAACAAAACAACAGACGAGACACAGGAGAAATCCAAACAGACAAATCAAGCTGGGGACATAGCCATACATGACACTAACCCGCACACGACGCAGGACCCACACACGACGTGAACTTGCTGGAAACCGGTCAACCAACATCACTTGCACGCACAACATGCGAAAGAGACCGAAAGATGTTGAGCAAATCATCAAACGAGTGATTGGGGATAATCTGTCGGGGATAATCCACACAAAAAACGGTCCCTCGCGACACAATAACGCACGACACAACCCGATGAGACTAGAACACCAACATCAGTCGCGTCTCCAACACAACCAATAGAAAGACATGGGGAGACACATACGACAAGCCTAGAGGTCGTGTGGAACGAAAGCGAAAAACACAGGAAAGATCATCTGAGTCGCATTCATCCCAACACCCCCCTCACGTGGATAACACGTGTAAGAAAACATAACACTAAGACAAGGCACAAACAACATATGCCACACAAGAAAACAGTAAAAAACAACACACTTTAGCATTGACGAGACATCAATACATCATCACCCCTAGAAGCGGCCGCAGCGGCTGGAATCAACAAAAAACACCATAGGCAATTGCTGGAGTCTACGGAAATAGAAGGCAGCGGCTAGATCTGCAGGGGATCGTTGAAAGGAAGGCTGGAAGGGAATGTAAGGGATGGGATCAACTCCATAGAGACGTGGAGGCTCCAGATCAGCAGCAGGTAATAGCCCTGGGACACATCCGAGTAGGGAAAGACTGCACGATAAAAAATACTAGGGGAAATGATACCAAAAGGCGGCATCGGCAGCTGATGGACCGGCAGAAGACATCACACCCGCAGCAGCAGGAGGAGGCCAGGGCCAAATCTGGAGAAGATCTGGGACAGACGGATCGTCGATGAGAAGAAAGCAGTGACAGAAAGAGTGCGTTGTCGTCGAGTGGGTTGGAAACCGAGAGAGAAGCGCCAGGCGTCGAAAGCAGTGGAAGCATGCGACGGTGAAGAAGAGCTCGGCGACGGGATCAAAACATCATCGCAGGATGCGAAGAAGAACACAAAGACCCTCGTCGTCGCTGTCGTAGGTGTTGAAGCCAAAGTTGACCTCTGTGGAGTTCGGGGTCCCTAGAAAGGGGTGACCTCACACCTACTACACCAGGAGTAACGTCACGGACCAAAGATCAAGAAGCTAGAAATAGACTCTCGGTTCTAGCGCGGAGGTCCCACCTCACACCCGGAAGACCTTTGAGGTCTCCCCCTCCCTAGCCAATGCTGAGCTAGGGTGCCTTGGAGGATGAAAAGAGAGTGGAGAAGTGATCTCTCCAAGGCACCCCTCCGGGTCTATTTATAGTTTTTCCAACCCCCAATGGCCAAAATGCCTGAAATGCCCCTACGACAAATATGTCTCGGGCCAATAGAAAACATCCACATCGGAGGGTAAAAGGGGAAATCCACCCTTGGGGGTACAACAGTAAAAGCAAGCCCCACTACCCCCCCCCCCCCTCGGACACCCGAGGCAGGACGCCGGCGAGACCCTGCCCGCAGGCTGGTCTCGCCACCCAGGCAGGCCGCCGGGCGAGACCTCGCCCGCAGGCCGGTCTCGCCACCAGGCAGGCCGCCGGGCGAGACCCTGCCCGCAGGCAGGTCTCGCTACTCAGGCAGGCCGCTGGCGAGACCTCGCCCGTAGGCCGGTCTCGCCACCAGACAGGCCGCCGGGCGAGACCCTGCCCGCAGGCAGGTCTCGCAACCCAGGCAGGCCGCCGGCGAGACCCGGCCCGCAGGCGGGTCTCGCCACCCAGGCAGGTCTCGCCACCCAGGCAGGCCGCCGGCGAGACCTCGCCCGCAGGCCGGTCTCACCTCCAGGCAGGCCGTCGGCGAGACCTCGCCCGCAGGCCGGTCTCGCCACCAGGCGGGCCGCCGGGCGAGACCCTGCCCGCAGGTAGGTCTCGCCTCCCAGGCAGGCCGCCGGCGAGACCCTGCCCGCAGGCCGGTCTTGCCCCCCACCTCGAACTTAGCAAGCTGGGGCGGATGCCGACCAACGTGTCACACCCACCCCCAAAAAAGGGCCACTGGGGGGAGGCAGATTTTTCCTCCCCCTACTAGTATATTCTGAGGGCTAGGCCTAAATTGGCCACCAAGAGCTCAAACCACTCAAAAAACTTAAAACCAAAAACCTGCGAATACGGGATTGTACACAATCCCCCCTCTTTTCGAGGTTGGCACAAGCTCGGAAAGAAAAGTCCAACCCAACGTATTCGCCGATTGTAATTTTCTTGCGCGCCTCTCCGGGGAGTCAACCTGTCATGCCAGCTGATGGGAGCCTGGGTGACGAGACCCTCTCCGGGTAAAAAACACTTCACCCCCCGGAGAGGTCAACCTGTCATGTCAGCTATGGGAGTCTGGGTGGCGAGACCCCCTCCGGGTAAAAAATACTTACCCTCCCGGAGGGGTCAACCTGTCATGTCAGCTGATGGGAGCCTGGGTGACGAGACCCCTCCGGGAAAAAAACACTTCACCCCCCGGAGGGGTTAACCTGTCATGCCAGCTATGGGAGCCTGGGTGGCGAGACCCCCTCCGGGTAAAAAATACTTAGCCTCCCGGAGGGGTCAACTTGTCATGCCAGCTGATGGGAGTCTGGGTGACGAGACCCCCTCCGGGTAAAAAAGACTTCACCCCCCGGAGGGGTCAACCTGTCATGCCAGCTATGGGAGCATGGGTGGCGAGACCCCCTCCGGGTAAAAAATACTTAGCCTCCTGGAGGGGTCAACTTGTCATGCCAGTTGATGGGAGCCTGGGTGACGAGACCCCCTCCGGGTAAAAAATACTTGGCTTCCACAAGAAGTACCACCGGCCCTGCCCAGCTAGTGAGAGCCTGGGCAGCGGGACCGTCTCGGGGCAAAAAGGAACTTACTCCCCCCGAGGCGCATTCGACCCAGCCAGCTTGTGGGAGCCTAGCTGAGGAGATCCTCTCGGGGGTTGGACATACTCTCCCCGAGGCACATTCGACCCAACCAGCTAGTGGGATCCTGGCTGAGGAGATCCTCTCGGGGGTGGGGCTTGCTCTCCCCGAGGCACATTCGACCCAACCAGCTAGTGGGAGCCTGGCTGAGTAGATCCTCTCAGGGGCGGGACTTGATCTCCCCTAGGTACCTTCGACCCAACCAGCTAGTGGGAGCCTGGCTGAGGAGATCCTCTCGGGGGTGGGGCTTACTCTCCCCGAGGCACATTCGACCCAACCAGCTAGTGGGAGCCTGGCTGAGGAGATCCTCTCGGGGGTGGGGCTTGCTCTTCCC
The DNA here is from genome assembly GCA_039583875.1 of Platanthera guangdongensis. Classification (NCBI taxonomy): domain Eukaryota; kingdom Viridiplantae; phylum Streptophyta; class Magnoliopsida; order Asparagales; family Orchidaceae; genus Platanthera; species Platanthera guangdongensis. The sequence goes on from CM077148.1 coordinate 195,178,350, forward strand.
GAGGCACATTCGACCCAACCAGCTAGTGGGAACCTGGCTGAGGAGATCCTCTCGGGGGTGGGGTTTGCTCTCCCCGAGGCACATTCGACCCAACCAGCTAGTGGGAGCCTGGCTGAGGAGATCCTCTCGGGGGTGGGACTTGATCTCCCCGAGGCACATTCGACCCAACCAGCAAGTGGGAGTCTGGCTGAGGAGATCCTCTCGGGGGTGGGCTTACTCTCCCCGAGGCACATTCGACCCAACCAGCTAGTGGGAGCCTGGCTGAGGAGATCCTCTCGGGGGTGGTACTTGATCTCCCCGAGGCACATTCGACTCAACCAGCTAGTGGGAGCCTGGCTGAGGAGATCCTTTCGGGGGTGGGGCTTACTCTCCCTGAGGCACATTCGACCCAACCAGCTAGTGGGAGCCTGGCTGAGGAGATCCTCTCGGGGGTGGGGCTTGCTCTCCCCGAGGCACATTCGACCCAACCAGCTAGTGGGAGCCTGGCTGAGGAGATCCTCTCGGGGGTGGGGCTTACTCTCTCCGAGGCACATTCGACACAACCAGCTAGTGGGAGCCTGGCTGAGGAGATTCTCTCGGGGGTGGGACTTGATCTCCCCGAGGCACATTCGACCCAACTAGCTAGTGGGAGTCTGGCTGAGGAGATTCTCTCGGGGGTGGGGAACCAGGTGTTTCACTTGAACTTCTACCAAATCCAACATCCTCAAACAGGGAAAAAAGATGGGTTACATGACCCCCCCCCCCCCCCGACTCAGTTGGTCGAGGGTTGGACTCATTACAACATAAGAAACATACAGGACTCTGCCGGGGCGAGGTTTCCTCGGGGGGTCTGGGCCTGGTGGTCGTCATCCGCCTCCTTCTCGCCGGACACTTCCATCCTGCTCAGGCTTTCCATGATCCTTTTCATCTCCTCTGCCCTGGCCAACCAAGTGATGGTGTTGACGGCCGTGACGTAGCACTGCATTGCCATCCTGGAGTCTCCCTTGACTCTGACCTGGATCCCTCCTGAGCTGAACTTGAGGCATTGGTGGAAGGAAGACGGCACGCAACGGAAGGCGCTGATGAGGGGCCTTCCGAAGATGGCGTTGTAGCTGCTCGGACCGTCAACAATGACGAACCGGCAGTTCCTTGAAGCCCCTCCCAACTTTACTTGGAGTACAACTCCACCCTCTACCTCCTTCTTCTCCCCTGAGAATCCGAACAGGGGTTCGTCCGAGGCCAACACCCTCCTTGACTTTACCTTCATCTCGTCAAACGCCTTCTTGAAAACGACGTTGACGGAGCTTCCGTTGTCAACCAAGATCCTGGAGACGGTGTAGCCCTCGATGGTCGTCTGGATGACCAGCGCATCGCAAAACGGATCTTCATGATCTGGTAGGTCCTTCACCGAGAAGGTGATCTTCTCCTCCTGGGGTGGAGTCTGGGACGTCGAGGCGACGCTCCATCGGTACATCACATGAAGGCTCGCCTTCTGAGTGGCCTCGATCCCCACTCCACCATGGATCACAACTATACCACCTCGGGGTCCGACATCGACCCGGTCCACACACACATCATCCCCCCCTTCTCTGGGTAGAACCTCTTCAACCCGCACTAGTGGCTGTGGCTGGACAGGGCCTCTCGCCCCCCTCACTTCCAGGAGCTCAGGGCAGGTAGTTGTGGCGTGCCCCTCCACCTGGTGGAAGTCACAGTACGGTAGCGCTCCTCCCCTCCTTCGGCGGGCTGGGCGTTCTCTCCTGTTACCTCTTCCTCCTCCTATCGCCAAGGCTTGCTGCGGCGGGGGTAAGAGCTGTCTTGGGGCTTGCCTCTGGAAGTTAAACCTCCCTTGGCCCCCATGTAAGTTCCCCTCATCTTGGACGTAACCTCTTCCTGGACCCTGAACGGGTCCTCCCTGCTGCCTCCAACCTGATTCTGGACCCTCCTGAGCTCTCCGCTCCTCTCTCTTTCTTCCTTCCTGATGTTTCGAGGCACCTTGCTCCTTCGACTCCATCTCTGTTAGCTTTGCCAACTTCTTGACAAATGCCGGGTTGGCCGCCTCCATGGCTATCTCCTCAGCCGCCCTTTCCATCAGCTCCTCAAAGGAAAGGGGGGCCTTTCGAGTCAGGCTCATCTTGAAGAACCCCTTGCGCAACCCCACCGTGAATGCCATCTAGAGGGCATACCCTGGCATCTCCTGGACATCCAGGATCTCTTTTTGGAACCTGTCAACGTAACGGGCCAGCGACTCCTCGGCCCCCTGCCTTATCAGGAAGATGGACTCGGGACTCATCTTCCTCTTCTTGGAGGTGGAGAAGCGGAGCTGAAAGGTCCGACTCAAGTCTTCGAACCCATAGATCGACCTCGGAGGGAGTTGATGAAACCAGTCTCTTGTCTTCTCCTTCAACGTGATCGCAAAGAGGCGACACTTAAAGGCATCCGTCATCGGCCTGATGGAGACGGCATCCTCGAACCACTGCAGATGCTGGACGGGGTCATCCTTCCTAGTATAGTAAGTCATGTCGGGTTCTCGGAACCCCTCGGGAACGGGAGCTGAGATGATCAGCTAGCTGAAGGGTGACCCCCTAAGGGGTGGTCTCGCCACCTCTACTCACGTGACCTGCTCGCCTTGAAGGTCGGCACTCGCCGGGCTGGAGAACAACTCCCGGCCGGTGAGGTCTCGCTCGACCCCATCTCCCATCCTCTCATTCCCTGGCCTCCTTCCTGGTGCACTTCCTTATCCCCCTGCTGGGGTCATCTCGCCTAGACCCCTGGGAGTCGACTCATCGAGAGGGGGGGAGCTAGCTCCTGGGGGGTCGAGGTGGAGCTGCCACCCTGAGGAGCAATGCTTCGCAGCATCTACATGATGCCTTGGATGGAGGCCATGAACTCATGCCTCCCCACAAAGGGTCCTGGGCTGGGGAGCTCGCCGAGATCATCACTACCTCTCTGACCTCCAGTCATGGCACTCTCCCGAGATCTTCTGTGTTGGTCACTCTCCACGCTCAACGCACCAAAAGTGTTGAAGCCAAAATTGACCTCTGTGGAGTTCGGGGTCCCTAGAAAGGGGTGACCTCACACCTACTACACCCGGAGGAACGTCACGGACCAAAGATCAAGAAGCTAGAAACAGACCATCGGCTCTAGCGCGGAGGTCCCAACTCACACCCGGAAGACCTTTGAGGTCTCCCCCTCCCTAGCCAATGCTGAGCTAGGGTGCCTTGGAGGATGAAGAGAGAGTGGAGAAGTGATCTCTCCAAGGCACCCCTCAGGGTCTATTTATAGTTTTTTCAACCCCCATGGGCCAAAATGCCTGAAATGCCCCGACGACATATATGTCTCGGGCCAATAGAAAACATCCACATCGGAGGGTAAAAGGGGAAATCCACCCTTGGGGGTACAATAGTAAAAGCAAGCCCCACTACCCCCCCTCCCCCGAACACCCGAGGCAGGCCGCCGGCGAGACCCTGCCCGCAGGCTGGTCTTGCCACCCAGGCAGGCCGTCGGGCGAGACCTCGCCCGCAGGCCGGTCTCGCCACCCGGCAGGCCGCCGGGCGAGACCCTGCCCGCATGCAGGTCTCGCCACTCAGGCAGGCCGCCGGCGAGACCTCGCCCGCAGGCCGGTCTCGCCACCAGGCAGGCCGCCGGGCGAGACCCTGCCAGCAGGCAGGTCTCGCCACCCAGGCAGGGCGCCGGCGAGACCCGGCCCGCAGGCAGTCTCGCCACCCAGGCAGGCCGCCGGCGAGACCTCACCCGCAGGCCGGTCTCGCCTCCAGGCAGGCCGCCGGCGAGACCTCGCCTGCAGGCCGGTCTCGCCACCAGGCGGGCCGCCGGGCGAGACCCTGCCCGCAGGTAGGTCTCGCCTCCCAGGCAGGCCGCCGGCGAGACCCTGCCCGCAGGCCGGTCTTGCCCCCCACCTCGAACTTAGCAAGATGGGGCGGGTGCCTACCAACATGCCACACCCGCCCCCAAAAAAGGGCCACTGGGGGAGGCAGATTTTTCTTCCCCCTACTAGTATATTCTGAGGGCTAGGCCTAAATTGGTCACCAAGAGCTCAAACCACTCAAAAAGCTTAAAACCAAAAACCTGCGAATACGGGGTTGTACAGTAGGGATCAAAAAACAATCGCAGGAGAGCGTCGAAGGCCAGCAGGCGTCGCGACAAATTCAGCCTAACGGGAGAAGGCGATGGAAGAAGACGGGATTGACGAAGGGAAGATGGGATCGACCAGGATCGTCGTTGACGATAGCGACAAGCCACTACCGACGATGGAATCAAACGGTGATCCCCTCGACGGGAGCGGGAAGGGAGCGGCTCGTCGCGAGCCCTACCCTAGCAGCGCAGCCCGTCGGGTTCGGAAGACAAAGAAGCGGAAGCATCAAAATGGAGTTGCGGCTTACGGAAAAAAAATTTTATGTTTTAGATCCGTAGCTCTGATGTCATGTTGAAGGAAATAAAATAGAAATGTTTGATGTTATTATTCATCCACTTAGGTCATTATATAGAAGTTGCATATGACATACAACACTGATATACGGTGTGGGACTAAACCTCATACACAACGACACTACAAGACCGACATTGACTTGATAATTCCAACAAATATAATAAGTATGATTGATTTAAACATACATAATATAACACATATAGATGATTTAAACATATGGCTATTATACAAACATAACATAAAATAAAATAGCGTATGATTTGTTTAAAATTCATGTCAAAAAATTTGTATATGTCGTTCTATATTTTATAGAAGGACAATCTATTTTTTAAGAAAAAAATGTCGTTTTGATCTAAAAAATGGCATGTCGGACAAGTCCGAGAACATTTAAAACAATGACTACATCTACAGATAACAGTTTGTTTCTTACTCCATCATGTGATCAATTGCCTCCTAAACAAGATGTGGTACCATGTTGTAGAAATCCTATTGACTCTTTCATCCACTAACTAGCATCAAAATATGTACTGATGTGTAAATGGCCAATTCTTCTTAACAAAAGAACATTGCCAAGAAATCCATCAATATAACCTAGATCTTTATGGTTGAGCATCAAAATGGACTATCTAGACGTATGTGCAGAAGGAGAAAAAACAGGAGAGAGAAAATCACCCTTAATTATATTATTCTCAAAGAATAGGATTGCATACACTTATAAAGAGGTAGAAAGAGGGAGAGACTCCTACATATACAATGTGTCACTAAAGAAACTATACATGGGCCAATACACATGGGCCACCCTAATGGGCTAATTTATCTTATCTTTAACACTCCTCCGCAAGCTGGAGCGTACAAGTCATAAGCGCCAAGCTTGGATAAGAACTGATAGTACAAAATCTGAGAGAGAGCCTTGGTGAAAATATCAGCAACTTGAACCTTTTCCCAAATGAAGTGACAGTCAACTTCGATATGCTTTGTGCACTCATGAAATACCGAATTCTTGACAATATGTATGGTTGCTTGACTATCACAGAGCAGGATAGCAGGAGAGAAGAGTTTGAGACTCATATCTCTGAGGAGACCCTCTAGCCAGGTGACCTCAGATATGACTGCTGTCATTGCACGATATTCAGCTTGAGCAGATGAGCGAGCAATAACAGTCTGTCTCTTGCAACGCCAGGTAATAAGATGTCCACCGAGGTAGGTGCAAAAACCAGTTGTGGAGTGTCTATCATCAAGAGACCATGCGTAGTCAGCATCAGAGTATACAATAAGAGATAATGAAGTCGATGGTTTATAAACAAGTCCTTGTCCATGAGATTTCTTTAGATATCTGAGAATCCGCTCGACGGCCTGTAGATGAGAGGTCTGAGGAGTATGCATGAATCGGCTTACAACTCCAAGAGCAAATGAGCCATCAGGTCGTGTAACTGTGAGGCAGATTAGTTTCCCCACCAAACGTGGATAGTACTCTGGATTGGTAAGAACAGGGTCATTCCCAGAGTCATGTGCCGACATCTTATGATTCATATCCATCTGAGTGTCTGTAGGCTTGCATCCAGAATATCCCGCACTTTGTAGAAGATCAATGCAATACTTCCGTTGAGATAATATCAGACCATCAGGTCGTCTTGCAACCTCAAGTCCAAGAAAGTATCGCAGATTACCCAGATCATTTGTCTGGAAGATGGAGTTCAGATGTTGTTTGATGTTCTGGATCCCGATGGTGTCGTTTCCCGTGATCAGAATTTCATCCACATACACAAGAAGAAGAATCGTCTATGTTGCTTGATGACGAGTAAAAAGAGAGAAATCAGCAGAGCTCCAATTGAATCCCATCTCGCGAACCACCTTACTGAACTTATCAAACCAGACGCGAGGGGATTGTTTGAGACCATATATATAGACTTTCTGAGATGACATACACGATACTCCTTCGTGGTCTCAAACCCAGGTGGTTGGTGCATATACACAGTCTCTTGGAGATCGTCATTGAGAAAGACATTTTTGATATCCATTTGATGAAGGGGTCATTGGCGGTGCACAGCAAGAGAGATTAGAACCCGAACAGTATTTAGTTTTGTCACTGGAGAGAGTTTCGTCATAGTCGAGGCCATGTTGCTGAGTGAAGCCTCTGGCCACCAGACGAGCTTTGAGACGATCAACTGTTCCATCAAGAGCATGTTTGATAGTAAAGACCCATTTGCAGCTAACACAAGACTGATCAGGAGGGAGAGGAACAAGGTCCCAAGTCTGGTTAGCCCAGAGAGTTTTCATCTCTTCGTCCATGGCCGCACGCCAGCCTGGATATCGTAGAGAGTCCTGCAAAGAGTTAGGAATGGAAATAATGGAGAGAGAGAGAGGGCAAAAGTGCGAAGAGGTGGAGAGAGGCGATGGAGGGATACATAGTTTCCCATGGGATGAGAGGTAGAGGGTGGTGCTTGATCGTCAATGCGCAGAAGATCATCAGTAAAAGGGGGCTGTTGTCGGGCTGCAATCCTGGACGAGCATCGAGTGTAGACACGGATAGATGGAGGAGGGAGAGGTGATGAAGTTGGTACTGGAGGAGCGGAAGATTTGGGAGGCAGAGATGTGACAGGGACAGCCGGACGAGGAATAGTGGACTGAGGTGGTAGAGTGGACTGAGGTGGTAGAGTGGACTGAGGTGATAGAGTGGAGGTGTGGGAGAAAAAACTTTCATCCTGAGTAAAGGTAACATCTGCGGAGACGAGTACCTCGTTGACAGTGGGAGAGTAGCAAACATACTCTTTTTGGGTACGAGAGTAGCCAACAAATATACATTTGGTGGCGTGTGCGGCAAATTTGTCACTTGGTGGTCCGAGAGAGTGGACATAACAAGTACAACCAAATGTGCGAGGCATGAGAGAAAAAGGAGACTTGGAAGGAAAGAGTAGACCGAACGGAGAGGCAAAGTTAAGCACGAAGGAGGGCATGCGATTAATGAGATAGCAAGCAGTAGAGACAGCAAAGTTCTAATATTCGTCGGGAACCTGCATTTGAAGCATGATTGACCGAGCGACATCAAGGAGATGGCGATTCTTTCGCTCGGCCACACCGTTTTGTTGGGGTGTATATGCACACGAGGTTTATGAATTATCTCAAAGTCGGTGCATAAATTGGAGAAGCTGTGACCAGTGTATTCACGAGCATTGTCAGTGCGAAGCGTTTGTACTGTCGTAAGAAATTGCGTACGTATTTCAACAACAAAGGCACGGAAAACAGAAGCCAGCTCAGTACGATCATGAAGTAGATAAAGTCATGTGAGACATGAATAGTCATCAATAAAGGTAACAAATTACCGATAACCAAAAATACTGGGAATTTTATACGAACCCCGGATATCGGAATGAACTACAGAAAACGGAGCACTACTCCGATTACATGCAGGAGGGAAAGAAACACGATGTTGCTTGCCAAAGATACATGATTCGCAAGAGAATTCCTGCAAGGAGATATCAGGAAGTGCCTTCTTGAGAATCTGAAGAGAAGCATGGCTAAGACGACGATGTCAATTGACGGAGGGAACAACAGATAGTGAGGTGGGAAGAACATCCACGAGATAAAGCTCGTTGGACAGCCGTCCTCTATCAATGATAGTCCGTGTTCGACGATCCTGCATGACAAAAGAAGAGAGAAAAGATTAGACAGCAATCAAGATCTTGAGCAAGCATGCTAACAGACGGTAGGTTGAAGGGAGATCCCGGAACATGCAAAACCGAGGTTAAGGAGAGAGTAGGGGTTTGTTGTAAATCAGCAGCTCCCGACACCGGAGTAGTATCGTAATTTGCCATAGTGATAAACTTGGGATACTCAATGTGCATGTACTGAGGAGGTTTCTGAGAAGTAATGTGATAGGTGGCCCCAGAATCCAGGATCCATTGAGAGTTGTATGAGAGACAGGAGATACGTTCAGTAGAGAAGGAAGCAACCGAGTCAGAGGAACAGTTGACAACGTCTTGCAGTTGCAGTATCTGTAGGCGGAGGTCATTGATATATTTCTGAGCAGATGATGGGGGCTCGGTGGAAGAGGGACTCTGAGGAGTAGCAGCAGTCGCAGTAGCAGTAAGATGAGGAGGCAAACCATGTTTGCGATAGCAGGTAGTTTCAAGGTGGTCATCACGACCACAGTAGGTACACTTGAGAGTAGAGCGTCCAGCACGTCCCCGACCACGAGACGTGAAACGGCCTCCCCGAGTAGTAGAAGAACCTCGGCCAGAGGTGTAACGGCCCCCTTACGGCTACCGCTACAAATTACATATCATTTCATTTAAGCTAGGTAAGAACCATCAGAGTACAGCATATATGTGAAAGAGTACAATAAGTAAATGTTATGACAAATTATAACCATTCAGTTCATTATATAACAGATAATAACGTACAATATGATCAAAAGGTAGCCTTAGACAACTCTACTAAGGCTTACCATCCCTGCACAGACAAAACGGTAGCTCTATATCTACACAAAAAGGGCTTACCGACATGTACACTATACAGACTGACTCATACAACACTACATAAAATAAAACTGAAAGTCTCTGCGCTCCTCCAGTACTCCAAGGGCTGCTGAGTAGATCTCTACCCAAAGGCGATACTTCTTCTCTTGCCGAGGAGTGCATGGTCGACGCTGACTATTGGTGGCTGGAACTGCCTCTTCCTTGACCTGTTTAGTTTCATGTTTTAATTAGTCAAAGGACTAAGTGAATTGTTACCTTTCCTTAAATATTTATGAGTGTATGATGTCTTTGTTTTATGATCTTACACTTGTCTTTGGTTCCCTTATACTTAATCTTACGTATGACCAGTCTTAAGTTTAGGTGTCCTTGTCTCACACCTATATTATGGGTTATATGAAGTGTAATTAGGTGTCCTTGTCTCACACCTAAAGGTAATGTGTTTCTCGTGCGCTTGTCTCGCACGTTCACATTCCTATCTGTGTCCTTGACTCGCACATGTTCGTGCCCTTGACTCGCACGTTACTATTATTCTTCTTATTAGCTCATAACTTATTATCTTATCATAATACTTATCTAAATCGTCGTTAACTATTTATCTTATTCAACATTTTACGTTCACATCAGGCGTTAGCCGCATAACAATAGACATGAAAAGTAAGAACTCACTGGGGCTTTTCCCTTGCCTTTATCCATGTCTTTGTCCTTGACTCCATCTTGTCTACGATTTCCAGCATTTCGGGATGCCATAACCTAGATGAAATTATTCATAATTAATTCATACATACTACATATTACATTTTTGGGTTCTACTTGACCTACTTAGGTCAAGGGACAATATTTCAATTAGGGCTTTGCTGCCCTAAGTGCAATTTAGCTTCTTTGAACCATTTGAGTGAAGGGGCAGTCATACCTATCCTCCAAATAATTATTTGGAGTTAGGGGACTGACATTTCCCTCAAATCGTTTACTAGCAAACCTTGGGGATGAGGCATACTTGCCACGAATCCTTTCCACATCCTAAAACATGTGCCAAAATGTCGAAATCCCTAATACTTCACTTAGGGTTTCCCCAAATGACTAGAAATGGAGGATCAGGGCATGAGGAAGTGCTACAGAAACTTTCCTCATGAGTTTCATGAAAGAAAACGCTGAAACTCCTACACCCTAGAAATTAAACTCACTCCAACATCGTATCAAAAGCAAAAGGAGTGTAGAGGAGGAGATTACCTTGCTATCGGAGGAGGAATCACGCGAAACGGAGGAGATTTGAGGCTCCTATGGTGATCGGCATCGGGCGGTTCGTGCGGCTTTCGTCGGGTTCTCCGCGTGGAAATGAGAAGAACGACATAAGCGGGTTCTTTTATTCCTCTCGGGCGGCACCGCTTAAGCTTTGCTCGACACTTTCTCATGAGCCGGTCCATTCCCTCCTCTTACCGGTCATTTCTACCCCTCCATCTGGTCACCTAAGTAACATACTCATTGGTTTTATATGCTTCTTAACTTAACTTAACCTTAATTCATGTGAACTAGGCATGTCAAAATTTTCATGGCGTCACAAGAGGGAGCAGGAGTAGGGAGTAGGGGTTGTTGGAGCAAAGCCGGAGAGAAACTGGTCGGAGCCTCGGGAGGTGGTGTAACTTTGAGCACCATTGAGCAAACATCAGACAGAGAGGGTGTAGTGGAAGAGGAGAGGATCTGGGCCCGGACGCTGTGAAGATAACTAGGAACACGGTCCATCATCATAGCGATCCTAACAGCCTCCTTCTGTGCCCGTTGAGTAGCAAGGTCTGCAGAGGGAGGTTGGTGTTGTATCCAGACCTCTACCAGGGTAGAGGGAGTGCAGCTCATCCCACATTTCCTTAGCCGTTTCGTAATACATTGTCATTCGGTAAGGCTCTGTGTCCATAGATTTAAGCAACCAAGATTGGACCCGGCCGTCATCGCGAAGCCAGTCATCAGAGGAGTCAGCAGGTTTGACCCGAGTAAGGTGAGCGATCAGACCCTTTGTCTGCAGAACACGACGAACAGAATGAGCTCATTCGACAAAGTTGGCCTTTCCACTCAGAGAGAGAGTGGTGATGTGAAGTTCATCACGCACCTCGGGAGGCAGGGCAGCAGCACGGGGGGGCAGAGAGAAGGTAGTCGCGGTTGAGTCGCTGGATGTCATGGCGGATAGAAGAAACGGGCCGGGCGGCAAGCAGTGGAGGACAGGTCGGGCGGCTAGCAGTGGAGGACAGCGCAGAACAGACCGCGAGAATGGAACAAACGGAGGATTGGAGCAGGAGCTCGCAAAGGATAGGAAAGGCGAGCAACATGGATCAATCCGCAGCGAGCAAGGGAAGAAAGCAGGGCGCAGCGAGCTAAGGAGGGAAACAAGTCGCAGCGACTTGAATTAGACCGCAGCAAGAAAGGCCAAGAGGCGAATAGAGGCAGATCGCGGCGACTAAGAGCTGGTCGCGGCGACTAAGAGCGGGTCGCGATGAGAAGAAGCAGCTCGCGGCGAAAAGAAAAAGGTAGGTCGCGGCGACTAAGAGCAGGTCGCGGCGACTAAGAGAAGAACAGACTGCGGCGACAAAGAGGAGGTCGCGGGAACTAAGAGGAGGTCGCGTCGAGAAGAAGCAGCTCGCGGTGACAAGAGAGAAGAAAGAAGAAAAGGTAGGTCGCGGTGACTCAGAGCAAGTCGCGGCGAGAAGCATGACGCAGCGACAAGAAGACGGTCGCGGCGAGTAGAAGAGAACCTGTGGACCCCACGAGTCAGAGAAAGGAGGTTATATGAAGCCTGGGGAGGAGGGTGGAACCACGGAGAGAAGAGGAAGTGGGTTAGAAGAAGCAGGCCGCAGCAGTCAAGCACCTAGAGAGAGGAGCGGGTAGGATGAGGCAGGCCGCTGGCGAGTAGGAGGAGGCGGATAGAATCCGGAGACCGCAGGAGGGGATGAATTCTCTGATACCATGTAGAAGAAGAAAAAACAGGAGAGAGAAAATCACCTTTAATTGTATTATTCTCAAACAATAGGATTATATAGAGGTAGAAAGAGGGAGAGACTCCTACATATACAATGTGGGTCTAAAGGAACTATATATGGGCCAATACACATGGGCCTCTCTAATGGGCTAATTTATCTTATCTTTAAGAGTATGCATACACTGGCTGACATTGCCAATTGCACAGCTAGCTAAATGAGCATGCCAACCAAGTGTCTATAAACAAGTGACATCCCAGAACTAGTCAATATCCACATGCATAGGAGTCAGCTTTATTCAAGTAAATTGATCTCCTCAAGATATTCCATGGCATAATTCTGCTGAGATTATGCAATACATTTGTTCAGCTTAGCAAATTTGATGCCATCCATATAGACTACAAAAACAACTTCCTCACAAAGATCAAATAATTTGCATGGCTTCAACGAAAACCATTTCTGTGAATCACCTAGCCAGACTTGCCAAATTAAGCTTTTGGGCTATGTTTAAGACCATACAAAACCATCATTATCTTGCAAGCTTGAGACTCTTCATGAGCAACATACCATACCATGGAAGTTGCTTCATGTGCATTCACTTTGAGATCCCCATATAAGTCATTCTTAACATCAAGCCGATGCATAGGTTTTATTCACGGCAAAAGAGAACATAGCTCATGTAGCAGGCAACAATGGAGAAAACATCAAAGAAGCCAATTTCACGTGTTTGGGTAAAGCAACAACAAATCAAGCTTTGTATATGTCAATTGTATATGTGGCAAGAACTTGATAAAAAAGACAGTCTGCAACAAACAATATCACCCCGGAGGGTGTAAGAATAATAGTTCAAGTGTCACGGGATATGGAAGAAGACATCTCTTCATCCACAACAACTGGGGAAGGTCATAGTTTCCTTGTATGATGAAAGAACACTAATGTTGATAGAGCCAATACGCACATACTGCAAGAAGCATCCAGATGCTCATAAGAAATCACACTGGAAATTAGGTATTGAATAAAATATTTGAAGCCCTTCGTAGAGCAATAGAAAGGTAGCAATCTGACGCTACATGTGGTTGTGAACCTTCAGAGGAAAGTGACCCTGGACTGTGAACTGAAGGATGAACTACTAGAGTAATAGGAAGAATAAGGGCACGTAGATAAGAATGTTTCATGAATGAATAGAAGAAGAGGGGTGGTAGAGGTAAATTAATAGATGGAGGCTGGGATAACAGTGGAGCAGGTGGAGGAAGATTGTGAGATGAAGGATCCGGAGGTGGGGAGTGAATGATGGCCATGGAGGAAGTTGACTCGGAGGATGGTGGATATGAAATAATTACATGAAAAAGATCCTAGCCAAGGAGTTTGCCCTTCTCGGGGAAGCATAGATTGAACTCAAGGAAGGTAATATCAGCAGACTCGTACTGACATCTGAAGAGACAATCAATACAGCAATATCCTTCAAGGTTGCAGAATAACCCTAGAAGATACATTTAGTTACGCAAACCGACAATTTGTGATAACCTTGAGAGACTAAAAGGAAAAACGATGCCCCATAAAATGCAAGAGGAAAAGGAGAGGCGTTCGGATAAAGGATGGTGATGGGTGATTTACCCAATAGGATAGAGGATGGCATGCAGTTGATCAAATAACAAGAGATAAAAATGGCATGGGCCTGATATGACCTAGTATCATTCATTTGAAACAACAAGATATGGGCAAATTCTAGGAGATAACAATTCTTCCTTTTACTACACCATTTTGTGGCAACGTATGAGCACAATGGGACTGATGAATGATAATATGAAAAGAATAAATAAAAAGGAATAAATTGCCCATATATTCTTTAGCGTTATCATGCAAGACAAATTGAGTTTTTTTTTCATAATCAAATAACTGAAAATAAACCGGCCTATGCCGTTTCCAAACCCGGATGAAAAATGGTGAGGGTTGTGTTAGGTAGACGGACAGCGTAAAATTTAGTCACCCTTATGAATATGGATCATTTGAGAAATTGTGCAAAAGCTAAGTTGTTCCCCTTAAAAAACGCATCGCATGGTCCGAATGTGGCGTCTTGGCAAAGACCGCTGCATTTCCAGGACTTGGGTGTAGTGTTAAATTTGCAAGAGTCCTCGTTGTATGCTCCGAATGCGGCGTCTTGGCAAGGATCGTTGCACCTCCAAGAGGACTTGGGTGTAGTGTTAAATAGTCAAAAGTTCTCACATATTAGACGTCCTAGGGAAATATGTCGTAGAAATTGTGATCGACTTAGGTTTGGAAGTTTGAATATAGGTACGCTAAAGGGGAAAGTGATGGAAGTAGTGGATACAATGATTAGGAGAAGGATAAATATTTTATACTTGCAAGAGACTAGATTGGTGGGAAAGAAAGCTAAATTTTTAAATAATTCGGGTTTTAAATTATGGTACACAGGGAAAAATAAAACAAGCAGTGGAGTAGGTATTATTGTGGATAATACTTGGAAGGATGAATTTGTTGGGATAAGTAGAAAAGGTAATAAAATCTTAGCTCTTAAATTGGTCATAGGAAAGGAAATTACTAATGTGATCAGTGTTTATGCGTCACAAGCAGGATTAAGTGAAGTTATTAAAGTACAATTTTAGGAAGACTTAGATGATTTAGTAAAAGAAATCCCACAAAGAGAGAATTTTCATAGGAGCAGACTTAAATGGACATAGAGAAGGAAAATGTAGATTACATGGTCGTTCATGTAGGATATGAATATGGACAAAAGAATGAAAAAAAACGAACCATTTTATAATGTCGTACCACATGAGTTAATTGTATTAAGTACGTTTTTCATAAAAAAGGAAGAACATTTAACTATGTTTAAAAGCGGACTAAATAAATCACAAATTGATTATTTCATTACTCGCAAAATGGATAAAATGATTTGTAAGTATTACAAAGTCATACCAGGAGAAAGTTTGACAACACAACATAAGTTAGTGGTATTATATGTACAAATTTAATATAATAAATTTAAAACAAGAACAAAAATGTTGCAAAAAAATCGGTTGTGGAACTTGAAAATGGAAAAACATGTTGCTTTCAAGAAGGTAGTTATGGAACAACTAATTCACCCTTATGTTGATTCTAGTGTCTAAAGGAAAGTTATGTCTTCACATTTAAGGATAAGAGGAAAGAACGTACTTGGAGTATCAAAAGGTCATATGCCCCCAAATAAAGAATCTTGGTGGTGGAAAGATAAAGTGCAAGACAAAGTGAGGGCAAAGAGGGTCAGCTATAAATCATTCTACGCTTGTAGGAATGATGAAAACTTAGTCGGGTATAAAGTCGTCAAAAAAGAAGCTAAACAGACAGTAAGCAAAGCAAGAAGTCAAATTTATGAAGAATTTTATAAGCGACTAGATACCAAAGATGGAGAGCGTGACATATATAAAACTGCTCGAACTAGAGTAAGAAAGACAAGAGATTTAAGTTAGTAAAATTCATAATGGATGAGACAGATACAGTTTTGACGGTTGATGTGGATATTAAAGAGCGATGAAAAAGATATTTTTATCAACTCTATAATGAAACAAAGGACAATAAATTGAACTTGAAAGAGTTAAGTAAATCAGAGAAGTATAAGAACATAACGTTTTATCGTAAAATTCAAGTATCAGAGGTAAAAAAATGATCTAAATAAGATGAAAAATAGAAAGGCGGTTGGGTCAGACGATATACCCATCGAAGTATGGAAATGTCTAAGAAATAAAGGAATTTTGTGTCTTACATGTATTTTCAATAAGATACTGAAGTCAAAGAGCATGTCAGAGCAATAGAGAGAAAGTATCTTGGTACTTTTGTATAAGAATAAAGGGAATACACAAAATTATGTTAATTACAGAGGAATTAAATTGATGAGTCATACCATGAAACTATGGAAACGAGTAATAGAAATAAGATTAAGACGAGAGAGTAATATCTTAGAGAATCAATTTGGATTCATGTCAGGGAGGTCGACCATGGAAGATTAAGCTCGTCTAAGATGGTTTGGACACGTACAAAGGAGACCATTAGAGGCACTTGTTAGGCGTTGTGAGAATCTAGTCACTAGGTATGTTAAACGAGGGAGGGGTAGACCAATAAAGACTTGGAATGAAACTGTAAGGAAAGACATGATGTACTAAGGCATTAGTGAGATTATGACAAAAGATAGGACACAATGGCGACAAAGGATCCATATAGCCGACCATACTATAGTGGGATAAAGGCTTGAGTGTTGTTGCTGTTGTAATCAAATAACTGCAAAATATTAAACAATTTAGATCTATCCTTCAAAAGGTACATACAAATACAAGAGAAAAATCATCTATGAAAATGACAAAACAAGATTCTTTGACCTTGACCTAGTAGGAGTGGGACCTCATCTGTCTGAATGCGCTAAATAATAGACAAAACTTCTTTTCTTAGTTTTGAGAGGAAAGAATGCATGATGACATTTGTCAAATTAGAAATCCTCATTCTAATACGAACTCAAAAATACAATAACAATTGATTAAGAAGATGAGTATTATTAGAGATATTGTATATGGTAGATATAGATTAGGCTCACCTCGGGTGTTGTGATCACCCTCTCATTTATGTGTGTGTGCCCTATTGTTAAGTTATGTATTGACTTATTTTATTATATCATGGTATTAGAGCCCTAACCCTAACACCATCTGACCTTTTGGTTCTCCCGATCCAGACGAGCCTCTCCGCGACTTAGACGACTTCAGAGCTCCAGCGTTTTGCTTCCTCGTCGACGTCAGAGTTGATCCGCGTCTTCGAATCGATCCCGCATTTTGTTGCCTCATCAATGTTAGAGTTGATCCGCATCTTCGACGATCCAGACGAGCCTCTCCAGATGATCCAGGCGAGCCTCTTCGACGTTCCAGCCACTCCAGACGAACCACGACTTTGACGGTCCAGGCGACTTCGACGCTTTCCGTCAGAGTCCTTGTCGCTGCCCCTGTTTTCCTCCTCTGGCAGATCCTGCAGCCCGGACCTCCTTGGATGATCTTCGGCCACGTTCTTCTCCGGCTGATCCCGCAATCCCGATCTACTTCTCCGACCACCTACGTCCTCTATTGGTTCGATGGCATCGTCTCACATCTCATCTGTCTTCCTCAGGTTGATGATATCCACGATGGGCGAAACTACAAGGAATAGTCCACCGTCAATGTGATCCTGTAACGGCCCCCTTATGACTACCGTTACAATATAACTTAACATTTCATAAGAGCAATGTACGAACATTCAGAGTACGGCAGGAAAGAAGGACAGTACGAGAAATAAAATATCAGGACAAAATAAACCATTTCATTTCCTTAAAAGTTTCTGATACAGATATATAAGTCCAAAAAAGTAGCCTTAACATACAAAAGGTGCTTACCATACCATAAATATACAACTGACTCATAATATACAGATAATATGTACAGACATCTATATCATGAGAACTAATACTGATACTACATGAAATAAAACTGAAACTTCTCGTGGGGACACTCTGGGTCTCTGCACCTCTCTCTGTGCTCCTCTAGTACGCCAAGGACTGCTAAGTAAACCTCCACCCAAAAATGATACTTCTTTCCTGCCGAGGAGTGCATGGTCGATGTTGACTACTGGTGACTGCGGCAGCCTCTTCCTTGATCTGTTTAGTTTTATTCTATATTAGTCAATTGACTATGTGAATTTTTGATTTTCCTTGTGTTTCCTTATTACGATTAGTTCTTAATATTTTGACATATTTCTTTCCTTTTTATTTTCAGTCTTATTTATCTTACTTGTACATAATGTCTCTTCCTTTATCTTTTAATTCACTTTTGAGAGTGGCTATCGGAAATGTAAATTAAGTGTCCTTATCTCAAACTAAGGTAATATTTTCACGTGTCCTTGTCTCGCACGTACATATTACCAATCGTGCCCTTAACTTGCACGATAAGGAAAATTATTCTCCTCATCTTCCAATTGGGTTAACCCTTTCCATAGCCCGTCACTTCCCTTCATTTCTGTGTTCCTTGTATTTCTTGCATTGTTACAATTTTCTTGTGTCTTACTTGCGTATTGCTTTCTTTGCCTTCATCTAAGCTTATATTCTCTTGTTTTCATTAATGTATTCTCTTGTTTTCATTAATGTATATTACTTATAACCTTATATTATCTTGTTAATAGGGAAGATGTAAGCACAACATATAAGCATAAGGAATAAAGAAAACAAACATAGTATAGGGAAGAAGAACTCACCCATACTTTCTCTTTGCACTTATCTTTACGTTGCTCGGTTTCCCGTACTTTTTCCTTGCCTTTATCACTCCTTCCTTCTTCATTTCGTTTACCACTGCTTTATGACGTCATTTCCTAAAATATAGAACATCAAATACTTGTCAAATTGACGCCTTTGGTGTATGTTACGTACATTACTCGACCTTATGTGGAATCCCCTTAACTTAATTAGGTCAAAGGAGTGAGGGGATTGCTGTCCTAACTCTAATGACTCATGCAACCACTAATTCATTCTAACTCTAGTATACTAACACCCTAAATTAATATATACGGGCTCATGACATAAGTACTTAACTATCCTTCAGTATACATGAGTATTCTGTCTTAATCATATTTGTAAAGGCGTTGGATAACTGAAATTAGGGCAGAAAATTCTTTATTCTTCTAAGGTTTGTCGAAATCATGCAAGAAGGTATCTATTGAAGCCCTACTCCGCTTCTGAAACTCAAAAAAAGAAAAGTTTTGTAAACCCAAGTGTATTTAGGTTAACCTAGAAATTTTACCCTACAAATTACATCTCCAATCCATACCAAATTCGAAAGAAGTTGAGAGGAAAAGATTACCTTGCTTTAGGAAGAAGAATCGAGAGAAACGGAGGAGATTCGAGCCTTCTACGACGAACGGCGTCGATCGGCTTCCGTCGGGCGCGACTCTGATTCTGGAGGAAATGAAAACTGCGGGATTGCTTTCTTCTATTTTACCCGATGTCGCATGCTTCTAGCGTGACACACACCAATGGACCGCCTACTGTCGGTCGATTACTCCTCCTACCGGTCCAAACTTAGTTTAATACTAACTTAATTATAAATTTTCGTAACTTAATTTATTTCATAACATAATATCATATCATAAAGCAATTTACCTACATAAGTTTATGTGCCGTCACAGATCCTTTGTGGCCTCGAACTATGGGGCCACATTGAAGGCATCGAGGCTGCTCCGCCCCCACCGGACGCCAGTCCTGCGGACTCCACTTCCACTGTCAGCACGGTAACTTCCTCTCAATGTTTCGACTAGACACGATGGCGGTCGGACAACTCTCGTGGGATAGCCATCATCTATAACCGTCTACGAGCTACCTATGGCCAAGGGGGTGTGGGATCACTTGCGTCGTCTCTACTGCCATCTAGCCAGGCCCTGCGCTACTTACTCGATGCTCCAGACCCTTGGTGTCTGCTACCAGTGTGATCAGTCTGTACAGACTTTCTTTGCTGAGCACCTGAACCTCTGGCGTCAGTGAGATGAGATGGCTCCTCTCCTCTACGCTAGTCAGTGTTGTAGATGTCGGCCGACAAGTCCGATATATCGGCCGACATAAAGGTTTAGGTGGCAAACCGCAATGAAATCAATTTCTTTGAGCCAAATAACGTTTTGTAAAAAAACGGCATTATATCGGTGATATATCGATATAAAATGTGTGGTTATAACGCCTTCTTTGTTTTTTATATTAAAAAAAATCCGGGTCTTTTATTCGATTTCACGGGTGGTGAGCCTCGCATTACGCTTCTGCCCTAATTTTTCTCTAGCAACGGGTCGACAACTTCGCGAAATCGGCGACGAAACGGCATCTCTCGACGACAAATTGTCTTCTCTGGCAACGAATCGGCGACGCCACCGGGTTTTCTCGCTCCATTGTAAGCCCTCTTCTTCTATTTTCTTCTTCTTTCTTCACGGGCTCTATACTTCACTTTACTACTTCTTCACTCTACTACTACTTCTGCTTCTTTCTACTACTTCACGGGCTTTAGGGTTTCTATACTTCACGGGCTCTATACTTCACTGAGTTCACTCCACTACTTTCTTCACGGGCATATGGGTAGTTCACGGGCTTTAGGGTAATTTTTATGGCTCTATAGAGTTTTTAGGGGTCATATTCTTGTGATGTTAATATGTTATGTTCATGATGATATCCTCCATGTTATAGATCTTATCCTTGTGGTTGCTTTGAAAGTTTAGTGATTATAAATACAAGTTGATTTAGATCTCTCTAAGATTTATGATGATATTCACCTTGCTATTAATCTAAATGATGTGTTCTTGAAGTTCATAAATTATATATGGATCTATGTAAGTGATTTAGATATAATCTAAGGATAACTGCACATTCTGTCTTAGAGACAGACTATTTCTCCCCAAAAACTGTCCTGCATTGTTGTTGTATGGGCCCTTATTTTCATATCTATAATGAGTACTTGAATTAAGGTTGTGTTAAGGCTCTGTATGGGCCCTTATTTTCATATCTATGATGAGCACTTGAATTAAGGCTATGTATCGGCTCTTATTTTCATATCTATAATGAGTATTTTCATAACTATCCTGCATGTGTTAAGGCTGTGTTACGGCTGTGTTTTTGTGATGCTTTGAATTATTGATTTTTTTTAATAATGATAAGATATAATAAAAGCCTGCAATTGCTGCCTAAGTATCATGTACCGATTTTGCTCCGTTTTGGTGGTAAAGGGAGCTCAGTTGCAAATGGAGCACGGTTTCCACTCTTGCATTGATATAATCTTATTATTTTGTTTATTCACGTTATTTTGTTGTTGTTGTAGAATGGATTCCTCTCAGTCTTCTAAAAAAGAAGTAAGTGTGTCTGTTTCCAGCGG
Source organism: Platanthera guangdongensis (assembly GCA_039583875.1). Lineage (NCBI taxonomy): Eukaryota > Viridiplantae > Streptophyta > Magnoliopsida > Asparagales > Orchidaceae > Platanthera > Platanthera guangdongensis. The sequence continues at coordinate 195,199,111 of CM077148.1, forward strand.
TAGAGATGTTTTTTGGGCATTTGGCGAGAAAGTGGTTACAATGGATACCAATAGAATTCGTTGCAATTATTGCAAGCAAGTCATAAACGGGGGCATCACACGGTTCAAACATCATTTGGCTGGGATTAAGGGCAATGTAAAGTCATGCCCTCATGTTCCGACTGATGTCAGAGCAAAAGCCGAAGCAACCCTTGCAGCAGCACAAACTAGTAAGTTGTTGAGAAGTAGTAGGTTACAGAGTAGCTTGGATGACGTCGTTGTTGAAGAGGATGCAGATCCCGAAAGTTCACAAAAGACTTTGTTTACAAGTATTGGAAATAAAGGTCCAATGGACCAATTTATTGAGGCGGGAAAAAGTTCACAAAGCACGATTGAGAGCAAGTTTAAGAAAAAAGCAGAGATGACGCGGCTCTATATATTGCTAGGTGGGAATACGAGACGGGCATTCCTTTCAATGCTCTATGAGATGAGGGAGTTCTTATAGATGGAAGTTCAACGGATCAAGGAAATGTTAAGCAGCTTCACTCAAACATGTAGGTTGCATGGGTGTAGTATTTTGATTGACGCTTGGACGGATCGCAAGGGCAGAAGCGTCATGAATATTGTTGTGCACACAGTTGCTGGAGTAGCATTTTGGTTATCGAAGAATGTATCATCATCTACACATGATGGTAAGTTCATATATGAGTTTGTTGATGAGGCAATCAGTAGCCCGGATGGCCCAGGAGAAGCAAACATAGTACAAGATGTGACGGATAATGCGTCTGCATCACGATTGTTAGCGGTAAAGAGACCAAAGATTTTTTTGGACTTCTTGTTCCGCACTTCCGCTCACACCATAAATCTTCGTCTCCAAGATATTTCAAAACTGAAGCAAATTAAAAGTGCAATCTATATGGACTGATAACTTACTGTATTTATATATGCTCACATCATTGCTCTTGTTATGTTCAGAGAGACGACTAAAGACATGGAGTTCTTTGATCTCGTTAGGTCTGGTGTGACAAGATTTGCTACAGCTTTTTTTATTTTTGCAGAGCCTCCAGGATAAGAGAAGACATTTGAGGGAATTGTTAACATCTGCTAAATTGGAGGCAACAAAGTTGTCAAGTACCGCACATGGAAAACAAGTAATGTTTTCATCTAATATTTTTAACAGTATTTTTTGCAAATACACTGCATCATTTTAATATTTTTTTTTGTTGTATCGTTGTACGTAGGCCACAACAATTGCATCGAGTGCCACATTTTGGCGTGATGTTGAGCTGGAACTCCTTATATTTACCCCACTGGTTAAAGTTCTACGAAGAGCAGATGGAGATATACCGTCAATGGGGTGGTTGTATGGAGATATGAAGAAGGCCAAGGAGGAAGTTGTTATAGCACTCGGAAATAAAGAAAACAGATATCTTCCTATATGAAAGTTGATTGATAGTAGAGTGGATAGCAAGATGAGCAACACTTTACATTTATCTGGATTTTTTAAAATCCTTTCTTTTACTACCCCAATAAGGAGGACGTGGAGGAGGATACTAAATTTATGCATAGATTTCTTGATTGCCTTACAAGAGTGTATTCAAATGACCCTAATATACAAGATCACTAGTGAGCTTGATATATATCAGTTCGGGCAAGTACTATTTAGAAATGATCTTGCAAAGAGGCAATTGCTAGTTCTTTCTTTTAATCCAAGTAAGTAGTTAAAATTCTAAGTTCACAAAGATTTATGTATATTGCTAAATTTTATTTTTTTATAATTAATACACTGGTGGAAATTATATGGAGTTGAGACTCTGAATTTGAGGGCGATGGCCATGAGAATATTAAGTTTGACCACAAGTTCATCTGGATGTGAAATTAATTGGAGCACGTTCGAAATGGTAGTACACTAGTTCTCATGCATGCAATTTATTTTAAGTAATAAAGAGATACTTTTGGTTCATGTCGGTTTTGATGGTACCTACAAGCCTTCATGTCATGGAACTATTGGATGATGAATTGGCGAATCACTGATAAAGAAACAATCATAACAATAAAGGCAAGTTACTTTAGTCAATCTTTACCATTTATTAATATGCAAAATTGTGTTTATTTTTGTTTAATACTTCATTACTTCATTATAATCATATTATTACATGTTTAGTGCAAAGTTTATAAACATATATTGTTTATACATTTTTACTTATTTATAAAAAATGTGTTTATAAACACGGTTATCTTTATTTAAATATTAAAATTCGATATTGTAAAATATTCCTGATATATCCCCCGCAATCCGACATACGACATTTCAAACTCAAACCGACATGAACCTGACATCTGACATCTACAACTTTGACGCTAGTTGCACTCAATGTGTTGTTGTTATATCCCAGGATCACGACTTCTAGCATATGTATGAGTTTTTTTTGTGCCTACGACCCGAGTTCGAGCACAACTTCTGCACCGGGATCCTTCGTCGTCTCTCAGCAATACCTTGGCCTTGGTGATCGTTGAGGAGACTCGTCTCCACTCCTTGGACACTGCTACTACACCTGGTGTGATGTTTCATGCTATTCTTGATGCTCCCAAGCTTCCGCCGCAGTCTTTTCTTGTGAGTGCTCCATTGCTTCCTTCGCCTGGTAATAATGCTCTAGTCCACTCTGTTCCTCGTCCTCCTCTGACGTCTTCTGCAGCTCAGTCTGATGCACCTTGTCGCCCTCTCGTCCGTTGTCACTATTGTGAGTGTCTTGGTCATGTCAAATCTGAGTGTCGCACGCTTCAGAGGGCTTAGTATTCTGGTCAGCAGCACGCTCCTGGTGCACCTTTCGCTTATTTTCTGCTCTGGCGCAGTCTCTCTTTATATCTGAGCTTGTCCAACTAATTGCACAACAGCTTTCCCAAGATTCACTGTCTCGCTCTGCCTTTGTACTTTCATCGGATGCTTCTGACCCTCTGCCACTCAGTCGGCTGCACCCGCCCCTGCAGGCATCTCTCCCTCCGACTAGTTGTTTGACTTTGAAGCCTCCTTTCACATGACCACCCACCTCTTGTCATGTCAGCCCGTCTCTTTTGGTCTTAATATCATGGTAACAAATGGCACTATTCTCTGCATCACCAGCCGTCACCTCCTTCATACCAGTTATTTTCATGTTCCCCATGTTGCCTACATAGTCAAATTATCCATGAACCTTATATCCATCAGTCAACTCACATCTCACAGTTGTCTCGTTATTTTTGATGAGTTTATGTGCCGTGCACAAAATTGTCTGTCAGGGACACTCCTTGGAGCTGGTCGTCGCAGAGGCGGGGTGTACGTCATTGATTGTCTCAATCTTCCATCCACTCCATCATAACCGGCGGCTTCTACATTTATCTTCCTTTGGTGGGATTCTCTCAGTGGCATGACCGTCTTGGTGTTCCCGGTAGTTCGCGTCTTGCATCTCTCATCAATCATGATTTCTTTGGTCGTGTTTCTATTGATCGGTCTCAGTATTGTACGGGTTGTAAGCTTAGTAAACAGTTACAACTCTCATATCAGTCTAGTAAGCCTAGATCTCAGCATCCTTTTGATTTAGTTCATTCTGATGTACGGGGTCTCGCATCTTTTATATCAAAGGGCGGACATCGTCACACCGGTACTATGTTCACTTTGTTGATGACTATTCTTTTTTTTGTTGGGTCTACTTTATGCATTCTCATTCTGAATTCTTTCAATTTATGTTACTTTTTTGCTATTTTGTGCATCCATTTTTCTACTTCCATACGTATTTTTCGTTCCGACTCAGTGGGGAGTATTTCTCTCATGTCTTTTGCGATCTGCTGGCTACCCAAGGCAAACTCCCTCATTGATGTATACCTTACTAACCCGCAGTCTTCCACTTTCTTTTAGGGTCAGAATCCTGGTGTGCGTCTGTACTCTCGACCCCCCTGTTACACTCATATTCGTGTTTTTGGTTGTTGGTGTTATGTTTACTCCCTCCACGTGAGCGTACCAAGCAGCATTCGACTCGTCAGCCTAACCTCGGCAACATTCGACTCGTCAGCCTGACCTCGGTAGCATTCGACTCATCATCCTGACCTCGGCAGCATTCGACTCGTCAGCCGGATATCGGTAGCATTCGACTCGTCATCCTGACCTCAGCAGCATTCGACTCGTCAGCCTGACCTCGTCAGCATTCGACTCGTCAGCCTGACCTCGGCAGCATTCGACTCGTTAGCCTGACCTCGGCAGCATTCGACTCATCAGCCTTTCTCGTCGGGAGCACTCGTTGGGAGCACTCGTCGGGAGCTCTTATCGGGAGCTCTCGTCGGGAGCACTCGTCGGGAGCACTCGTCGGGGGCACTCGTCGGGGGCACTCATCGAGGGCACTCATCGGGTCGTCGGGTCGTGGGGGCCTGCCAATAGCCCCTCCAAACAGCGGAGTCTCGCTGTTGGCAGACCATTTTGGCTGCATATAGTGGAACCAAAAGGCGGGATTCCTCTATTGGCAGGCCAAGCTTAGAAAACTATGAATAGACCCCCAAGGGCACCTTTGGAGAGGAGCTCTTCTTGGTTTTTTTATTCCATGGCTAGCTTTGGTTAGCGAGAGATCCAGCTCCCTGTTCACCGTGGTTTCCGGGTCGACAGGTGGAGAGCTCCAGCTCCCTGTTCACCGTGATTTTCGGGTGGACTGGTTGATAGCTCCGGCTCCCTGTTCACCATGGTTTCTGGGTGGACAGGTTGAGTGCTCTCAAGAGCCCTCCAAGGTGTCCGGCGCGGCATTTGGCTTCGGAGGGGAAACACTCTGAGATATTCCGGGTGTGTGGCGGGACCTCCTCACTGCAGCTCAGGGTCTATTCCATAGTTCTTGGCAACCAGTTAAGATTCCAGGCTCAGGAGAAGTAGCTGCAGGTTACCCCCCGTGGGTCCGAACTCTTCTTGAGACCGAGATCCGGTTTCAACATTTTTGGTGTGGTGAGCGTGGCCCGTATCATGCACAAGAAAATCCTAAGCAAGTTCCATGGCTAGTGGTGAAGAACAAAGTGCTGACCTGGGCGACTCGCCACCACCCGCGGCAGTAGTTACGATGGGGATGTTTGAAGAGTTCAAGAGGGAGATCTTGGAGAACCTGCACTATGCATTCGCCGCGCGTGGTGAGTGCTCGACCCCATTCGTCTTGGTGGTCGGGCCACCACCCCTGGGTGAGAACGCCCCCATCAAGCGACCAGGGAAGGAGTCGGCGGTGGAGGGTAGCGATAGGGATCTCGTCGGGCGAGAGCTCTTCCCCAGTTCGGCGAGTGCCGGTATGGTTGGCGAGCCGATGTCACGTGACCACCCGACTCGCCCCGCGGGGGGAGGAAGCCCATTCAGCAAGCTGATCATCTCGGCCCTAGTTCCAAAGGGGTTCCCGAGCCGGAGATGTCCTACTACACAGGTAGAGATGATCCCGTCCAGAGGTTCGAAGACGCGGTTTCCATCAGGCAGATGTCGGACGCCTTCAAGTGCCGACTTTTCGTCATCACGTTCAAGGAGAAAGCAAGGGACTGGTTTCACCAGCTTCCTCCAAGTTCAATCTACTGTTTTGAGAACCTGCGTCGGGGTTTCCTGTTGAGGTTTTCAACGTCAAAGAAAAGAAAGAAAGAAGCGGAGTTCTTGTTCGACATCAAGCAAGGGTCAGAGGAGACCTTGGGAAGTTATGTGGAAGGTTCCAGGAAGAGGTTCTCCAAGTTCAAGAGGTACCAGGGTACACCCTGATGCAAGCCTTCACTTTGGCGCTTCGTCAAGGGTTCTTCAGAATAGAGCTAAAGAGGGAGCCACTCCTGTCCTTTGAGGAGCTTATGGAGAGGACGGCAAGGAAATAGAGAGGGAGGCGGCGAACCCGACGTCTGCAAAGAAGTTGGCCAAGTAGGGAGAGATCGAGGCAAAGGAGCAAGTAAGTTTCAGGCAGCAGGAAGGGAGAAGAAAGGAAGAACCGGGAGGTCAAGGGTTCTAAGCACCTCACGGAGGGCACGGGCGGTTCAACACTCCAGGGTGGAGATCGGGCCTAAGGCCACTTCCGCCCCCACCCCAGCAGGCTATGGAAATCGGCCAAGGAGGGAGGAGAGAGAGAAGTAATCGCCCAGGAGGGAGAGGAAGGGATAGGGTGAAGTTACTCTATTGTGACTTCCATTGGGAGGAAGGTCATGCAACGGTCATCTGCCCAGAGTTCTTGGAGGTGAGGACGGCGAGAGGCCCAGTGCAGCAGCAGTAGGTGCGGATTGAGGAGGTTGTAGCGAGAGTATAAGAGGAGGATAGATACGAGGACCGGGCCAATGTGAGGACCCGAGGAGGGATCAGGGTGATCCACGGGGGGGTGGGGATTGAGACAACCCGCAAGGGGAGTGTCACAACCCGCATTTTCTCCGCATTTAAAAGATGTATCAGAGTAAGGAGAAAACACGCGCTTTGATGACACATCACGCGGGGGATAACTGTGAACGCTCAGGCAGACTCCAACTCTACTTTTCATGAGAAATTCATAAGTTATTAAGAAAGAAATTCAGTTTCAAGTTAAGGTGCTTGTATCGCTCGGCTCAGTGGCTCATCTAATCCACAAGAAAAAGATAATCATACGTTGCGGAAAATACTTAATTTACAAGGTTAGACGTCCTACATGAGTGTAAACATCCCAGAGGACAACTCATGCTATTCAAAACTCTAGATTTATAATAATAGTAAAAGTAGCTTTTACGACCGTTTAAATATAGAGATTTAGGTTTTCAAATATGGCATGTATGAATTAATAATAATAGTTTTTATTGGAAAAGCCCATGTAAAAGGCCCATTTAATGGCCCTCTTTCTTTGTTTCTTTCTCCTCCTTCTTTAGTCCCACATCATGTATAGGATTTATTCTTCTCTCCTCTCTCCTATATATTTGTATTCTCTCCGTACATTAGATACTTGATTAATACATACATGCTTTTGGGCTCTCTCAACATGGTATCAGAGTCAGGTTCTGTCTAGCTGCGGCTTTCCTGTGGACTGTCTTTTTTCTGTCCGCTCCGTTCTCCTGTGGACTGCCTCTCTGTCCGCTCCGGTCTCCTGCGGACTGCCCCTTTGCATCCGCTTCTCTGCGGACTGTTTTTTGTCCGCCTTCCCTGCGGACTGCCTTTTTCTGTCCGCTCAGGTCTCCTGCGGACTGCCCCTCTGCTTTCGCCTCTCTTCTCTCTCTCTGTGGTTCCACCCTCCTCAGGCTTCTTATAGTCATCTTCTGCCCTGACTCGTGGGCCCACCTCTTCTATCCGCTGCGGGCGTTCCTTCCTGTCCGCTGCACGCTCTGCGTCTGTCCGCTCGAGCACTTTGCTCGCGGACTGCTCCTCTCTACTCTATCCGCTGCGGACGTTCCTTCCTGTCCGCTGCACGCTCTGCGTCTGTCAGCTCGAGCCTTTGCTCGCGGACTGCTCCTCTCTTCTTCCCCGCAGTCTCTTGCGGACTGCTCCTGCGGACTGCTCCTGCGGACTGCTCCCTATCCGCAGTCTCTTGCGGTCCTGCTCCTGTCCGCTGCGGGCTCTCCTCTTGTCTGTTGCGCGCTCTTCTTCTCTCTTGCTGCGTGGCTTCTTCATCCTCGCGGTCTATTCTTCAGTCTGCCACGGGTTTTGCCGCGGCCTGCCCCCAGTCCGCCGCGATCTGCTCCTGACCTCCGCGACCTCTTCCAGTTCGCGGCCTGCCCCCAGTTCGCCGCGATCTGCTCCTCTAGCCCGCTGCTTGCCGCGCGGTTTGCACTCGCCGCGCCCTGCTGTCTGTTGTGCCTCAGTCCGCTGGCTCTGCCCGCCTCTTCTCCTCCAAGTCGCCATGTCCTCCAGCGACTCCACTACCGCTCACCCCCCGGCCGACCACGTGGCTCCTCCTCTCGAACTCCGCGATGAGCTTCGGATTACTACTATTTCCCTCTCTGGCAAGTCCAACTTCATCCCCTGGGTACACTCCGTCCGCCGGGTCTTACAAGTCAAGGGTCTTGCGCGTCACCTTACCCAGGGCTCACCGACTCCTCCTACGATGATTGTCTCCGCAATGACGGTCGCGTCTAGACCTGGATCCTGAACTCGGTGGAGGGTGAGCCGTACCAGATGATCATGTATCATGAGACCGCCAAAGCCATGTGGGATGAACTTCATTCGTTTGTACTCGGGCAAGGACAGCCTTCAGCACCTTTTGGACATCATCACTGATCTTCAAGCTTTGGATGTTGGCAAAGCTCTGGACATGACCTCCTTCGTGGCCCGGCTAAAACTCTAACGTAGGCCTGGATTCAGCACCAGCCCGCGACTACTGATCTCGCTGCTCAACGCGCCCAGAAGGAGGCTGTTTGTATTGCTATGATTATGGCTCGCGTCCCGCCACACCTTCACAGTATCTGGGCCCAGGTTCTGGCTTCCCCCACTACCCCTTCCTTCTCCGATGTCTGCTCGATGTTACTTCGCGTGCCACCTCCACCGGAGGCACCTGCACCATCCTCGCCGGCCCTTCTTCAGCAGGCCCTTCCTCCTTTACTTCCCCCACCCTCTTTTACTCGGGGTGGACGTACGGCTCCCGTGGGCGGGGCCGTGGTAGCCGCGGACGGCCTAAGTGCACCTACTGCGGCCGGGATGGCATACTGAAGCGGTCTATCACAAGAAACATGGCTACCCTCCTCGCCCGCCTACTGCTGTTACCGATAGCTCTCCTCCGACTGGTACGGATCTTGAGGCTCTTCGCCTTCAGCTGCAACAACTCCAGGGGCTCCTCAACCCTCCATTTGCTTCCATTGCCTCCACCTCCCATGCAGGTATTGTCTCCACCTCCACTGCAGGTACTGCCTGTCTTTCCTCCGGCTCTCGCTGGATCCTGGACTCGGGAGCCACCACCACATCACTTCCATGCAACCGCCCCGGTTCTCTGATGCTCCTCATCCCCAGTCTATTACTGTGGCCATGGTGCGCTTGTTCCGGTCTCCGGATGTGCTGATCTCTTCCTCCATCCCTCTCTCTCTCTTCGTTCCGTTCTTTATGTGCCGCCTCACCATTTAATTTACTATCTTTGGTCGTCTTACTACTGATATGAATTGTTATATCACCTTCACCTCTTCTGGTTTTTTGATACAGGATCGGCAGACGCAGATTACCATTGGTAGGGGTCGACTGCAGAACGGGCTCTACCTCCTCGATGTCTCTCCCACATCACTTTCCTCTGTTTCCTCTACTGATTGGCATTGTCGGCTTGGCATGCCCCTCTACCTATCCTCCAGAAGGCGCTTCCTGACATTTCTCTTCCTGTTTTTAAATGTGATTCCTGTATTCTTGGCAAACAGCCTCGTGCTTCTTATCCTGCACATTGTACTCGAGCTCTGCTCCTTTTGATCTAATACATTCTGATTTTTGTGGACCGTATAAAGTTTCTAGCATCTCTGGTTATCGTTATTTTATAACATTTATTGACGATTACTCTCGCACCACCTGGTTGTATCTATTACATGATCGCTCTGAGCTTCCTCGTGTTTTTCAGGCTTTTGTGTTAGAAACTCGTACGCAATTCTCTACCAGTATTAAAACTTTCCGCTCTAATAATGCTCGGGAATACACTAGCAATGAGTTTGCACTCTCTGCGCCAACTTCGGTATTGTTCATCAGACCTCTTGTCCCTACACCCCGCAGCAAAACGGGGTCGCCGAACGCAGAAACCGCCACTTGCTTGATGTTGCTCGCTCCCTCATGCTCCACATGCACGTTCCCAAAGTATTCTGGAACTTTGCGGTTTCCACCGCGTGTTTTCTTATCAACCGTCTTCCATCATCGGTTCTCCAGAACGCTACCCCCTTCAGCCTTCTTTTTCCCTCCGCACCCGTCTTCCCTCTCACACCCCGGGTTTTTGGTTGTACTTGCTTTGTCCATAACCTGGGCCCACTCTTGACAAACTGGATCCCCGTGCGGCCAAACATATTTTCGTCGGCTACTCCCGCACCCAAAAGGGTTATGTTTGCTACTCCCCGGTCACCCGGAAGGTCTCTGTCTCTACTGATGTTACTTTCCGGGAGGATCAACCCTTCTTCCCTCCTCCTTTGCCACCTCTTCTACCACCACCTTCTCCACCACCCTCCATCCCACGCCGGTGATCCCCGTCACTCCCCTCCCACCATCCCTCCGCTTCCTCCCACCCTTGACCCTCCTCGACCGCCCGTTATTCGGGTCTATACTCGTCGCCCCCTTCCACCCGTTGCTCCTATGCAGTCGGCTTCGCCCTCGGCTTCTCCGTGTTCTGCTGCTCCGGTACCGGCCTCTACAGCTCATCCGATGGCGAACTATGTTTCTCTCCATCGCCTCTCTCTCCACCTCTTCAGACCTTGGCTACTTCACTATCCTCGGTCTCTATTCCTACTTCTGTACAGGACGCTCTTCACATCCTGGGTGGCGTGCTGCCATGGAAGAAGAGATGGCTGCTCTGTGGGCGAACCAGACTTGGACCTTGGTGCCCCTTCCTCCCGGCCAGAAACCTGTTGGGTGTAAATGGGTTTTCGTCATCAAACATGCCCCTGATGGGACCATTGATCGACTCAAAGCTCGTTTGCTTGCTCGTGGCTTCACCCAGCAGCAGGGGCTCGACTATGACGAGACTTTCTCTCCGGTCGCTAAGCTCAACACGGTCCGCATTCTCATTTTTGTTGCTGTCCATCGTCAATGGCTCTTATTTCAACTCGACGTCAAGAACGCTTTCCTGATGGCGACCTTCAGGAAACTGTTTACATGCAACAACCTCCCGGGTTTGAGACCACGGGGGAGTCACGGGTTTGTCACCTTCTCAAATCCCTATATGGTCTCAAACAATCCCCTCGGGCATGGTTCGACAAGTTCAGCAAAGCTCTCCGGGCAATTGGCTTCACTCGAAGCTCGGCTGACTTCTCATTGTTTACTCGTCACCGGGCAACGGGTACGATTATCCTATTGGTATATGTCGACGACATCATTATTACTGGAAATGACTTGGACAGCATACAGGCCGTTAAGCTACATCTGAGCTCTGTATTCCAAACTAAAGATCTGGGACATCTTTGGTACTTGGTCTGGAAGTGGCCAGCAGACGTCAGATGGTCTGGTTCTCTCTCAGCGAAAATACTGTCTGGATCTTCTTCATGATGCGGGCTACTCTGGCTGCAAACCTATTAACACTCACATGGATGCAAATCACAAACTATGTGCTCAGGGCTCCGATTCTGATTCTCTTCTACAAAATCCAGAATATTATCCGTCGTCTAGTTGGGAAACTTATCTACCTAACAGTTACAAGACCTGATATATCCTTCGTTGTGGGACTCGTTAGTCGCTATATGCACTCTCCTTGAAGCTCTCATCTACAGGCTGTGGAACGCATTCTCAGATATCTTAAGACAGCTCCTGGCCAAGGACTTGTATACAAAATCCATCTTCCATTCTACACTAGTGGCATACTCTGATACCGACTACGCTGGCTCTCTTGATGATCGACGATCCACTAGCGGTTCTGCACATATTTTGGAGGACATCTGATTACTTGGCGAAGCAAGAAACAAGCAGTGGTTGCTCGATCCTCAGCAGAAGCAGAATATCGGGCAATGGCTGCTGTGGTCTCTGAACTTACATGGATTGAGAGTCTCCTTACCGACCTTGGAGTTAAACTATCTTCACCAGCTCTCCCCTATGTGACAGTCAAGCTGTCATACATATTGCCAGAACCCAGTCTTTCACGAAAGAACGAAGCATATATTGAGGTAGATTGTCATTTCATCCGAGAGAAAGTCCACATGAAAAAGATCGAGCTCAAGCATGTTCCGGTACTGAACAGGTTGCTGACATCCTCACCAAAGCTCTACCTAGTACCCTCTTCTATCAGTGTCTATCCAAGCTTGGCGCATACGACTTGTACGCTCCAGCTTGCGGGGGAGTATTGGAAAAGCTCATGTAAAGGCTCATTTAATGGCCCTCTTTCTTTGTTTCTTTCTCCTCCTTCTTTAGTCTCACATCATGTATAGGATTTATTCTTCTCTCCTCTCTCATATGTATTTGTATTCTCTTCATACAATTAGATACTTGATTAATACATACAAGCTTTTGTGCTCTCTCAACAGTTTTTATACTTTAAAATACCTAACAGTGCATCCTAGTATAAAACATTTGCAGAGAGCAAGTAAAAATAACCACAAAAGGGCAAACTCAGCAGCATAGCAAAATACTTAATAATCCAAAAGAAAACCATCAGTGGGTGTCAACAAGCTGACATGAACCCACTGAAAGTAAGTATGTCTGTACTAAAAAGGAAAAAACAACTACCTCACATTGGTCAGGGAAACCACTGCAACACTACATTCCACAAGCTATAACCCAACTCAGCCGCTCCACTAGCTACAGCACTGAACCTGAGGCATTCAAAAGAAGAACGCCTCAGCAAGAAAATAGAGGTAGCAAAGGAAGTAATCAGGTAAAAGTACAAAAGCAAGAAAGGGTTTACCAAACCCGACTATATGAAATGATGAAAACTACAACTGATAAGTCAAATAAAACAGGTAAAGTAAAAGTTTGCAAATAAGAAGTTAAATGAACATATGCACCAAGTGCGGAACGAGGTCATACTTCAACAAAATCTGCAAAGATTAACATAAATAGCATAGACTGATCTAAGAAGCAAACTGAGCACAAAACAGCTCGAAAACACGAATCATTAACACTTAGTAAAAACAACTCGGTTGGAGTCGGTGACCAAAACGTCCAAACCCGAACTACCAAACTCAAACGTCTAAAAAGGGCACTGCGGTGGTGGCAACCTAGCCAAACACAACCCAACAGTCCACAAAAATAGAAACCAAACCAATCCACCAAGCGTAATGACCCACAAATCGGCGTCCAGTTGGTGGTTCTTTATCCACTGTCAACCTACCTAGCCGAAGAAACATCATAACCGAACACCCCCACCAAAACCCAAGACTAAACACAAAGGCAAACCTTACACAAGCCCTAAAATCACTCTAAAAACCATACACGACGAATCGAGCCAAAAAACAGCGAAAAAATATCACCAAGCCCAGTGGTAATTCAGTGAGTATACTCAACACACACGATGATACTCGACGAATCGGCAAAAAAAGACTTGGCTACGAAAATTCACTCGGCGATACTCGACGAATCGGCTTGATTCGGCGTGTATACTCGACAACTCTACAAAGATACTCGCCGAAAAACACTTAGACTAAAGAGATATCCTAAACTCTACGAATTCTCTACTCGATGAATCCTAATACAATCGACACTCGACGAATCCTACGCAGCTATACCCGACGAATATCTCACCTAAATTGTTGAATCGGACATAACGAAATACGCCGAATTTTCACCCAACTAACCTACCATATTCGGTGAATTCCTACTGATACCCGACGAATATCTTCTCACTATATATGCCGAATTCCAAACGGTTTACTCCACTATTAATCGGCGAATTGACTTAGGCTATCACATCTACACTCGACGGAAAGTGGCCGATATTCTACATTATCCTATGAGTTCTTTAAAGGTTAAACCCTACCCTATCACTACCTTCGAAGGAGGGGGGAAGAAGAGGGAAGAAAAGAAGGAAAATAATGGATCTAAGGGTCCATTTGACAACCCAGCGCCGCTCCGGTCCGGCGGGAACGAGCCGGAGAGATCTTGTTTGGACAGGTTTTCCCGCGCCCTTTGAAAACGCCCGGCGTGAAAGGGAAGCAGCCCGGCGGTTTTGGCGCTGGATTGCCGAGCACCAGTTCGCCGTTCTCACCGGGCGTTGTCTCTCTCCTCACCGGCGTGCCAGCGGGACGGAGTGCCAAACAGACCCTAAATAGACATGCAAGGGAGGAAAATCCACTTGCCTCAAATCTCTGAAAAAACCGCCTCCTTTAAGCTCTCTTCGACAAGAATCGGCCGCAAGAAGGCCCAAGTCACAAATCCTGAAACTTTTGGAGAAGGAAAGAGGTCGTAATCACTAACCCTAACACCTAAAAATCGAGAAAACGGGAAGATCTTACAATGATCGGGTAGATCTCGAAGAGAGCTTTCTAAATCTCTACTCCTTTGTCGAAACCGACCACCGGACCTCCCTCAGCCGCCGGACGAAAGCACGCCCTTCCGCCGCTCCTTCCGTTTTCACGAAACAGCGTCGTCGGGTAGGGAAGAAGATGAATAGTAGCGGGTAGGGTTCGGCGTGTCCGATCTTCTATTTATACTAATAATTATAATATAATATATTATTACTTAATTAAATAGCGTCGAAACGACTAATCAATCCAAATGACCTCGGATTTCTATGAAAATCGCATCGTAGCTAAATACTAACGCTACGAAACCAACGGCGAAGTCGAAATCCAATTCCGACAAACCAAACCCGGCTAAAAGACCACCCGAAGACAAAACGTCACCACATCCCTATAAAAAGTTTCACCGTGTCACCAAAACAGACCCGGCTCGCGAGAGAAGGTGCACAACCAAACCAAAAAACAACCACACAAGAAAACCCACTGAGCAAACTCGTGCTCCAACAAACGACACCAGTTAAATACGCGTTAACGTAACACCCTGACTCCAAAATTATGTCACTACGGGAATTAAAATAAATACCGAAAAATCATAGGCGTTACAGCCACGCCTCCTAAAAGGAAGTTTCGTCCTGAAATTTAACATAAATAGGATCAAGTTCAAAACAGAATAAAGGCAATCATAAGCTAACAAAGAAAACACTCACCAAAATACATCAGGAGAACAGATGAGCATGAGTCTCCCTCATATCTGACTCCAACTCCCAAGTCGCACCTTTCACATCTTGGTTCTTCCACAAAACTTTAACTATAGGTATTGTCTTCTTCCGCAATACCCTATCTTGAGTATCCAACACACGAACAGACACCTCCACATAAGAAAGGTTAGGCCCCAACTGGGGCACAGAAACCAGAACTTGTCTGTCGATAACAACACACTTTCGCAATTGGCTCACGTGAAAAACATCATGCACACCAGAAAAACTTGCGGGCAAATCCAGTTTATACGCTGACACACAAATCCATTCAATCACTTTAAACGGTCTCACATACCTCGGGTCCAACTTATGATTCTTACCAAACCTCTTGACACCAAACATCGGGGAAACCTTAAGAAACACCATGTTCCCAACAGCAAACTCCAAATCAGTCTTACGCCGATTGGCATTCTTTTCATATCGTTCCTGAGATATCTGAAGCTTCTCTCGAATGTGCTTAACAGAAATATTCATCTCTTCTAACGCTTCTGGACACAATAACGGTCTCTCACCAACCTCGGCCCAAAACAAGGGAGTTCTGCAACGCCTCCCATACAAAGCCTCAAACGGGGTCATCTGCAAACTTTCTTGGAAACTGTTATTGTATGCAAACTTTATTAATCTCAAACGCTCATCCCACGCTCAACCGTGGTCCAAAATATAACATCTGATCATATCCTCTACGATCTGATTTACTCTCTCCGTCTAACCATTTGTCTGCGGATGATAGGCGGTGAAATACCTCAGATCGGTATCCAACCCCTCTTGTAAACTCTTCCAAAAACGAGATGTAAACCTGAAGTCTCGATCTGATATAATATTGATAGGCATTCCATGTAACCTGATGACCTCATCAAAATATAATTCAGCTATTTTCTTCATAGAGTAATCGATTTTGAACGGCACGAATTGAGCACACTTCGTCAATCTGTCCACTATAACCCAAACTGAATCGTGTTCTCGAGGAGATCTTGTCAATCCAGTAATAAAATTCATTGAAATACTCTCTCACTTCCAACTTGTAATTTCTAAGCGCGTCAACTTCTCTCCAGGCCTACAATGATAGTCCTTAACTAGTTTGCAAGTAAAACATTCTGATACATACTTAGTTATATCGCCCTTCATACCATACCACCAAACGATTTGCTTCAAATCCTTATACATTTTAGTAGAACTGAGGTGGTAGGCAACACTAGAACCATGCGCCTCTTTGCACAACTTAACTCGGATATCCTTCACTGCGGGAATGCAAAATCTGTCGTTGTACTTGAAAGTACCCGCGTCATCAATTGAAAAGTCCGGCAATTCCCCTTTCGCAGTTCTATTATAAAGGTGCAGCAAATCGGGGTCATCCCTTTGATATAGCCTTGTCAGTGAAATCTATGAAGGCTCTAACACTTCCAAACTGTTGGGCGAGTCGCTACTCCCCGCCGATATATCCATCAAAAGAAATTCTTCCACGAGCGAATCCACAGAAAGGTTAAAAATTTTCGCTGACTTCCTACTCAGGGCATCGGCTACCACATTAGTTTTGCTTGGATGGTATTGGATCTCGACATCATAATCTGTCACATATTCTAACTATCTCCGCTGGCGCAAATTCAATTCCTTTTGAGTAAAGACGTACTTCAAACTCTTATGATCAGTATAAATCTTGCGCAGAGCGCCATATAAAAATGTCTTCATAACTTCAATGCGTAAATCACAGCTGCGAACTCTAGATCATGCGTAGAGTAATTCCTTTCATGAGTCTTTAACTGTCGCAACTCATACGCAATCACTTTGTCTTCTTGCATTAACACGCACCCAAGTCCAACGTGCGATGCGTGCACATACACAGCATACTCTATTCCTTCAGTAGGCAAGGCCAAAATCGGAGCAGTGCACAATCTCCTCTTCAATTCCTGAAAAGCTTTCTCGCACTTATCTCTCCACACAAAAGTTGTGTTATTCTGCGTAAGCTTAGTCAGCGAGGCAGACAACGTAGAGAAATCTTTCACAAATCTCCTATAATGGTCTGCTAGCCCTAGGAAGCTCCTTATCTTTTTGGGAGTAGCAGGTCTATTCCAATCCATGACAGCAGCTATCTTCTCAGGGTCCACAGAAATTTCATCCTTATTAACCACATGACCCAGAAAAGAAACCTTAGAAAGCCAAAACTCGCACTTGCTCAGCTTGACATACAACTTATGCTCCCTCAAAGTAGACAAAACTAGACGCAAGTGCTGAGCATGCTCTTCAGCACTGCGGGAGTATACCGGAACATCATCTATAAATACAACCACAAAACGGTCCAGGAATTCCTTAAATACTTTGTCCATCATATTCATAAAGGCAGAGGGCGCATTGGCCAAACCAAAGGACATTACCAAAAACTCAAAATGTCCATGCCGTGAACGAAAAGCACTCCGTGGAATATCCGGCTCATGGATCCTTAACTGATGGTAGCCTGAATGAAGGTCAATCTTTGAAAACACAGTGTTATCGCGCAACTGATCAAACAACTCATCAATCCTCGGCAGGAGATATCTATTTTTGATGGTCACCTTATTCAGCTCTCTATAATCGATGCAAAGCCTCATCGATTCATCCTTCTTCTTCATAAACAACACAGGAGCACCCCACGGAGAAGAACTCGGCCTAATAAAACCATTTTGCAGCAACTCATCCAATTGGGTACGCAGCTCCTCCAGTTCGCGCAGGGCCATACGGTACGGCGCCTTAGCAATAGGACGGGTACCCGGCTCCAAATCTATGACGAACTTCACATCTCTCTCAGGTGGAAGACCAAGAAGATTATCAGGAAATACATCAGGAAACTCGTGCACAACAGCAATCTCCTCAACTCGCGGCAAACTACTATCGGTCGCCAACACCGAAACCAAACAGGCAAAACATCCGGAATTTACAAGCTTCCGAGCAAGTACCGCAGAAATAATCGGAGAAACTTGGCGCGGAAAACCATAAATACTCCTGGGTTGACCGTTGTACATCTTGAAGTCCAAGCATTTAGGCTCTGTTTGGTTGGGTTGTTGCTGATGGAAAGCTGCTGATGAGCTGTTGCTGATTGAAAAAGTGCTGATTCTGAAAACAGAGTTTTGAAAAAACTGTTTGGGTGAAACGAGTTTACAAACGGAGTCAAAAGTTGTTTGGATTCAAAACGGAGTTTTTACAAAAAAAAAAAATTTCAAGTATGAAATTGACAACCAGTCCATGCCCAAAATGATTCAATACTATTACGGTCATCTCCTCTAACCGCCTGCATCTTCCAAGTGAGGAGAGCTAACACCTTCAAATCAGAATGAATTATGTAAACAACTGCTACTTGAAAATCGCCTAACAGAATCGGGCAACTCTGGTCTCCTTCGGCTCGAATATCTTGGTCCGATATTACTGAATCACCAGAGATACACTCACACAAATTTCTGAACATTACACATAGAAACTTGACACAAAATGAGAAAAACAATCCAACAATACCTGTCGAAGATTTTCCAACCTGATCGTGGGTCAAATGGTGACGAGGTTCTCTACAAGGGCCCAAGCCACGTCGGGGAACGTCGGGGAGTGGGTAGCGCCAGAATCGAAAAGAACACGCGTCCAACGGTTCTTTACCTTAAACTTTCCTAAAAAATCGTATACGCAATTAACGAAACGAACGTCGAAACTACAACTACAGATTAAAAGCTAGAACTAGGTTAGGATCTAACCTGAGATAACTTGAGAAGACGTCTGCGCTACCTCCAAAGATACCACGTTCAGCTTGCCCTTCCCCTTATCCAATAGCTTGCGGTGGCGGCAAGGCCTGAAGTAGAACTGGTTGCAACGTGGGTTGAGCCTGCGGGCACTTCGACCTGAAATGTCCTATTTGTCCGCACTAGAAGCAGATTCTCTCCTTTCCCCAACAATGGGCAGCGTCGTGCCCCCTCCGCTTACACGCAGAACAAACTAACTCTCCTTTAGGAGCACTCTGGATCGCATGAAATTGCTCCGGCTTCTGAGCTCCTATCCGCTTGAAGCATTTCTCGAACGGATAGCCTGGCCAGCCACAAAAACTGCACATCTCCTTACTTCTTTTCCTCGATGCAACGCCGGATTCTTGGGAACTCGTACCCTCACTGGTCTTTTTCTTATCCATTCTCATTTGTTGACTTCGATTCTTGGCATTGTCAATCGCCTCAACCTTCAGAGCAGCCTCCACAACTTTAGCATAGCTTTCAGATCCATAAGCACTAGCTAGCTGTTGGATGTCATTCCTAAGACCACCCAGAAATCGTTTAACTCGGTTAGACTCTGAAGACACCATGTCCGGGGCAAAACGACTCAGTTTGCTGAACTCCAAATCGTACTCGGTAACAGTAAGCTGCCTTTGATTAAGGTATAGGAAATCATTCATCAAACGGCCTCTTTCAACCGATGGCAGAAACTTTTTCAGCAGCAACTCCTTAAAAGATTCTCATGAACACCCATCCTTAAGGTTCTACTCTCTCAGCCACCAACTCTTAGCAAGTCACTTGAGTTGATACGCAGCGACCATCACCCTCCGGTCCGCTGAAACTCCCGAGTAAGCAAACATCTCTTCGATGGCTATTATCCAATCATCCAAAGCCATAAAATTTGCTCTACCATCATAAGTGGGGGGTCCTAGTCTCTGGAAATGTGAAATAAACGTCATCTCTGGTGGCAACAACACCGGGGGCACCAGAGGAGCACGGGGGAGAGGAACAGGAATAGTCTGACCCACCGCAGGGTCCTGCACTTTCGGCAGCTGTCCTGACACAACTGATACCAACGCTTGGATCTGCGACTGCATCTCCACCATCTGTCTAGACAAAGTCTCATTACTCTGTCGCAGACTTTCGATCACCGCTTCGCTCTGCGCACCTGAAGACTCGCCCTCCGACTGTGGAGTCGACCTAGTCGTCACACGCTTATGCGTCATTCTAATAAAACAACGAACACTGATCAAAACCTAGCTCAACCGCTAGCACCAAACAACATAGTCCAGACAAAACATACTTAAGTACTTGTTTATGTTGCTAACTTGCTCTGGGATTTTCAATAATGATGTCATGCCTAAACTTAGGATGATATACCGTCATCTTATTGACTCATATGCCTAAACTATGAATGTATGAATTTATTAGTCTTTTTGACTCAAAATCATGTGTATACATATGTCATCATGTAAATCTTTAGCTTGGCACGTGTGCTGATGCAATGTTATGTCATGCATGTTGTGCTATGCAATCTAAAAAGATCTTAATGCATGTTATGAGCGGCATACACATGAAATGTTATGTATCTCATACTACATAACATCGCATGCAACGAAACAAAAAACGTGTTAATGGGCATTCATGTGATGGTGGTTATGCATCTCATACTACATAACCGTCACATGTTGTCGCATATGGTGGATCCATATACAAACACATATTATGCATCTCATACTACATGATATGTTCAGCATACTTCTTATCATGCTTATGAGTATAGTGTTAATGCTTCAGCCAAGACACAACCCAACAGTCCACAAAAATAGAGACTAAACCAATCCACCAAGCGTAATGACCCACAAACCGGCGTCCAGTTGGTGGTCATTTATCCACTGCCAACCTACCTAGCCGAAAAAACATCATAACCGAACACCCCAACCAAAACCCAAGACTAAACCCAAAGGCAAACCTTACACAAGTCCTGAAATCACTCTAAGGATCATACACGACGAATCGAGCCAAAAAACAGCGAAAACAATATTACCAAGCCCAGCAGTAATTCGGTGAGTATACTCGACACACACGATGATACTCGACGAATCGGCGAAAAAAGACTTGGCTACGAAAATTCACCCGGCGATACTCGACGAATCGGCTTGATTCGGCGTGTACACTCGACAACTCTACAATGATACTCGCCGAAAAACACTTAGACTAAAGAGACATCCTAAACTCGACGAATTCTCTACTCGACGAATTCCAATACAGTCGACACTCGACGAATCCTACGCAGCTATACCCGACTAATATCTTACCTAACTCGCTGAATCGGACTTAACGAAATACGCCGAATTTTCACCCGGCTAACCTACCATATTTGACGAATTCCTACTGATACCTGACGAATATCTTCTCACTATATATGTCGAATTCCAGATGGTTTACTCCACCATTAATCGGCGAATTGACTTAGGCTACCACATCTAGACTCGACGAAAAGTGGCCGATATTCTACACTATCCTAGGAGTTCTTTCAAGGTTAAACGCTACCCTATCACTACCTTATAAGGAGGGGGAAAGAAGAGGGAAGAAAAGAAGGAAAACAATGGATCTAAATAGACATGCAAGGGGGGAATCCATTTGCCTCAAATCTCTGAAAAAACCGCCTCCTCCAAGCTCTCTTCGACAAGAATCGGCCGCAAGAAGGCCCAAGTCACAAATCCTGAAACTTTTGGAGGAGGAAAGAGGTCAAAATCACTAACCCTAACACCTAAAAATCGGGGAAACGGGAAGTTCTTACCACGATCGGGTAGATCTCGGCGAGAGCTTTCTGAATCTCTACTCCTTTGTCAAAACTGACCACCGGAGCTCCCTCGGCCGCCGGCCGAAAGCACGCCCTTCCGCCGCTCCTTTCGTTTTCGCGAAACAGCGTTGTCGGGTAGGGAAGAAGATGAATAGTAGGGGGTAGGGTTCGGCGTGTCCGATCTTCTATTTATACTAATAATTATAATATAATATATTATCACTTAATTAAATAGCGTCGAAACGACTAATCAATCCAAACGACCTCGAATTTCTATGAAAATTGCACCGTAGCTAAATACCGACGCTATGAAACCAACGGCGAAGTCGAAATCCAAATCTGACAAACCAAACCCGGGTAAAACACCACCCGAAGACAAAACGTCACCACATCCCTATAAAAAGCTCCACCGAGTCACCAAAACAGACCCGGCTCGCGAGGGAAGGTACACAACCAAACCAACCACACAAGAAAACTCACTGAGGAAACTCGTGCTCCAACAAACGACACTCGTTAACTACGCGTTAACGTAACGCTCTGACGCAAAAATTACGTCACTACGGGAATTAAAATAAATACCGAAAAATTCAGGGCATTACAGGAGCCTCTGAACAATGTTCAGAACGAGCGTCTCTGCGACCTCCCAGAGCCCGTCCCCATAAGAGATCACCTACCTCCAGTTGAGTCGGGCTCCTGGGAGGTGTTGAAGTCCTCCACCTCTAGTTGAGTCGGGCTTTTGGGAGGTGTTGAGTTTCCACCACCTTCAGTTGAGTCGGGCTCCATGGAGGTGTTGAGTTTCCTCCACCTCCAGTTGACCCGGGCTCCTTGGAGGTGTTGAGTTTCCTCCACCCACAGTTGAGTCGGGCTCCTGGGAGGTGTTGAGCTTCCCCTGCCTCTAGTTAAGGTTTGGATTCTTGAGGATGTCGGGCTCTTGAGTGGAATGTTGTCCAGCGCCCATCTCTCTGAACCACGAGTTCTACATTGTTTTTTCCGACCTCATGTCGAGCTCGAAAAAAGTGATGAGTGTGTATAACCTGTAATTCATTGAGACCAGAGATGACCAAGGATGGCCTACAGGATCTAGCTCACCAAGGACGAATGGAGAATTAGTCACCTCCAGGGGCGAGATCCAGGCTCCCAGGAGGGAGATACAGGCTACATAGGTGAGATCAACCTGACCTCGACAGCATTCGACTCGTCATCCTGACCTCGGCATCATTCGACTCGTCATCCTGACCTCGGCAGCATTCGACTCAGCAGCATGACCTCGGCAGCATTCGACTCGTCATCCTGACCACGGCAGCATTCGATTCGTCAGCCTGGCCTCGGCAGCATTCGACTCGCCAGCCTGACCTCGGCAGCATTCAACTCGTCAGCTTGTTTCGTCGGGAGCACTCGTCGGGAGCACTCGTCGGGAGCACTTGTTGGGAGCTCTCGTCGAGAGCACGCGTTAAGAGCTCTCGTCGTGAGCACTCGTCGGGGACACTCGTCGGGGGCACTCGTCGGGGGCACTCGTCGGGGGAACTCATCGGGGGAACTCGTCGGGAGCACTCGTCGGGAGCACTCATCGGGAGCACTCGTAGGGTCGTCAAGGACTATTAATAGCCCCTCCAAACAGTAGAGTTTCATTGTTGGCAGACCATTTTAGATTGCATATAGTATAATCAAAAGGCGAGATTCCGCTATTGGCAAGTCGTGCTTGAAAAACTATAAATAGACCCTCATGGGCACCTTTGGAGAGGAACTTTTCTTGGTTTTCATGTTCCCTGCCTAGCTTTGGTTAGCGAGAGACCAGTTCACCGTGGTTTTCGGGAGGACAGGTGGAGAGATACAACTCTCTGTTCACCGTGGTTTCCGGGTGGACTGGTTGATAGTTCCAGCTCCATGTTCACCGTGGTTTTCAGGTGGACAGTGAGCGCTCTCAAGTGTCCTCCAAGGTGTTCGGCTCAGCATTTGGTTTGGGAGGGGAAGCTCTCTGAGATCTTCCGGGTGTGTGGCGGGACCTTCTCAATGCAGCTCAGGATTTGTTCCATAGTTCTTAGCCACCAGTTAAGAGTCCAGGCTCAGGAGAAGTAGGTGCAGGTTACCCCCCTTGGGTCCGAACTCTTCTTGAGACCAAGATCCGGTTTCAACACTCAATATGCTTTTTTTAAAGAACAATATAGAAAATTTCATGTGAAGCTTACCTTTTGATTTGTCGAATGATTTGCTAATAACAAAAGATTTATGAATAGCTGCTTACAAAAATGTTGGCCTGATTTGCTAATATCTTATATCCTAAATAAGTTTGCTGATAATATTGCCCTAATCTTAATACCAAAAAAAACAACAAAGAGATGCTACAGAACTGTACAAAAAAATCAGATCTTAATAAATGCCAAACCTGGGCTCCCGATCACCATAACCAAGTAGCATGAGAGTGCCCCCTTTGAAATAAACAGAGTCTAGGGTAATTGGAAAGGCTTTTTCAATAATCATTGCAGGAATTTGGTCTACATCTTCAGTTAGCTCAGCTGTAATGCCCTGAGCTTTTATAGCAAAGTATGATGTCCCCATTATCAGAGCATTTTGCACCTTTTTTGTAGCTCTGATCATTTTCTGAGATAGGATCCAGTAAGCTGTTGATAATAAGTAACAGATTAGGATGATTGGGTTTTCAAAAGGCAATGTTCTTTTGGAAATATTCACTATGTGGACTAAAAAGAGTAGACTTAGTTTCAGCATAAGTTTTGCCATCTTCAGTAACTGGTATAATATTCTCACCGGACAAAAATTTGTCATTGACCAAAGTAAATGACCTGGTTATAGATTTATATCCATCCAATTTCCTGCCACTGCAATTGTCATTTTTGATATCATCAATTTTGACATTTCCATCTGTATTGATGTTAATATTACTTTGTTTTCCAAATCTTTCAGTACTCGTTGAGTGTGCAGAAGCATTCTCAAGAAGTGCTGATATGCTTTTCTCATCTTTATTTACAGGCTTGTACTTGATGCCATGATCTTCAGAGGAATGCTTAAAATGCACACTTACTGGATACTCCTTAACATTATTAGCTGCTCCATCTATCAGTTGAATTTCACTAACTTCAGTATCATCAGCACCTCCATGAAAAGAATCCGCACTTTGCTTAGGACATGGCTCCTCAGTCTTCCCATTCGCTGGACTTTGGAAATATGCACGAGCAGTGGCAGCACTCCGCTGGAGGTTCCTGTGCTTGGCATTTGTGACTGATGCAGGCGACTCTATCCTCCAATTAACTCTTTTAAACCTAAATCTCATAAAATCTGGTATAAATTTGGACAAGTACTGTAGCCTATGGCCAGTACCTATCATACCAAATGATTTCTCCATATCAGAATGCTTCAAACTATTATTGGCCCAAATGTCTCGGGTATGGTTATCCTTGCAATTCATATTCTCATCCATACAATTAAGTGAACCGGATGAGACAAGAAGACCAGATTGTATAGAACCATCTCCATAGCTGTCATTCATTAAGTAACCTGAATTTTCTTGAGGAACTGTGTAGCCCTTCTCTGCAGCCTCCCTTGCGGTTTTGACCCTTTCTTTATTCCGCCAAGCAATGGATTCTTCTCTTGCAAGCCTTCTCATTTTTGTCCGATAGTCTATCCCTTCTTCAGATGAATGGTGTCTTCTCATACCACTTTCAGATGGTGAAGGAATACCCAACCAAGAGAAATCCTCCTTCTGTGACACAAGAATATTGGGATGTGATAGAAAAGCATTTATGACAAGCTTTCCACTCTGCATGCTTGCAAAAGGACGGACACGGATTTTCATGGTAGACACCTCCCCGCAAGAAAATTCTTCCTGATGGGGCCCAATGGAGCATGCCTCTACAGTGAAGCCTAGAGGTGAAACACTCAGAACCTTGCCAACTTCAATCTCTCTTTGGATGTACCCACTTATAATGGAACAAACAGAGGGAAGAAGCTGAGCTTGAACAAAGCTCTTAGCCTTTATCTGAGCATACCATAAAAGCATTCCAACAACAGATATCACTGCAACAAACACAGAGCACCTTAAAAGAAACAAACCATTCTCAAATAGAGGCAGAAGAGGTCTAACTAGAATGAAGTCCTTTGGTAATTCTTCCTTCATGCAGCGAATTCTGAATGGTCTTCTGGTACAAAAACATTTTGGGTGGAAATCAACCCATTTACCGTTGATAATTGAAAATCTAGGAGCTGTATGCCACTGTTTATTCTGGCCTCGAAATAGGAAGATAAAGGGAGCGTGCAAATTTCTATTTCTTCTCAATGAAGTAGATTTGCCTGAGTTTTTTCTGGTTGCTAAAACAGTAGGTGAACCATGAAATGTACTAAATAGGTGGCAAGTACTCATTTTCACTGTCAAAGCCACTAAATGGCAATCATCTAAAAGGCCTAATAAAACAATCTCGAACAGCATATGCAATAAAACTGTGCCCAATATCCATGATCATTTGATCTAATGAACAAGAAAAAAAGCAGTGTTTTAAAAATGAGCAGATTTGGAGAGAAACTGGCCAAAAGAAAAAGTTTAATTTGCTGAGTTCCAATACAATTCTAATGGAAAGAGCTTTATGGAAAATAAAGAGGTACAAGAAAAACAAATAAAAGTGAGGCAGAACGTTTTTAACGGGTTTGGGAGACTAACAGGAATGACTAAATGAATTTGATACTTGTCCGACAACTAATTTGCAATAATGAGAAATATAAATAATACAACACAATAATTCACATTCAAGAACAAGTAAATAAGTCTAGGTGTGCACAAACAAGAGTGCGAGAAAATAAACACAAACGGAGTAACAAACAATGCTAGGTGAGTTACAAGATGCCTTAGCACAAAGATTACAAACCAATATCGAAAAAAAATAGTGAATTAAAACACTATTCAACAAAAAGAAATTGCAACCATGAAATAAGTTCAACATGAATATGTAACAAAAAACTTGATGGATATTCAATGAGACTGGCAGCCGGAGAAACATCGGTGGACTAAATCTGGACTTTCGGAGAGGATTCGGAGGGCTGCACGGGACTGTTTAGGTGTTGCATTGCAGTTTTCAAAGACTGGTTGGTGGTGGCAGGGGCTGAGGAAACTGGGTGGTATTTGGGCTAACTGGAAGGGAAATTCAGGGGGTTGTAAAGGAGCTGGATGACGGTCGATGACAGTGGGGATGAGGAATGAAGGCTATGGGATGATGGTTGATGACAAAGAAGGGTCACGTAGGTCTGGGTAGTGGGAAAAGGAATAACCACCAAGGGCAAAGGTGGTGGGGCTGCAGGCAGTTCTCGGAGGGGGGAGTAGTTGGCTGCCAGGTAATGGGTATAAAAAAGGGGGGATAGAGAGCCTGCAGGCAATTCTCGGTTGGGAGAGTAATTATCTGCTGGGTAGTGGTGAGAAGAAGAGGAGGGTGTATTAATTAGGATAATAGTAGGGTAGAGGGAAGCTATGGGAAGTTAATGGTATTGAGGTAAGGGTAGTTATGTGTTAGTGTTACGAATTTGCATCCGCCGGAGCACACGACCTTACAGGAGTCAGGAGAGCGCGCATGGAAGCCGCCGTGATATCTCTGTGTACTTGATTATTATTCGTTAATTAATTAATATTGATTAAATAAATATTAATTAATTTAATTAAAGTATTTTTCAATTATATTGCCCTCCCTCATCTATATAAGGGAGAGGGGTATGTGCGTTAGGGCTCCCTTTGAAGAGAAGGATCATTGGAGAACCCAACCACCTTGGTCTTAGCCGGAGTTCGCTCTGGATTGTATTCGTGTTACTTCCTAGTTAATGCAATATTGTCTAGTTCGTGTCGTGCTTCTTCTCGGTTCGTAACAATGGTCCGACATGCCGCCCCCATCCGCTCGTTTTATGCCGTCGGGGATCGTGCCACGATGGACACCAGCCTCACCGCCATCGAATGCAGCCTCCATGCCATCGAACGGCACCTTGACGACCAGTCTGCCACCCTCAGCTCGTTTTCTACCTCCTTACAAGCATTTCTCTGGCGTCGTGACGACTGCCAGATCCAGCCCGCGTCGAGTCCGGCAGTTGCAGCAGAAGCCCGCAACTCTATCATTGATGGCGTGGATCCTTCTTCCGCGTCGTCCGCCAGCTCCAGCCTGTGCCACTTCCTGCACCGGGAACTCGCATCTCTATCGAGATCCTCTTCCTCCGTCAGGCTTCAGCCCGCGACTACATCGTTGATCACGTCCATCCCTCTTCTATCGTCGTCCGCCAACGCCAGCCCGTGTCAATTCCTACATCGACAGCGCTCGATGTTTCCTCGTCTTCTGACGATCTCCCAGCGCAGGGCTTCTTCGTCGCGCTCCATTCCTCCCAGATCCAGCTCCGATGCGAGCCACCGCAACACTCCATTGCTTCCATGCGCTCGCCCTCTCTGTGCTCCAGCATCCCTATCCCATCCATCCTTTTCCCCTTGTTGTATCCCCCCCTTTTGTCGCCCCTCTCTCTCATGCCAACTTTTGGCCCCACCAGTCAATACCCCCTGCCAGCCTGTCTCCCATTTCTTTTTTTTTTCCATTATCCTGTGCACTCCATTGCCAGCCTGGACCCTACTTTTTTTATTTTCTTTTTCATTATCCCTGCACTCACCCTTACACCCACCATGCAACCCAATCTCCTCCCCATTTCTTTTAACCATCCTTATTTGTTCGCCCCTCCGTCGTCATTTCTTTCGACTATACCCGCAACCGACATTGTTACAAACCCCGACAAATCTTATAGTCTTGACCTTGAGGACAAGGTCAAATTTCAAGGGTGGCATATTGTTACGAAGTTCCATCCGCCGGAGCACACAACCTTGCAGGAGTCAGGAGAGAGCGCATGGAAGTTGACGTAATATCTCTTCGTGTACTTGATTATTATTCGTTAATTAATTAATATTGAATAACTAAATATTAATTAATTTAATTTAAGTATTTTGTAATTGTGTTGCACTCCCTCATCTATATAAGGGGGGGTATGTGTTTTAGGGATCTTTTGGATCATTAGGGTTTTGAGCTCTCTTTGGAGAGAAGGATCATTGGAGGACCCAGCCTCCTTGACCCTTGGTCTTGGCCGGAGTTCGCTCCGGATTGTATCTGTGTTATTTTCCAGTTAATGCAATATTGTCTTGTCTGTGTCGTGCTTCTTCTCGGTTCGTAATGATTAGTGATACATATCCGACACATATTCGGATGTCTATCTCCAGGTAGTGTAATAGTATCATGATGTATTAGAATAATATGATAATGTTACGGATCCTCGTTGGGGGATCACGTACAAGCGTCGTGAGTCGTGAGTGGCGCGTGCCTGAAGCCTTTTATCTTGCATTAGTATTTTATGTATCGCATCTTTTGTTAATTTTAACTTCACCTTTTGTTAAGCCTTGTGATGGGGCATTTGGGTCTTTTGGGTGGAACCTTGCTTTTTGTTTGTGGTTTGGCTGTGAGAAAAGAAAAGGAAGAAATAAATCAAATCTCTCCCTCTCTCTCTAATTCTCTCTCACTACCCCTTTTCTTTTCGCTCGTAACCTACCCGACTGGCGCCATAAATCCCGATCCTGCTGCACCTTCCGCCTGCCACTCCACCGAAGCCCCCTCTCCGCTGGCGTTATTCCCCTTCCTCCTCATCATTGCACCTAAGAGTTCCAAGAAGCGATCTGCCTCCCTCTTCCAAGACTTCCCTCTGCATCCTCCTTGCACGAGGTCGCAATCTATGGCACGTAAAAAAATGGTATCAGATCCAGCGGTCCTTCCAGCCGCCAACCAGCCCGCTTCTGCACCACCGACTCCTCTCGTGGCCGACCGAGGCGACGCCATCGCCGGCAACGCCAGGCCCCATTGCGACCCGGCTTCTTCGCGCCCAATCCAGCCGACACCGCGGCCGCCTCCCTCTGCCACAGCCCCGCCGCCGGTTCTACTGGGCTCCTCTCTCGTCGGAGGCTCCGTGAACGCTGCCTCTCTCGAGTTGCTACCTCCGTCGAACCTACCTCTACTCCAACCTTCTATCATGGACGACGAAAATTTGGGGTCCTACCTTCGCCCAAATTTTGGAATCTTTCAAAACAATGATGGCGCACAACCATCAGACTCTGCTCACCACGCTCCGCCCGGACGGCACTTTGCCGCCTCCGCCTCCTCTCCATCTGTTCCCGAGCCACCACACCACAACCAACCAGACGATACGCTCCAACTATTCCACAGTGTTGTGTTTTGTCAATTTGGATTTTCTGATCTTTGAGGGCAGCGAAGATCCCCTGATGTGGATGACCTGTTGTAAGCAATTCTTTATCGCACAACGCACTCCGTGGGTGGATTGGCTAGGTATAGCCTCTTTCCACCTCATGGGTTCGGCACAACTCTGATTCTCCCATCATTAACAGGAGAAGCCTCACCTTACATGGGACGACTTCAAGATCTAGTGCAGCCTGCATTTTGGCCCACCGCTACGCCGCAACTCTATCGGTGACTTGATTTCCTTGAAGCAATCGAGCTTTATCGATGACTACTTAGAGCAGTTCCAAGTGCTCCTTGCCCGCGCTCTGTCTGTCCTGACGGCTCACAAGGTGGCCTTCTTCACTGCGGGATTACATGAGCGCCTCTGCATGGACGTTGAGTTCCAGAACCCTCATGATCTTACTATCACCATGAGTCTAGCGCGCATCTGCGAGCAGCGCATCCTAATGAACCACCCCCACTTGGGGCGCTGCAGCAGTGATAGCACTTTTCGGCATTACAGTTAGCCTCAGCCGCCCATGGGCGGTGGCTCGGCCAAGCCCAAGGACGGGGAGTGTACCGCCCACATCTAGCGTCTGTCGACCCAGAAGATGGCAGACCACCAAGCAAAGGACCTCTGCCTCAATTGTGATGAAACTTTCACTCGTGGACACCGGTGTAAGCGTCTTTTTTGCCTCGAGGTCGACGATCCTTTGGATGGGGAAGTCGGGGATGACGAGCCAGTGGACACCGCGATTTCCTTGCATGCCATATCGGGCCCCCACTCTGGGGACACCATGCAAATGCCCATCACCATGGCGGGTCACTAGTTCCTTGCCCTCATGGACACAGGCAATACGCACAATTTCATCAATAACCTTACTGCCAAGCGGCTCCAGCTTCTCATTACCAGTCGCAATCGTTTGCGCGAGACCATGCCAAATGGCGCAGCCATGGCCCACACCGAAGTTTGTTGGGACGTCCCTATCATAGTAGAGGACTATCATTATCATGTTGACTTCTTCGTTATTGCCTTACGAGGGTTCGAGGCCATCTTAGGGACGTGTTGGTTGCGTACTCTCAGCCCTATCT
Organism: Platanthera guangdongensis; assembly: GCA_039583875.1. Taxonomy (NCBI): domain Eukaryota; kingdom Viridiplantae; phylum Streptophyta; class Magnoliopsida; order Asparagales; family Orchidaceae; genus Platanthera; species Platanthera guangdongensis. The sequence goes on from CM077148.1 coordinate 195,229,730, forward strand.
TGTGGGATTTGGAGGGTTTGATGATGTCTTGGGGCCAGGGACCCCACTTGACGGTTTGGTATGGCCATTCGACAGCGGACGTGGGTCGCGTTTTCTCCCTTCAGCCTGATCCCTCCATGCAGTCAGATCTCTCGACCCCTCTTCACGAGTACCGTGACACCATGGTCGCGCCTACAGGGATTCCCCCCTCGTGCCGCCAAGACCACCGCATTTGCCTCCTTCCGAGCACCGCCCTGGTATTCGTCCGCCCCTATCGCTATCCTTTTCTACAGAAGGATGAGATCGAGCGGCAGTGCATCGATATACTTCGCCAGGGTATCATCCGCCACAACGTCTCTCCCTTCTCCCCGATCCTTTTAGTCCATAAGAAGGATGGCTCCTGGCGCTTATGTGTGGACTACCGCGCCTTGAACGCGCAAACGGTGAAGGATAAATTTCTCATTCCGATGGTCGAAGAGTTATTGGACGAGTTGCATGGGGCCCACTACTTTTCCAAGTTGGGTCTTTGCTTGGGGTACCACCAGGTCCGTATGTTTCTGACTAACGTGGAGAAGACGGTTTTTCGCACTAATCATGGTCACTTTGAGTTCCTCATGATGCCCTTCGGGCACACGAATACCCGGCCTACTTTCCAGGCACTCATGAATGAGGTATTTCATACTTTCCTTCATCACTGTGTACTTGTTTTTTGATGATATTTTGGTGTACAGCAAGACTTGGGAAGCACACCTCGACCACCTCGGTCAGGTCCTCCAGTTAGCCCGCTCTCACTGGCTCTTCCTGAAGAGGGCCAAGTGCTCCTTCGGCACTGACAGGGTGGCCAACTTAGAGCATATTGTCGACCACTCAGGAGTCTCTGGCTCTCTGCTGATTTGGTTAAGATTCAGGGGGTTCTCCATTGGCCCCTTCCCCTGACTCAACGAAAACTTCGCGGATTCCTCGGGCTGGAATCAAACGGAGTGTCTAGACTTACATTGTCGTTTGTCTGATTTGTCAGCGCGGCAAGACAGAGTCTCTTTCGCCCACCGGTCTCCTACAGCCCCTTCCGATTATGACACAAACTTGGGCAGACATCTCGTTGGACTTCATCGAGGGCCTACCCCCATCTTGGAGCCACTCCGTCATCTTGGTAGTCGTTGATCGCTTCTCCAAGGGGTCCACTTCATTGCCATGAGCTGTCCTATCATCGGTCCAACCGTCGCCCGTGCATTCTTCGACCCCGTGTTTCGCCTCCACGACATATCAGACAACATTGTTTCTGACAGAGACAAGGTCTTCACCTCCAGTTTTAGTAAGAATTGTTCTCCCTCTGCGGTACGAAGCTAGCCCACTCCTCCGCTTACCACCCGTAGTCTAATGGCCAGACCAAAGTGGTCAACTGGATGTTGGAAATGTACCTTCGTTGCCTTACAGGGGACCGCCCCAAGGACTGGGCCCGTTGGCTGTCCTGAATGGAGTATTGTTACAATACGTTCTACCACACCGCCCTCCAGACTACTCCTTTCCAAGGTTGCAGATGTCAGATGTCGGTGACACGCCCGTTTGGGTTTTCATGTTAATTTTTCATACATCGGGGGATATATTGGGGAAATTTCATATATTGGGTTTTAATATTTAATTAATTATATATATAATTAAATGTTATTTTTTATACATGTCACGATACTAACTATTTTACAACTTATTGTACTTTTAAATATTAAAAGTTATATGTAACATTTAACATACAATACTTTAATGATAGAAAATTTGAAAAACTAGTAAACTTAAGAAACTTGCAACTATATATTATTTCTATGAGATCAAATTTTTAAAAATTAAATATCAAACATACCTCATTATTCATCACTTATAGACTCATCTATAGTCGGCAAAGTAGATAAAATATGATCTTCAACGGATGAACACTCTAGATCTGTCTCGTCCAACTCAGAAGGCAACTAAAATGAGGTTGGATATACATGCATCATCGATTACAAAATGAAGTTGGATAAATAACTAGTAATATGGTTATTTCAAATCATTTGTTACCTAATAAACAGGCCAAATAAAAATAACAAATAGCAAGATCAATAAGACAGCAACTAATAAGACAGCATGGAGCAATCAATAAGGCAATAACCCACAAGGCAGCAGGCTAATAAGGCAGCAACCAGCAAGACAGCCACCATGCTATAGAACCAACAAGGCAGCCGGCAAATAAGGCAGCAGGGAGCAAGGCAGTAGAACCAGCAAGGCAGCCGGCTAATAAGGCAGCAACCAGCAAGACAGTCACCATGCTATAGAACCAGCAAGACAGCCGGCAAATAAGGCAGCAGGGAGCAAGGCAGTATGGCAGCTGGAATATAAGGCAGTAGGGCAGCTGACCAATAAGGTAGTAGGGCAGCTGGCCAATAAGGCAGCAGGGAGCAAGGCAACAAGGTAGCATGTCAGCAGCTAGCAGAGTAGTAAGGCAACAACAACCAGCACAACAACCAGCACGGCAACAACAACCAGCACCAAAAAAATAAAAATGCAAAGCGAGAGAATGAGAGGGGGAGGTAGGGAGAAGAATGCACCAGCCAAGAGAGTGCCGAGATCGAAAGCACCAGCAGCTGAAGACAAAAACCCATGAGATTGAGAGCACTGGAGAGAAGAGAGAACAATCAGAGTGAGAGCACCAGAGAACACCGGCGAGCACGGAGAAGAAAGAACCACAGAGATAGAGTGCCAACAGCGCGCAAGAAAGGGAGAGCACCAACGAGCTAGAGAGCACCAGAGAACCTGAGAGCTAGAGAGCACCATCAAGCAGAGAGAAGAAAGAACCAGAGAGAGCGTATCGACGGCGCACGAGAGAGGGAGAGCACCAGCGGAGAGAGAGCGAGAACACCAGCGGAGAGCGCAAGGGAGAGCTAGAGCAGGAACGGCGTAGTGAAATGAACCGTGCTAGGGTCGGGGGGAGTTAAATCAGCGGCCCATCAATTTTAAAAAAAATAAACAAAAAATGGGTGATATGCCTATTTTTTAGGGCCGGTATATCGGTTAAAACCGATACATCGGCCCGTTTTTTTTCAAAACGTCACGAACAAAACTTAAAACAGTTTTGTCGTGTTTAAACTCACAAACCTTCATGTCGGCCGACATGTCAGACATGTCGGTCGATATCCACAACAGAGCTCCTTACCACCTCATCTACGGTCGGGATCCTCCTTGCCTCCTCACCTATACTGGCAGCTCTGCCCACTCCACCATGGTCGACATCGAGCTCCACACGCGCGATGAGATTCTGCGCCTGGCACGTGACCGCCTCATACAGGCCCGGGCACGGATGGAGGGCGCCCACAACAAAAGCCACCGTGAGTTGTTCTTCGCTCCAAGAGAATGAGTCTAACTTAAGCGTCGGCCCCACCGCCAGTCTACCGTATCCAAGGGAACCTACCAGAAGTTGGGGTCCAAGTTTTCCGGCCCTTTTGAGATCCTGCATCGCATCGGGGGCGTAGAGTACCGTCGCCAACACCCCGCCAACGCCCAAATTCATGACGTCTTCCGCGTGTCCCAGGCTCCCAGCTGAAGGCCTTCGTCGGCGATCCTCCCACAGCGCCCTTGGTTCCACTTTCGTCGCAGCCACAAGTCAAGCTTGAGGACAAGCTTGATGTCGAGCAGAGTGGAGATGTTACGGATCCTCGTTGAGGGATCACGTACAAGCGCCGCGAATCGTGAATGGCGCGCGCCTGAACCCTTTTATCTTGCATTAGTATTTTACACATTGCATGTTTTGTTAATTTTAACCTCACCTTTTGTTAAGCCTTGTGAGGGGGCATTTGGGTCTTTTGGGTGGAACCTTGCTTTCTGTTTGTGGTTTGGCTGTGAGAAAAGACAAGAAATTAAATCAAATCTCGCCCTCTCTCTAATTCTCTCTCTCTCTTTACCCCTTTTCTTTTCGTTCACAACCTACCCAACTGGCGCCCTAAATCTTGATCACGTTGCACGTTCCGCCTGCCATTCCACCAAAGCCCCTCTCCGTCGGCGTTGTTCCCCTTCCTCCTCACCATTGCGCCTAAGGGTTCCAAGAAGGGATCCGCCTCCCTCCTCCAGGACTTCCCTCTTCATCCTCCTTGCACGAGGTCGCAATCTAAGGCATGTAACAGATAATTAATATGCCCACTTATATAGGGAGACGTGTGGAGTCTTATTAGGCATCTTTGGAAATTTTGTTTTACGATCTCTCCTTGGAGAGTACCTCTTAAAGGGAACTAGCCCTCAAGAGCTTAGCGCGAATATAACACTCGATTGTATCGACACTTTTGAACTTTGACAATTTTTCTTCAAAATCAAGTTAGTTTCTTGTGTCCACTTGTCCAATCAATATGTAAACCTGCAAACATAAATTGAAATATACATCAAATACAAATATGTGTATATTATTGAGTTGAAAGGGCTTCTTCAAATCAAGTACATTGTGATCAATATACCCAACAGAGAGTACTAAGAGGAGTCGCATTCCCAAGGACACGCGAGGGCATATAATTAATAAGATATATCGCAATAGGGGCAGCATCCCCAATAATATTTGGGAATATGCATGGTGGACAAATTACATCGAGCAACTTCCAGCAAATGACAATTTTTTTGCATAGCAACATCATTCTAAGTTGGGGAATAAACGCAAGTAGTCTGGTGGACGATGTCATGATCAGCAAGACATTGTTCAAACTGCGAATCCATGTATTTGCGACCATTGTCACTGCGAAGAGTTTTAATAGTGGTATGAAATTAGGTGGATATCAAGTTACGAAATTTACGAAAAATATGAAATACATCATTTTTTTGCCGCAACAAATATAACCAAGTATCACGAGAAAAGTAATCAATAAAAATAACAAATCACACACAATCGGAAATAGAAGGTATAGAGCAAAGTCCCCAGATATCAGTATGACTATGAATAACTACAAAATGGGTTGAACTGGGCAACGAAACATGATTAAACGTAGTACAATTTCATAACAGGAGTAGACAGGTAACTCATGCGACAATGCCAGGAATACAATGGATGAGTAGTGCTGGAATGAAGAGCTTGTGGAGGTTGATCCGAGCTGGAGTCGAGCACATGGAGACCATTGACCATGCTACCAGAGCCAATCACCTTCCCTGTCGCAGGTCCTGAAAAATATAAGAGGAAGGAAGAAAGGTTACAAAGCAGTTCATGGAATTAGTTAAATGACTAATAGAAAATAAATTGCGAGTGAAATTGTGAACATTCAGGACAGAGGACAAGATGAGAGAGGAGCAGGAGATGGAACTCTTTCTGACAATAGAGGAAAGAGAGTCGTCCATAATGTTCACCTTATCACGACCAGAGAGAGGGGTCTATGATATGAAATTTGAACTAGAGCCAGTCATATGATCTGTGGCCCCAGAGACAATGATCCACTGGGTGGAATAATGGGATGTAGCAAAGTAAGCACCTGGAAGGCCAGTGGAGCATTGGAGGAGGAGGCGGAAGACTCCGTAGAAAGGCCTTGCATCAAGCGGCGGAGGGCAAGCACTTCATCCGCCGAGAATGCGCTGGGAAGATCAGAGCCATCAGTGTCTGAATGGCTAAGAGGAATGTCCACAGTAGCATCAGAGAGATGAGCAGAACGAGGAGAAGCATGACAACTTGAAGGTCCCCCAAAACCACGGCCATCACGAGGTGGAGCACCCCTTTTTGGTGGAGGGAACCCATGAAGCCTGAAGCAAGTGTCCTGAGAATGACGATTCTTCCCGTAATAATCACTGAGGAGATGGTCTTTATCGGATCCCTTCATTTTTGAGTCACGGGACGGACGAATGCCAAGAATTAAAGAGGTAGCAGCAGCAAAAGCAGAACTCTCAGGAGCAGGATCTGGAAGCAAGGTCTGGAGGCGATTGAATTCCTGTTGAACAATATTGTAGACCTCAGGAAGACAGTAACTGTGGACACCCCAAAATCTGAACATTGATATGATCAAAAGTCTTGATGAAGGTCATGCAGGAACTCAAAGATCTGATTGCGGTCTTCTCTGGCATGAAACATCATCTCATCGACAGGGCTAACAAAGGTGAAGGGATCAAAATGATCGTATTCTTGATACAGTTGTGTATACTCCAAATAATATAAAGGAGGGCGATCACCCTGTCGGAGTAATGAAATCTTACGTCGCAACTGGAAAATCTGCGCGGCATTACCCCAACGGAGTGTGTAGACTCTACTCGCCTCCAAATGTCTGCAACAGTGTCGAGAAACATAGAATTTGAAAGCTAAGACGTGACTAAGGAATTCTCTGATGCCCACTGTACGCAATCGGATGAGGTTTTGTCTAGTTCCTTAATTTGACCATTGACAAAGCCAAAGAAGCAACAGCTTTTGAGTGTCAAGGTGATAGACCGGGACCATGAAAGGTAATTAGAATCATCCAACCAAATGGTAGTGATCTGAGTAGTATTATGATCATGGCTCCCATGAAGAGAACTCACTGGAGGGTTCACCGTTGATGAGGGAGAGAGAGAATCATCATCGTTAAACATAGTGGCTCAAGAATAGAAATTCATAGACCACTCAAGATTTAGGGCAATAAGGAACGGCGGTGTTTTGGGAAAAATGAAGTAGCAGGCACTATTTTATTTCTCTCGGGCGGCACCGCTTCTCCCTGGGGGACACGCATGCCTCTTGTAGCGTGACTAACACTTGAACCGCCCGGTTCAAGTTTTCTTCTCCTCAATTCAATAGATATATTACTATTACACTTTATAAATACTTTAATGAATTTTTAATGTGAATTTAAATACCTATGGTATCATTAGCGGCATCACACCATGCAGTTCCAGAGTCACTGGCAGACTGATCTAGGAGCGAAACACTAAAAGATGTGGACGAGAACTACTGGTAGCTACAAGCTTCGCAAGATCGAACGCCGACAAGTATCGCCCTGTTGTCTCAGGAATCCTCGAGCCGGGAGCATTGTCGCCCCATTATATATCATCCTGTTATATATAATTATTAAAGTTTATATATAATTATTAATCTTTATATAAAATATTTAGCAATTCTCTATGGTCGTCGTGTAGGAGAACTATCGCGATAAAGGTACAGTTATTGGCCGCATGGGGGCCCTCATGCACTATCACTTATATATATACAAGCATTTTCGTACATGTTACACACATGCTCGATGTATATGTTTTATAAGTTTAAATATATTATATATAATACAAATTTAAGTTATATATCAATGTATTATATATATACGAGTGACGGGGCACGGGGGCCCCCATGCGGGCGGGGACATTGGTCGTGGGCGGCGACATTAGTTGCGGACGAAGACATTCGGGCGGGGGCAGCAACATTCGGTGGTGGTGGCGACATTCGGCGGGGACAGCAACATTCCGCGGGGGCGGTGACATTCCGCGGGGGCGGCGACACTCAATGGGAGCGGCGAAATTCGTCAGGGGCGTTGACATTCGACGGAGACGGCGACATTCGGCGGGGGCGGCGACATTCGGCGGGGAAGGAGACATTCGGCATGGTCGGCGGGGGAAGCGACGGTCGGCGGGGACAGCGACATTCGACGGAAGCGGCGACATTCGTTGGGGGTGGTGACATTCGGCGGAGGTGGCGATATTCGGTGCTGGAACTCCCCTTGTTGAAATATGCTACTTTCATCTTTTGTTTCCATGTTCTTTTTTCGAATTTTCTGGATGAAACATCCTTCTCTCTGGTAAAACATTAGAGAGCTTTGTCCTCCTTCCACTTCTTCCATTTTCATGATGTCAAAAACTCAATCCAACTATTCCAATCATGAAGATGAAATTGCTTTGGACTAATCATACATGGTTAATGAAGATTTTTCAATAATATTTCAAGTTGAATTTATTAATCTGATGAATTTTTGGGATCATTTGAGTTAAATATTGCTTTGTCGGCATGGAATTTAATGGAAAATCAGAGATGTTACCGGTGGTATTAAGGTTGCATTAGTTAGGATGTGTCCATCTTCTGTAGTTTCTGTCAGTGACGGGCAAGTTGGTTTGCATGGGTAAGTAAGTGGAAATAGTGCACATAGATGTAGTTTTTTTGAATGTCAAAAAGGAGCAGTATATTTTTTAGTAAGGTGGCTTGTACCTGGATGAGGGGCCCTGATTTTTGAAATAATCGTTAAGCTATACATAATTAATTTTCTTAAAGGGGTATATTAGGTATATGCAATGTTTCACCAAAGGGATTTTTTGGGTGAAACGGCATGTAAGTGATGCAAGCGGGTTGCACCCGCATGCAAAAATCTACTGTATAAAAATGCGGTCCTGCAAAGGTTAACACCAAATAACAAAAAATAGAGAACTTCCAAAATACGAAATAACAACATAGTACCCTTAAGAAAAGAGAGAAGTACAAACATAAGGTTAGAATTGACATTTTTTGTAACAAAGAACAATAGTGAGATGATATTTTTTTGGAAATGAACAAAGAAATTAGCATGCTGACAAAGTATGCATGAACACAAATTCTACATAAACTAATTACCATATGTAGGCAATCAGATAACAGAATAAAACAATAAAGACCATGAGAGAACTGACCTCCGTTAGATCCATAAATCACTCCAAGGAGAAGTGACAAAGAAGAATAGCTCGGTGAGGGTGCTTTGTGCTTGAAAGAGTCCAGTTCGGTCAACATTCAATGGTTTCCTATTGCACAATGGAGTTAAAAATATAACTCGGAGATGGTGATAACGTCACGAGTAATACAACAAAAAACAGCATAAATTTTATCAAAAACTGTCTAATTGATTCATCCTTACCGAATTTATGGAAGACAGAAGGATTTACATGTCCTATGGAAGCATGATCACTACTCTTGTTATTTACTTTGTGGCTTATTCCGTGATCTAGCACGAATCAACTCAATGGCAGCCGGGATTTTGACATTCAATGGTAACCGCACAACCCCCCGGGCTGATTGACGCTGGGGCGAGCGGATACTCTGTAAGAAACTGCCCACCCCTCCGAGGCCGAGGTAGGTGTGACTACCAGATGGGTAATCGCCCGCTTTTCAGAGGCAAGGGATAGCGCGACTACCAGGTCGATAACCTCCCATACTGCTGGGTGTCCGAAGCTTGTTCTTGTTCTGAACTGGACTGACTTTGGCTGCGACCGCAGGATTTCGGATTAATATTTACCCTGCAATAATGGAGCATATGACAAAAGAGACAACATATAAGGACATATAAACTGTTATGGGAGGAAAAACTGAGTGCCTCATATTGAGGTCTCACCCTTTATTTATATCAAAAAAGAAATACATAACTGTAGCGATACATGATGTGGGACTAAAGTAAACGCGTCACGACAAATAACACTCCCCCTCAAGTTGGATCGTGGGAACTTCCCAGACCCAACTTGTTACATATATAGTTCATTCTAGTCCCTGTAACCCCTTTCGTAAGAATGTCTGCAACGTGGTCACCGGTTTTCACATGCTTTAGAGAAATAAGGCCTTCTTCATACTTCTCTCTAACAAAGTGGCAGTCGACCTCTATGTGCTTCGTGCGCTCATGAAACACAGGATTAGTGGCTATCTGGATTGCAGCTTGATTGTCACACCACAGAGGAGTGGGATCTTGAACGGGATACCCAATTTCACAGAGAATCTGTCTCACCCACATGATCTCAGCAACAGTGTGGGACATAGACCGATATTTTGCCTCTGCACTAGATCTGGCAACTGTGGTTTGTTTCTTGCTCTTCCAGGAGATGAGATTACCACCCATAAAGACAGTGAATCTCGTGGTTGACTTTCGAGTGGCTAAGCATCCTGCCCAATCAGAATCACTGTATGCCTCTAGATTGGAATGACCTCGACTCTTGTATGCAATTCCCAAACCAGGATCCTTCTTCACATATCTGACAATCCGAAAAACAGAATCCCACTGAGACATAGTTGGGGCCGCCATGAACTGATTGACCTTGCTTACCGCGCAAGCAATGTCTAGACGAGTCATGGTAAGGTAGTTTAATTTTCCAACTATTCGACGGTACTTCTCTGGTGAATCAAACGGTTTGCTCTCGGCATGAAGACTCTTTTCTCCTAATTCCAGTGGGGAATCCATATGGCCACAGTTAGTCATCCCAAGGTCAAATAGAAGATCGAGAGCATATTTGCGTTGGCAAATAAAGAGAGAGTGGTCATCTTGAGTCACCTCAATCCCAAGGAAATACCGCAATGTGCCCAGATCTTTTGTTTGGAAATTAGAGTGTAAGAATGCTTTGAGATTTGATATCCCTTCAGAGTTGCTGCCTGTGATAACAATATCATCAACATATACTAGTAGCAGAATAGTACCAGCCGAGGAGTTTTGATAGAAGAGAGACGAGTCTTTAGTACTCTTGGTAAGGCCGAACTGGGTGACAACGGCACGGAACCGAGCAAACCAAGCCCGAGGGGATTGCTTCAATCCATATAGGGACACGAGGAGACGGCACACCTTGGTACGCTCCCCCTCAGCAACGAACCCAGGTGGTTGCTACATATACACTTCTTCATCCAGGAGCCCATGGAGAAAAGCATTCTTGATATACAACTGGTGTAGTGTCCACTGGTGGAAGGTGGCGAGATAAAGAAGGATACGAAGAGAGGACATCTTCGCAACAGGAGTGAATGTTTCGTCAAAGTCCACGCCATAAGTCTGAGCATAACCTTTGGCAACCAATCGGGCTTTCAGGCGGTCCAGAGAGTCGTCCGCATGCACCTTGACAGAGTAGATCCATTTGCATTCAATTTCCTTCTTACCGGACGGTAAGGGAACCAAGTCCCATGTATCATTCTGTTGGAGAGCATTCAATTCATCATGCATGGCTGCCATCCAACCAGGATGAGCCTTAGCTTCCGCCACGGTAGAGGGTAGACGATACCGATCGAGAGTCGAGTGCAGCGCTATATGAGATGCAGACAAGCCCCGGTAAGAGCTAACATAGAGTGGCTGCTCCCGACATGCCCGAACTCCTTTTTGGAGTGCAATAGGAACCTCTGGGCTGGCTGGCGTGATGGTAGTATGGGCAGTAGTATGGGCAGTAGCAGGGTCTTCCGAGGGGATTGCTAACCTGAAAAACCGGCTTAACAGGTGAGTGTTGCCTTGCCATATAAACAGATCAGAACAGAGTGGATTGCCGGTGTGGGACTATTATTAACATCCCCCTCGCCCATAGCATGGATTGACCGGACGGAACCGGGATACATGGCTCATGGGCGGACCGGACGGAACCGGACAGAAACTGGATGGAACCTGCCTCTGATACCATGTTAGGTTTGGCCTAACTCAACCTGAAAAACGGCTTTAACGGGTGAGGGTTGTCTTGCCATATAAATAGATCAGAACAGAGTGGATTGGCGGTGTGGGACTATTATTAACACCTAGTATCGAACGAAGACATGCGAGGAGCAGCAAAGAGCAGTCATAGATATAATGATTTCCATCGTAGATTGAATGCACTGAATGAATGCATGTATCAGTAATATGAAATAGGATCCAAGATTGAAACAGGATTTATGGCTAATCAGAGTAGTAAATGACGATCACCGGAAATTTATAGCCAGCGGACTGATTGATGAAACATACATAGAAGATAAATTAGGATTCTGCCGTATGACTTCTACGTAACATACCGAATTTTGGATGGCATTGCGTTAGAGATGCATCGGTGAGATGCGAGATAGAGTCGAAGTAGTCCGTAGAAGTAGGTTAAAGCGCTGGATAGTTGTGATTGAAGTGCCGACGAATCTGGAGCGTCGGCGGCTTGCGTTTTTAGACCGCCGGAAATGCAGCGAGGAGGTGTGACAGTCCAGGTGTGTTTCAGGAGGAGGCGGCGGCTCTCTGTCGCCGGTGGTAAGCGTTGACGCAGGCGGATGGGATCGTGTGGAGGAGGGGAAGAGCAGCGGGAGTGGAGTTAGGGCATCGTTACAGGAGGCAGGAAGAAGAGAGGATCGCGATGCCCTGGCGGCAGCTAGTTTGGGGAAGCACGCCTTGGCCCGTGGCCACCTTTTTCAAAAACGGCAGATCAAAAATAATTATTTGCACATCAAAAATATCACTTTTCAAATGATTAAATATTTCTCTTGTTATTTCAAATCTTTTATTCACAAAACAAAATCATATATCTTTTTCTCCTTCTCAGCCGTCTGTCTGATCCCACATTTCGCATTTTCCCCTCTCTCGCTCTCGCCGGCGTCGCCCGCCCGCCCGCCGACGTCGCCCGCCCGCCGACGTCGCCCGCCCGCCCGCCGACGTCGCCCGCCCGCCCGCCGACGTCGCCCGCCCGCCGACGTCGCCCGCTCGCTGACGTCATGAGATGAGTTAATTGCGTGGGTACGAAATGTTGGCATAACACTTAGTTTTGTCGTCACCATACAGAGTTCTGATAAATTGGATGGTAGACCACGCCCCCGTGTTATTCTGCTTCATATTTTTTGATACAGATTATATATATTTTGATGTAAGCTTCAATTTTTATGGTAATGGGCTATGTTTTTGCTCGTACTTGTGGTGCTGGTGCAATTCTTGATATTTTTTTTACTTTTAATGTTGGTTTGCGAAGAACAAAAATTTCTGTGAATAACAATTTTAAGTATCTTTGGGTTTGCGAATAGTCTTTTTTGGTCTGCGGATAACAATCCCCTTTCAAAAAAATTGTAGGGGAGTTTCTCATAGCTGCGTCAGAGACCTATCCCGCCGTTAGATGCAGAGGGAGTGTATCCACCCGTTAGATATAGTTTTTTTTGTTTTTTGCTTTTGAAATGAAGACCGCGTGATCCCGGCCGTCTTGCATAAACGCACCTCCAATTTTCCCCCTGTTCAGTGGGATCGGGAATGAGGTGTGAGAGCCAGGAGGAGCGGTGTTGGGTACATTGGAAAATGTGTACCAGATTTGAAGAAGTCTCACCTAACTCAATGATATGCATCAAGTTGTATTTGATGTTGTGTTGAATTATCATGTACAGGTTAAGTAAATGGAAGAAAAATTTTCTAAGTACAAGTGTCGACACTTGGGAATGGTTGTGTTGACACCAAGGGCCAGATTGTGTCAACACCCAGAATTTGTGTCGACACACAGAAAATCTGTCGACAACGCTATGTCGACACCAAGGGCCAGATTGTGTCGACACCCAGAATTTGTGTCGACACACAGAAAAGCTGTCGACACATTCCAGAATTCTGTAGACAACGACTGTGTCGAAACACAGAACTTGTGTCGACACACACCAGAATTCTGTCGACACCAACTTTGTCAAGACAAGGAGTGATTGTGTCGACACATAGAACTTGTGTCGACACATTCCACAGAAGCTGTGTCGAGAAGTAAAAGTGAAGTTGTGTCGACATCATCAAGACTTGTGTCGACACATGTGAAGTATTCACTCGACATTCTCTACTGCTGAGTCAAAGTCCGATGAAAGTTGAAGTAATACAACTGGAGACTTGACAGCTGTCATTACTGACATTGCTGTCACATCTGTCAGAGGTGTCAGAAGACCGTTTGGAACCGGAACAGCTGGTAACCATGGATGAAGTCTATATATAGATATGCTCTCTCAACAATTGGCATCAATGATGAACAATTATCAATTGTGAAGAAGTGATCGTGAACACGATCAGTGAATAAAGAATAATCTATGAAGGATTGAGAATCCAGAAGAAGAGAAAGAAAAAATAGTCACAGATTGTAGAGAGAGAAAAACAAGAAGGAGAGAAGTCCTCATCCAGTGAAGGCAGATCCTGAACAGCCTGCCAGAAGATTTCAGATTAATTCTGAAGAAGAATTCAGATTAATTTCTGAAGGAAGCTGATTGAAGATCAACTCCAACACCAAGAAGATCAACCTTACTTTGTCCAGATTCAAGAAACTTTGAACAAGCTAAGACAGGTTGATCCTTAAGTAATCAATTCTATCAAGAACTGATCAAGAAGTCTTCAACCAATTCTCTCTCCATCTGGTTGAAGATATTATTATCTTTTCATCAATAACTTTTGTAGGATCTGTAAGAGATCTGAGTGTAGAAGATTTATTTCTTTGAGTTGTAAGCCTAAATTATAAAGGCTGAGGTAGGGCTGAGTGTCTGAGGTAGGGGAATCTGTTCCCTGAGTTGTATGCCTGTGAAAGAGGCTGGGGTAGGGCTTTTGCCTGAGTTGTAGGAGTGGGGTTTCACTCTGAGTTGTAGGCTTGTGAAAGAGGCTGAGGTTGGGCTTGTGCCCGAGTTGTAGGAGTTTGGATTCACTCTGAATTGTAGGACTCATTCTTGGTTCTGAGCTGTAAGATCTGCGGATCTGAGAAGGAAGAAGAAAGTTAGGTCGAATCTAGTACACTGCTAGATAGGCGAAGGGGGATAATGGATGTACCCATCATTTGGGGAACCACTATAAATCTGGTGTGCAATCTGTGGAATGTTGTGTGTATGTGAATGCTTTGCTGTGATATCTGCTGAATAAATTGTTAAACTAGATAGATTTGTCTGTCTAAGTTAGAAAAAGAATTGAACCTATTCGCCCCCCCCCCCCCTCTAGGTGTTTAGGATATCTTGAAACCAATTCTTTCAAGTGGTAGCAGAGGGAAGTTACTCAAAGGATAGACTTAACAGTCTGAGTAGATCTCCATGGTAGAAATCTATTAGGCAAAATGGGTTCCATTAAGAATCATAAAGAGTTTGGTTCCATGAAATTACCTATATGCAAGAAAGAGATTTTTGGCATATGGAAAGAAGGAGTTAGACTGTTTATGGAAGCTTCAGATCTAAAAATCTATATGACAGTCAAAGAAGGGTCATTCATCCCAATGAAAGTCTCAGCTCTTGATGCAAATCTTAGGACACCAAAGGAGTATTCTGAAATGACAAAGGATGAGATCACCTTGTCTACTATGGATAAGAGAGCACAAAATAAAATAATCAATGTTATAGATGATTCAACATTCCAAAATTTGATTCACTGCAAGACCTCCAAAGAAATGTGGGACATCCTGATTGTCTACATGGAGGGATCAGAAGAAGTGAGAGAAAATAGAAAGTCTATGCTGAATCAGGAGTATGAAAGTCTTAGACAATCTAAAACAGATAGCATAACTGAATGTTACAAGAAGTTCTTCAGAATAGTTAATGAATTGATGTCATATGGAAGAGTATTCAGTACATATGAGTTAAATGATAAGTTTCTGAGATCATTAACTAAGGACTGGGACACCAAGATATGTGTCATTAGGGAAGTGACCAGACTAGCAGAAATCTCACCTCCTACATTATTTGGCAAACTGCTGTCATATGAGATGCAGCTGATGGCCATAAAGGAGGAGGAGAAAAATAATAAAGTTGATTACAGAGATAAGTCAGTGGCTTTCAAGACTGAAGACATAAGAAAAGACAGGAGGATGTCTCCATCTCCTCCTAGGAAAGCTGCAGAAGTAGTTTCAGAAAGTTCTGATAGTCACACATCAGATAGTCCAAATTCTGATGAAGACTTAGCTGCTTTCTCAAGACAATTTCAAAGGTTCTTGAAGAAGAAACAGTGGAGATCCAAGGCATCCTCCTCACAATCCAAGGATGATTACTATCAGAAAAAGAAATCTTCTAGGAAGGACAGGTATGACTATAAATCTAGTAAATTATCTTCAACTAAAATTGTTTGCTATTGTTGCAACAGACCTGGACATGTGGTAGCTGATTGTCCTAACAAAAGGAAAGAATCTAATGACAAGAAGAAACTAAAAAAGGGCAAAAGGAGAAATCCTTTGTTGCAAAGAAGCAAAAAAAGCTGGTCAGATTCTTCATCATCAGATTCTGAGGCTGGAGCTGAAGCTGAAGCATACATAGGACTGTTGGCAACTGAAGAGGATGCAAAAGAGGCTGAGTTCTTGAAATTGCTGGACTCAGTAAATGTAATTGAAGAACATTGTTGTAAAGGGCTGATGGCCTTGACAGAAGAAGATCAGTGCCAGGATCAGCATGGTCCTAGTAAGGTAAACAATTCTTCAATAGTTTCTAATTACTATACTGGATCAGAATCAGAAGCATATGCATTAAGAGATGTGGATGAATCTGAATCTGAAGGGGATGTTCATCAATTTATTGATGAATATGGTGATCTGCTGCAATCACTTAAGAAAAGTAGAATCTTTAACAAAGCACAGGCCAAGGAAATTGCTGCTCTTAAGCTGGCTGCATTAGATTCAGAAAAAATATTGGATCCAAAGATGAATGAAGTAGCCAAACTGAAAAACATAATTGTTATTCAGATGGGTACTATTACATTCAAGAATGATCAAATCAAAAGTTTGGAAGTCAAACTTCAGAGGGAAAAGGAACTGGTGGCTAAATTCTCTAAGCCAAAATCAGTCTTACCCTTAATTGATGACTTTATTCCCAAAAAGGGTAAGACATGATTGAGCTTTAAGGGAAATGCAAGGGCTGTCAATTCCAAAAGAAAAGGCAAAGCCTCAGTACAACCACTAGCCTTCAAACCCCCCATTTCCTTCAGAAAAGTGTGGCAGCCAACTAATAGATATGATCATAATATCATACATGGTTATGGTAAGCCTGATATTCTGAATGACAAGGATGTAGCTGCAGCACTCAAGCAAAGAACCACTGTACCAACAATGTTAAGAACAGCTATAACAATGATGTTAAAACTGTACCTAAAAAGAGGTATAATAGATATGAGTATTGGTGTTGTGGTAAGATAGGGTATTATGCCAAGGATTGCTGGCACAACATCAGTGTCAGGAAGAATGTCAGCTTACCTGTGAGGAAGGCTGCTGGTAAGAATATCAAGTTTCAATCTAACTTGAACCTAGAACCCAATAAACATTGGGATTCTAAGGTAAATTAATTTTATTTGTTGCAGGTGGGTCCAAGTTGTCATACCCCTATATGGTACTTGTACAGTGAATGTTTCAGGCACATGACTGGAATAAGAAGAATGTTAAAGGACTATACTCCCATAGAGAGTGGTCCCAAAGTGATCTTTGGTGGATCAGAAAAAGGGGTCATAAAAGGGTTTGGTAACATCTCTACTAGTTCTATAACAATCACTCAAGTGGCTTATGTAAAAGGTTTGAAACATAACTTGATAAACATAAGTCGTCTGGGTGATCTTGGGTATGACACTTCATTTATTAAGAATGAGTGTCAGATTAAAAGGACAGGTGATCAGAAGTTGATCTTGTCTGGTTATAGAAAAAGGAATGTTTATTGTTTAAATTTTGATTATGAAAACATGAATTATCCTATATGTTTAGTTGCAGATGAGAAAGCATCCCAGTGTGTCCAATGACATAAGAGGCTAGCTCATCTGAACTATAAGACTATATGCCAACTCTATAGTTTAGAGTTAGTGAGGAATGGTCCTCAGTTTAAGTGCATAAAAGAGGGTATATGTTCAGCTTGTCAAAAAGGCAAGCAGACCAAATCCTCTTTTCATAGTCTTGATACCAAAGACTCTGTGAGGTGTTTGTACCTCTTGCATATGGATCTATTTTGTCCTATGTCAGTTCATAGTCTAGGTAGGAAAGTCTATACTTTTGTGTTAGTAGATGACTATTCTAGATTTACATGGATTTTCTTTTTGAGGCAGAAATCTGAAACCCCTACTATATTTCATAACTTTGTTAAACAAATTCAGAATGAACTTAACAATTCAGTGGTCAAAATCAGAAGTGACCATGGAACTGAATTTCAATCTGAATGTATGACAAAGTTTTGTGAAGAACTAGGGATTCATAGTAATTTGTAAATCTGTCTAAGTAATTCAATGTCGACACAAAAGGAAATCTGTGTCGACATATAGTAGTTGATGTCGACACAAAAGGAAATTTGTGTCGACATATAGTAGTTTGTGTCGACACATAAGGAAAGTAGTGTCGACACAACAAAATAGTGGTGAGATAGTGGTGTCGACACTCAGAGTTTGGTGTCGACACATAGAAATTCTATCATTTAGATAGTATGTCAACTCTATAGTTTAGAGTTAGTGAGGAATGGTCCTCAGTTTAAGTGCATAAAAGAGGGTATATGTTCAGCTTGTCAAAAAGGCAAGCAGACCAAATCCTCTTTTCATAGTCTTGATACCAAAGACTCTGTGAGGTGTTTGTACCTCTTGCATATGGATCTATTTTGTCCTATGTCAGTTCATAGTCTAGGTAGGAAAGTCTATACTTTTGTGTTAGTAGATGACTATTCTAGATTTACATGGATTTTTTTTTGAGGCAGAAATCTGAAACCCCTACTATATTTCATAACTTTGTTAAACAAATTCAGAATGAACTTAACAATTCAGTGGTCAAAATCAGAAGTGACCATGGAACTGAATTTCAATCTGAATGTATGACAAAGTTTTGTGAAGAACTAGGGATTCATAGTAATTTGTAAATCTGTCTAAGTAATTCAATGTCGACACAAAAGGAAATCTGTGTCGACATATAGTAGTTGATGTCGACACAAAAGGAAATTTGTGTCGACATATAGTAGTTTGTGTCGACACATAAGGAAAGTAGTGTCGACACAACAAAATAGTGGTGAGATAGTGGTGTCGACACTCAGAGTTTGGTGTCGACACATAGAAATTCTATCATTTAGATAGTAGTGTTGACACATACGGTCGTCTGTGTCGACACGCAAATATTAGAGTCGACTATTAGAAGTCTATGTTGACACATCACAAACTATGTCGACACATAGTGTTGTCTGACTCTGTCGAGACATTAGAAGTCTGTATCGACACAATCTCTACAGTGTCGACACATTAAGTATTTATTACCCCACCTTTTGATCTTCTGTGTTGACAGACATATAAATAGGTCACAGAACAACTTTGTCGACTACGCTCTCAACATTTTCGAGACCAAATCTTTGAGTCGACAAACCTTCATCTCTCTTCTCCTAAAATTTCTCGTCACCAATGGCGCCAAAATTGGAGAACAATGTCAACAAAGGGTATGAATTAGTTCGCAATGTTTTTGAGAGTACTGCGACTGAGATCAGAGATGTGATAACCCTAGTCAAAGAAAATGGTTTGGAATATCTAGTTTCAGAACCTACCAATATCTGGAAGACGGAGGTTCTTGAATTCTATACAACAGCAACCCTGGATTCAACTGGATTGAAGATTATGTCATCAATTCAAGGAAGCAAGGTGAAACTTACCCAGAAGCGTCTGAGGAAGACACTACAGTTGCCCAGGACTCAGGATGATGATGAAGTCACATCTTCAATGATAAAAGAAGTTCTTCAATGGTGTGGATTGGATCCCACCACTAAGATTAAATCATCAATGCAGAGGAAGGGGATGAACTCCCAAGGAAAGTTTCTTTCAAGAATTATGAGAAAAGTAATTTTCTGCAAATCAGAAGGACATGATAGGATCTCAGCCTATATGTTCAGCTTAATGACCAAAGTTATTTTCAGAGTAAAAACTAATTGGTCTGCTGTGATCTTTGAAAAGATCAAGGAAAGTTTGAAGAAACCTAATCTAGGAAGAATACTGAGTCTGTATCTGACAATGAATATTCCTGAAGTAATGAACCACACAACAGGATCTAGGATAAACCACATGAGAAGGATGGATATGAAAATACTAATCAGGTGGGAAAGAGTTCTGACAAAGGATGGTTCTACACCACAGAAACAATCACAACTGAAAAAGAAAACGACAACCCCCAGGAAACCTGAATCTTCTAGTGATTCAGAAGAATAAGTGATCTTCAGTTCAGATGATAACATCCCTGCACAGGATATACCAATGGATGTTACATCTGCATTAGATGATGTTCCATTAACTGTACAAGATACAGATGTTCCTCCAGTTCAACAGCAACAGGAATTCACTCTTGAGGAATTGTTTCCTGACTTATAAGAAGTAAGGACTGAGGAAGAGGTGTCAAGGACTAAGGGGAGGAGCCAGGGACTAAGGGGGAGTTGCCAAGGACTGACAAGGAGCTGCCCTCTAGTCCAAAGGACATAGTGAACCTTGAAAGTTCTTCTGAATCTGATGATGGAGAAGCACTCAGAGAAAAGAAGAGAAAACTGATGATTTCCAGGAAGAAAAGCTCAAGTTATAAGAAAGCTTTACAGACTGCCTCACAACCCTCAGCTCCAGCAGTTGACTTCAGTTCATTGTTGGTTGCTCTGCAAGTTAAAATGGATGAGCAAAGACAAGCTCTTGAAAAATATGTGGATGAAAGCCATCAGGAACTTCAATTCACCTTGGCTCAAGACATTAAATCAATAAGATTTGAAGTCAATCAGAATAAGAAGGAGATGTCAGATTGCTTCCATAAAGGAGGTAATGCTGTAGTTTATCTGGCCAAGCAGCAACAAGAGGCCAGGACTCAAATTGATGACATAGTAGTTAAGCAAGGATATGTTCTGGAAAATCAGCTCAGGATGAATGATAATCTTACTGAATCACATAATGTGATTGTTACTGAGTTAAAAAATACTGCAACTGCATTAACTGATGAAAGGGCTAAAAAGAAGTCTGAGTTTGATCAACAACTTCAAGAACAATTGGCTGCTGTTCAAACAGCTATACAAGCCTCACAGAAACTCCTCTCTGATCAGCTACATAAATTCAGATCTTTTTATAAGGAAGGCACCAATTATCTGGCTGAACAAGTAAGATTTCAGAAAGATAACTTAAGAGATCATGTTGAAAGAGAAATCATAAAGGGGGAGAGGTTATTAGTCAATGCTAGCTCAAGGCATGCTAAATGGATAACAAATGCTGTTACAGTAACTCTGTGATATCCTCCCTTATGTGATGATGATAATACAGCTGAGCCAGGCATTCAAGCTGCAGGAATTGAAGGGGGTCAGCAGGAGGTAGCTCAAATCATATACCCCCCTTCTAATTTTGAGGGAATTCAACAATTGGTTCACCAGATGTATAGCCCTCCAGAGGCTACTAAGAATGTTATAATTGAGAAAGTGGAAATGTTAGAGGCAGCATTGAATAAAGAGCAAGAAGCTCAACTCTAAAAGAAAAGGTTTAGAGAGCAGGCTAAACTAAAGCCTGATTTTGAAATATGGAGTCCCACCTCCAGAAATATAATACCCACTGCCTGGCAAGCTATCAAAGACAAAATACATGATAGAGGTAAGTGGTATTTTGAACTTGAGTGGAGCAAATATCTGCAGAGATAAGATGTTATACATCAGTTCAGAAGGGATCACAAGGCTGGAAAAATACCTGCTACAGCTGTGAAGCCCAGTAAATACTTTCTCAAGCCTTATCACTATTTTGAAAGACAAAAAGTTAAGGCTGAAGAACTTAAGAAGAAGGATCTCAAAGGCAAGAAGCCAGCTGAAGATACTGAAGCTCCAATACAAGCAAGAGTCCAGTCTGGCAAAGGCATAGTGATCAAGGAGCCTGATCAGTCTTAGGATAGATTGACTAGATTTTAGAACATTGTAATCTTCAGTTTTAAAATCTATATAATCCGTTGTTAACAAACTTTTTTGAAGTTTAAACAAAACAATGATTCATGCTTATTATGTTTGTATCATATTCTGTGATGATATAATTTACTTATTTTGTTTATATGTTACCCTGTCATTGAATGCTTTTATACATCATATTGTTTATTTTATTATAAGTGATGTATATCATTGACTAAGGGTTATGACTTCTCCAAATATGGGGAGATTGTTGGGTACATTGAAAAATATATACCAGATTTGGAGAAGCCTCAACTAACTCAATGATATGCATCAAGTTGTATTTGATGTTGTGTTGAGTTATCATGTGCAGGTTAAGTAAATGGAAGAAAAATTTTCTAAGTACAAGTGTCGACACTTAAGAATGACTGTGTCGACACCAAGGGCCCGATTGTGTTGACACCAAGAATTTGTGTCGACACATAGAAAATCTGTCGACAACGCTGTGTCGACACCAAGGGCCAGATGTGTCGACACCCATAATTTGTGTCGACACACAGAAAAGCTGTCGATATATTCCAGAATTCTGTCGACAACGACTGTGTCGACACACAGAACTTGTGTCGACACACACCAGAATTCTGTCGACACCAACTTTGTCAAGCCAAGGAGTGATTGTGTCGACACACAGGACTTGTGTCGACACATTCCACAGAAGCTGTGTCGAGAAGTAAAAGTGAAGCTGTGTTGACATCATCATGACTTGTGTCGACACATGGACTATGTGTGTCGACACATGTGAAGTATTCACTCGACATTCTCTACTGCTGAGTCAAAGTCCAATGAAGCTTGAAGTAATACAACTGGAGACTTGACAGCTGTCATTACTGACATTGTTGTCATATCTGTCAGAGGTGTCAGAAGACCGTTTGGAACCGGAACAGTCGGTAACCATGGATGAAGCCTATATATAGATATGCTCTCTCAACAATTGACATCAATGATGAACAATTATCAATTGTGAAGAAGTGATCGTGAACACGATCAGTGAAAAAAGTATAATCTCTGAAGGATTAAGAATCCAGAAGAAGAGAAAGAAGAAACAGCCAACAGATTGTAGAGAGAGAAAAACAAGAAAGAGAGAAGTCCTCATCCAGTGAAGGCAGATCCTGAACAGTCTGTCAGAAGAATTCAGATCAATTCTGAAGAAGAATTCAGATTAATTTCTGAAGGAAGCTGATTGAAGATCAACTCCAACACCAAGAAGATCAACCTCACTTTATTCAGATTCAAGAAGCTTTGAAGAAGCTAAGACAAGTTGATCCTTAAGTAATAATTCTATCAAGAACCGATCAAGAAACCTTCAACCAATTCTCTCTCCATCTGATTGAAGATATTATTATCTTTTCATTAATAACTTTTGTAGGATCTGTAATAGATCTGAGTGTATGAGATTTATTTCTCTGAGTTGTAAGCTTAAATTATAAAGGCTGAGGTAGGGCTGAGTGCCTGAGGTAGGTGAATCTATTCCCTGAGTTGTAGGCCTGTGAAAGAGGCAGAGGTAGGGCTTTTGTCTGAGTTATAGGAGTGAGGTTTCACTCTGAGTTGTAGGCCTGTGAAAGAGGCTGAGGTAGGGCTTGTGCCCGAGTTGTAGGAGTGTTGATTCACTCTGAGTTGTAGGAACCATTCTTGGTTCTGAGCTGTAAGATCTGCGGATCTGAGAAGGAAGAAGGAAGTTAGGCCGAATCCAGTACACTGCTAGATAAGCGAATGGGAAAAGTGGATGTACCCATCATTTGGGGAACCACTATAAATCTGGTGTGCAATCTATGGAATGTTGTGTGTATGTGAATGCTTTGCTGTGATATCTGCTAAATAAATTGCTAAACTAGATAGATTTGTCTGCCTATGTTAGAAAAAGAATTGAACCTATTCACCTCCTCTAGGTGTTTAGGACATCTTGAAACCAATTCTTTCAAGCGGGTTCACAATTGAATGGTCGATATTAATCACATTATTTTGGACGGATCAGATTTCTTTTTAGAATAGTACCAGTGATACTGCATTGTGAGTCCACGTGCGACCAATGATAATTAAAGTTGTCACTTAAAACCAAAAATCGCAAATCAAATTGTAACCGAACTGGAACCGCAAAGAACCAGACTGAACCGTTCGTAAATTATTCGAGTTTCGATTTGAATTTTGGAACCGCGAACAACATTGGTCCGGGTGTGGTTCTTACATTTTATTATCCAGACTGGAACTGGAACCAGAACCGCAACATATAAGTCTCAAGCGATTTCAGGATTTTTAGACCTGATCCGAACTGAACCGGACCGAAGTAGAACCGAAGCACAGCCTGTTTATTATTATTAATAATATTACTATTATTATTATTATATTGTTATTATTTTATAATTTATCTATAATATTTATACTTACTATTACGAGTGAAACTCGTGTAGTTTAAAACCAAACCGCAATCGCACTAAATAGGGTCGATTTTGGATCGAACAAAATTTCACCGCATAAAAATCGTGTGGTATGGTTTGCCATTGGTGCGGTTGGAGTCAATTTTTGTAGTGCACTTTTGATTTTTATATAGTTATATAATATATTTTCAATTTTACCTGCATATTTTTTTGAAATATTTCATTAAAAAAATATAGAAAATATGCAACTACTATTTATCAGTAATCATGAAAGACAACTAATTGTATCTGATTGTTACGGTAGAGTATGCCAACAAGAAGTGCGTAAGCAAACTAGACGACGTGGCAATCTACACGTGTAGGAAGGCGATGAATATTATCTCATCGATCGTGGAAAAGACTGTCCAGAATGGCGCAACATAATTATTTCTATTTTGATGTTACTTTGAGTTTTACTATTTGCAGCCAACTTTTATTTCATTCCGAGTTTGATTTTGGTTTTAATTGGAACCGTACCAAACCGCAAGAAATCGGACCGAACCGTTGGTGGCCGGTTTGGTTTTGGTTCTTGTTGAACCGTAACTGGAACCATTGACACGAATGTTCAAAAAATTAAGCTGGAACCGCAACCGGTCAAACCTAATTTGAAGAATCGTTACTTAGTGATTCGGTTCATGGTTTTAGTATAACCGGAACCGTCACAGCTCTAATGACAATACTCCAACAGTAATAGAGTCCCGGCCAACACTTCTGCCACTCACAGTACCGCTACCCACAATTGTAGTCTCAAGGGGATCATGAGGAAGAGATTTTTATTAGGTTAATAGAGAAATGAAGAGATGATTAAATGAAATGGCTAAGATTGCATTGATGATCCACGTTATTATTATGCCCGTGTTAGAGGCTCTCGAGCGGACTTTGACCCTATCAATGGGGGCTTCACCCGCATAAATCTTGTGATGCATGGATGCACCCATCTTCATTGCTCTCGAGCAGGTTTCGCCCGCATCCAGACTGGCTTCGCCCATATGCAGGTGGGTTGCCCCGTATATATTCTAAGTGTGTTAATATTTTGATCTTTATTTATATTTATTGTACTGGTTCCCACCCCTCTCTCCTCTTTTTATCTCTACTCACCCCCTCTCACTGTAACATCCCTCAGACTTTTAGACCCTATGATGGTTTTGTCATGACTGGGTCATGACAAAAACCTGGGATGTATCAAAAGGTTGGGGTGAACTTAAGAATTAGTGTGTGAACCACCTTGATTTTCAAATAGTAGAATTCCAATTACTAGCATAGGGATGATCAATTGATCATAAGGGCTCACCATGACTTCATGACTCCACCACAATATCACTTACACATTGGAGGGTCTATTAGAGCCATAGGGACCCATTAAAGTCAACTAAAAAGGTCAAGTTGACCAAAGTCAACCCAAGCCCTGATTAGGTCAAACTAAGCTCACTCATGCCCAATTGACATCCCCTTGGCCAAAGGGACTCACCTAGACCTTCCCATACCTAAGGAAGGTCAATGGGTCACCAAAGATCCATTGGGGTCAACCAAAGAGGCTAAGTTGACCCAAGTCAACCCTAGCCCTAAAGTGGTCAAAGTGTTCTAACTAAGGGTCAGGTGACCCCTAAGATGCCCAACCAACCCTACCCAACCCTTCCTGGACCTTAGGGGAGTTGAACGGGTTACCAAGGACCCATTGGGGTCAACCCAAATGGTCATATTGACCAAGGTCAACTCTACTCTAAGATTACGTTAAACTAGCTCAAATGGGTTAACCCAAGCTCAAGCCCATTTCCCAAACTTAAGTCTTGAAAATGTGAATCCATTCTCGAAGTAAAGAACACTCTTTGGCCTATGATCCTAATCGCTCTCACTCAAAAAACTTATCTCTTTTAAAAATAGTGGAATCAAACTACACATTAAAAAGCAAGAAGAGGTCACTCAAAAATGGAGCTTGCCAAAAACATCTCGCATTGATGAACTGATTACTCAGCTTCGCCTGACGACATGGTATCTCACTGATGAAAATGTGAAGACGTGTTTCCTGAAGGCGAGTACTCGCCACTAGTCTCTCTTATCAAGACATTGAGGTCCGAAGGCGAGCTCAAATATTGGACACAGTCTCCCTCCAACTTGAGAGCAAACTTGCTAGAGGAGGAATCACCGGGCGTAAAATCGAACATCTCTATGAGGAGCGACACAGCTGATGGGGGCTCATCGTCTTCAACTAGCTTCCATGTCTCCCGCAAGTGAGCAAGGATCAGATTACCTCCATCCTGGACAAACAGATGCTCAATCGAGCGGATGTTAGCACGCGAGTACTGGAGGAGTTCCTCTCTTGACGAGGTCCCAGACACCTATAAGGTGTTGGCCTGAGCTCGAGCTGTGGTGAGTTCAAGCTTTAGCACATCCACCTCGTCCCGAGGTCCCTTGTTCTTTTGCTCCAAAAAAGAAATCTGGGTCGCCGCAAGGAGCTCGACCTATTAATAAAGATAAAATAAAATAAGTAATAACTTCTTTGACAAAACAACGAGCGAAAACTTATGTAGAGGTGATAACTTCTCAAAAAAAACGTATATAACTCAATTATTTCGACTTAATATTTATTACAAATGAGAAAAAACAATTTTAGATAAGTAAAAATATGATTAAATTTATATTTAGTAAAAAATGAGAGAAAAAAAGTACAAGAGATAAATAAACCACAAATTTTATTGTTCCAAAAAATTAATCATTACATAGGTATATATGCTCCTTTATTTATAGAAAACGGGGGAGGTGAGAGAATACAATACATGATGTGGGACTAACTTAAGTTGGGCGGCCTGTGCGGTTTGATATATACAAACCGCACACTACATAATACAACTATACAACTGGCGACCACTAGGGAAGACCATCAATATCAATGCAAGACCGCCTGACTAGCCGCCTAACCGCACCTGCGAGTTGCCATCAAACCGAAGCAGATGCAAGCCACCTGACCGCATACTGCGGGTTGCCACCAGACCGCAGTTACGACTATCCATAAGACCACTGCCGTGACATCAAGCAGACAGCTGTGACTTCTCACGACCGTTGCAGCTTGCACCTAAGCCGCAAATGCGACCTCCTGTCAGACCGATGCAGCTTAACTCCAGATTACTGATGCGGCTTCACTAGACCGCTGCGATTTCTATTTAGACCACTGCTGCGACCTCCTGCTAGACTGTTGCTGTACAACCCCGTATCCGGTCGAGCGGGATCCTCCCCAAACGGCGCACTCGGGACGTACTATGAGCGGCAATGTGGTGCTGCCCCGTTCGAAGACGCGCAGATGCTCGTGTGTGCGTGCGAAGGTTTCGTGTGCATAGTCTTTAATATATATATATAAGTTTATTGTTGTAATATATATTTATATATATTATATGTTTATATTATATATATATATATATATATATATATATATATATATATATATATATTAGGAGAGGGGATGAGATTTGTGAAAAGGGGCAGGTGGCTCGGTCCAAAAGAAAAGAAAAAGAAGAATAACAGCAGGGTGGTACAGGCGGAGGAAAAAAATAAAAAAAAAGGAGAAGCAGCAGGTGGGGCAGCAGGCATTTTTGGCTCTCTCCCCCGCTAGGGTTCGGGTAAGAAGAAGAAACCCGCCCCCTCCCTTTCTCTTTCCCGCCGCCGGCAAGCAGCAGCCCGAGCCGCGCCTCGCCACCCTCTCCCCCGACCTGCTCTACGCCGGCAAGCACGACCCGAGCTCCCGCCTCCCGATCTCTCCCCCGCCGCCGCCTAAGCAAGGCAAGGCCGAGCTCTTCTCCCCCTCTCTCACCGCCGACCACTAGGGGCAGCCCGAGCTCGGCTCTCTCAGTTCTCCTTCTTCGCCGCCGCCTAGGGCAAGGCAAGCCCGGCCGGGAGCTCTTCTCCCGGCGCCGCCTACAGCGAGGCCGGTCGGGAGCTCCTCTCCTGGCGCCGCTTACAGCAAGGCCGGCCGGGAGCTTCCCTCCCGGCGCTGCCTGGAGCTCGAGCCAGCAATCAAGAGAGAGATGGAGGTGATTTCTTCTCTCCCAACGGGGCTCGGTCAAAGAGGGCATGGGGATTTCATCCCCTAGGAGGGATCAAGATTACAACTAGAGCAAGGCTCGGCCTGGAGTGAAGATCGTGTTGGAGTTATCATGATGATCTGGAAGTGGTCAAACATGTAATCTCACTGCCAACACAATATGAGCCTGAAGGGTCGCACATAAGAGTTGTGGAGAAGTTGGATGACTCACTGTGTTGGTAAAGGTTACCAATCACCGACCTGAATAGGGTTATGGGCAAAGTGTTGCCTTATAGGATCATCGGGTTGGGCAAATGTTGCCTTGAAGGGCTGGCTGGGTTTGTCGTCCGAGGGTCGATGACATTAGTCGAGAATCGTCTTCTGATTCCCGCCGATCGACGAGAATCACCTTGCTGATTCCCGCCGATCGACGAGAATCGTCGAGAATCAATTGTTGATTCTCGACGATCGATTACTTCGACAATTGTCGTCGACCGCGGCTCGACGATCGTCGAGTATCATTATGTGTCGTCGAGCGTGGCTCGACGATCGGCGAGAATCGTCGAGTATTGTACTCTGATTCTCGCCGATCCAGTGTGATACTCGTCGAATGATTCTCCCACTGTTGGGTTTCTCTATGGGGTTGTCACAACATTTGTGCGCGCAGCGGAAAAATAAACATCAAGAAAAACCCAAAGAGATGTGGATCGGGCCATGAACGTTGAATCAAGAAGTTAGCAAAAACTAGGCAAAAATTACCTCGGTGGCGTTGAGTCACAACTCAACGGAGATGCTCCAAACTTTATCTGCTTGCTAGTGGCGAGTTCTACGTGGAATAGTGTCCACGTTTCTGCAGAAGTCCACACGAGCGGGAGAACGCCGATCTATCCGTCGCACGGATTATCGGGAAGGAGAAGACCGCACCTCGGCTATTCCACGGACTGCTAGGTCCGCGCCAGGAAGAGCAGCACCAGCGACAGTCGCCGGAGAAGAGGTGGTCGACGGAGCAACAACGGCGGCGGCGGAACTCTTCCGTCGGCGGCGGGGATCGGGATCGGCGGAACGATCGAGCGGAACACTTCCGTCGGGTCGATTCGCACAGCAGCCAAAAGGATATCTCCCGATAAAACCTAAGTGTTCTATTTATACTAGAGGTATAAATAAACCCAGGAAAATCGCTATCCGCAGACCACCCAGAACTAGGGTTCAGAATCGGCGAGTATTAATCGGTGAGAATCGGCGACAATCGGCGAGAATCACTGAGCAGGTTCGGCGAGAATCATTCGACGAGTATCACACTGGATCGGCGAGAATCAGAGTACAATACTCGACGATTCTCGCCGATCGTCGAGCCACGCTCGACGACACATAATGATACTCGACGATCGTCGAGCCGCGGTCGACGACAATTGTCGAAGTAATCGATCGTCGAGAATCAACAATTGATTCTCGACGATTCTCGTCGATCGGCGAGAATCAGCAAGGTGATTCTCGTCGATCGGCGGGAATCAGAAGACGATTCTCGACTAATGTCATCGACCCTCGGACGACAAACCCAGCCAGCCCTTCAAGGCAACATTTGCCCAACCCGATGATCCTATAAGGCAACACTTTGCCCATAACCCTACTCAGGTCGGTGATTGGTAACCTTTACCAACACAGTCAGTCATCCAACTTCTCCACAACTCTTATGTGCGACCCTACAGGCTCATATTGCGTTGGCAGTGAGATTACATGTTTGACCACTTCCAGATCATCATGGTAACTCCAACAGACTCCCACTTGATCTCGAAAGTATCAAACCAAAAACGTCACAAACAATGAGCGGCATCTAGCAATGCATCATTGCTCCCCAAGCAATAAGAGTTAATAACTCATAAGCCTTTATGACCAATGTATCAGCGTTGTCTTTGTCCCTTTGTCCCTTACATCCGGAAAGAACTAGAGGCATGGACCGTGTCACCCTCGTAATAGCTCAATCCAAGTTTCTTGATCCAGGACGGACTTCCAGAGAATGGTGAGTCCAATATCACATATTGACTCAACCAAGCATGGCCATGCATTTCTCAGTCCAGTTCCATCAAGGGGCCCATGGTTGCAACTCCTGTCATACAGGAGGACAAATTCCATATCTGCTCACACACAAACACCCAAATGATTCGTAACATGCCCAACAACCACCCTTATCATCAACCTTTCTCAAGGAAGACTTTAGATGGCATCAAAGCACGCTCTTCCTCACTTGATGAATGCTGTGACTTCAGGTCAAAGGACCACAATACCATTGTCAAATGAGACCTACTCGTGACACTATTGGATGACAATCCACAGAGTAGTCTCAGGTTGGGTCTGTCCAGTACAACTTGTTCACTAACAAGTACCCACGTGATGACTTGATATCACAATATCATGACCTGTGAGAACCAGTCATCAGTCAACGCACGTGCTAGCCTTCATGTATCATCATCACCCTTAGCTTCTATGATGATACTCGACCAGGGACCTTTAAGAATGAAGCTTCAAATAAATCATAGGCTCTCACATTCAAGTCACGTACTTGATGTCCTATGGAAGCGAACATTCTAAGGGTGTCTATTATGTTAACATTTAACTATCATATATAGAAAAACTCATAATAAAAGAATTTGCCATTAATTATAAAAGAAAAACTAGGTACAGAGTTCATCATATGAACAAACAGCCAACAAAATACATATTTACATGCAATCCACAAGATCCTCGCTAGAGTTGATCATATACGTATCGTATACCCATCGATCTAGTATGACCATCATGCTTTCTCTGCGCGAGAGGCTTTGTCAGCGGATCCGCAATATTTTCCTCAGTCGGCACTCTGCAAATGTTTACATTTCCTCGTTCGACAATCTCACGAATAAGATGAAACCGCCGGAGTATGTGCTTGGAGCGCTGATGGGATCTAGGTTCCTTAGATTGTGCAATTGCACCATTGTTATCACAGTAGAGAACTACGGGACCAACAATGCTAGGAACTACATCAAGCTCGCCGATGAATTTCCTAATCCATACAGCCTCCTTCGCTGCATTAGCTGCTGCGATATACTCGGCCTCTGTTGTAGAATCAGCAACTGTCTCTTGCTTGGAACTCTTCCATCTTACAGCTCCTCCATTCAGGCAAAACACAAAACCTGACTGAGACTTGGAGTCGTCTCGATCAGTTTGGAAGCTAGCATTCGTGTAACCACTTACAACGAGCTCTTCCTCTCCACCATACACCAAGAACACGTCCTTAGTCCTTCTCAAGTACTTCAGGACATTCTTGACTGCAATCCAGTGACACTCACCGGGATCTGACTGATACCTGCTAGTCATGCTCAAAGCAAAGGAGACATCGGGTCGAGTACATAACATCGCGTACATGATTGATCCAATTGCCGAAGCATATGGAATCAACTTCATGCGGTCCTTGTCTTCACAAGACTTTGGACACTGGTCCTTAGAGAGATTCACACCATGAGACATGGGCAAAAATCCTTTCTTGGACTCAAGCATGTTGAACCGCTTCAACACCTTTTCGATGTACGTACTCTGGGTCAAACCCAACAACTTCTTCGATCTATCTCTATAGATCTTAATACCGAGTATATAAGTCGCTTCACCCAAATCCTTCATTGAAAAGCAGTTCCCTAGGTTGTTCTTAACAACTTTTAGGGTAGGAATGTCGTTCCCGATCAACAGTATGTCATCTACATACAATATCAGGAAGACAACAATGCTCCCACTGATTCGCTTGTAAACACAAGGCTCATCTTCATTCTTGATGAAACTAAACTCTTTGATTTTCTCATCAAAACGAAGATTCCAACTTCGAGAGGCCTGTTTCAGTCCATAAATGGACTTATTCAGCTTGCATATTTTAGTGGCTTCATCTGGGGATACAAAACCCTCGGGTTGTGTCATATATACTTCCTCAAGGAGGTTTCCATTAAGGAAAGCCATTTTGACATCCATCTGCCAGATCTCGTAGTCATAATACGCAGCAATAGCAAGCAATATCCTAATGGACTTTACCATGGCAACAGGGGAAAAGGTCTCATCATAGTCAATACCATGAATTTGCTTGAAACCCTTAGCCACCAGTCGCCCTTTGAATGTCTGTACATTCCCATCCATGTCGGTCTTCTTCTTGAAGACCCACTTGCACCCTATGGGTCGTACCCCTTCAGGTGGTTCCACCAAGTTCCAAACTTGGTTTGCATACATGGAGTCCATTTCGGATTTCATAGCCTCAAGCCATTTGTCGGAGTGCGGTCCATTCATAGCCTCTTGGTAGGTTGCTGGTTCATCATCATGATCCATAAGCAACACATTACCTATTTGAGACACGAGAAATCCATATCTCTCAGGCTCAAACCTCGGTCTACCAGATCTACGTAGGACTTGTGTTCCCTGAGCAGGTTCTCTAGCTACAACATCTTGTAGTCCTGACTCAGAATCCAATTCCGGTTCATTCACTATATGTGGTTCTTGAACTTCTTCAAGCTCTACCTTTTAAGTCTTTCTTGATAAGAACTTTTTCTCCAAGAAGACACCAGTCCTTGCGACAAACACTTTGCCCTCAGACGGTAGGTAAAAGTAATACCCTTTCGTTTCCTTAGGGTATCCCACCAGATAACATTTATCCGATTTGGGTTCCAGCTTGTCAGGCATTTGACGTCTCACGTATGCCTCACAGCCCCAAATTTTAATGAACGACATACTAGGACGCTTCCCAGTCCATATCTCATATGGTGTCTTCAGAACCGTTTTCGTTGGAGCGTGATTCAATGTCATTGCAGCAGTCTCTAAAGCAAAACCCCAAAAGGAAACATGCAAGTCTGCATGACTCATCATCGAACGTACCATGTCTAACAGAGTACGATTTCTCCTCTCAGACACACCATTATGTTGTGGTGTTCTAGGTGGAGTGAGCTGTGATACAATACCACACTCTTTCAGATGATCACGGAACTCATGACTCAGGTATTCGCCACCTCGATCAGATCAGAGTGCTTTAACCCTTTTACCCAACTGGTTTTCTACTTCATTCTTGAACTCTTTGAACTTTTCAAAAGTCTCGGATTTGCACTTCATAAGATACACATATCCGTATCTACTGAAATCATCAGTAAATGTAACAAAGTAGAAATACCCTCCTCTAGCCATGGAACTCATGGGTCCGCATACATCACTATGTACAACACCCAAAAGATCCTCAGCCCTCTCAGTATAACCAGTGAAAGGAGCTTTAGTCATCTTGCCTAACAAACAAGATTCGCATCGCTCAAATGATTCATAATCAAATGAGTCCAAAAGTCCATCTCTATGGAGCTTGGATATGCGCTTCTCGTTGATATGGCCCAAACGACAATGCCAGAGAAAAGTAGGGTTCGAATCATTTGTTCTTAGTCTTTTATTGTTTTCTACATAACAGATCAGATGGTCCAAGTTCAAAACGTAAAGACCATTAAACAATTGGGCTACATCATAACAAACATCATTCTTAAATATAGAACAACAATTGTTCTTAATTATAAAAGAAAATCCAATCATGTCCAAACATGAAATAGATATAATATTTCTAGTTATCGCCGGAACAAAATAACAGTTATCTAGTTCTATTACAAGCCCACTGGGCAAAGAAAGACGGTAAACTCCTACGGCTACAGCAGCAACTCTTGCTCCATTGCCGACGCGGAGGTCCACCTCCCCTTTACTCAGCAATCTTCTCCTTCCCAATTCCTGCACATTTGTACAAATGTGAGAACCACATCCGGTATCCAATACCCAAGATGAAGGAGCAGAAAGGTTTATCTCAATAACGTAAATATTTGAAGCGGAAGTCATACCTCCCCTCAATTTCTGCAGACCCTCAATATACGAAGGACAGTTCCTCCGCCAATGACCAGCCTTGCCACAGTGGTGGCATTTCCCATCCTTCACCGTGCTCTTCTTTTTCATCAGTGCTGAAGACTTGGGCTCAAGATATGACTTAGGTCCTACCTTCGTCTTCTTGGAGCCCTTGGCTTTGCCCTTGCCCTTATGCACCATCAGTATGGGGCTGACAGGCTTGGCCTTCTTCATGTTGATTTCGGCAGTTCTCAACATGCCTAAGAGTTCGGGCAGTGTCTTGTCTATCTCATTCATGTTGTAGTTCAAGACAAACTGCTCATAACTGTTCGGCAACGATTGCAGGATCAGATCCGTGGCCAACTCTTGACTAAGAGGAAAACCCAGCCTTTCAAGGTTCTCTATATACTCAATCATCTTGAGTACGTGAGTCCCTACTGAGTCTCGAACTCCCATCTTGCACTGAAACAACGCTTTAGTGATGTCGAACCTCTCTTGACGAGCCTGCCCTTGAAACATTTTCTTGAGATGCTCGTCAATCTCCTTGCACCCCATATTCTCATGTTGCTTCTGAAGCTCAGAGTTCATGGTGGCAAGCATAAGGCACTCGACATCCAAAGCATCGTCAGTATACTTCTTATAAGTATCTTTCTCAGCACGGGAAGAATTCCCGGTTGGCACCTCGGGGGCTTCTTCTTCCAAGACATAGAGCTTTCGCTCTTGCCTGAGAACAATTCTCAGGTTCCTATACCAGTCCATATAATTTGTCCCACTGAGCTTATCCTTCTCAAGGATGGCTCTCAGAGACAACGTGGAGTGCGCAACGCTTGCCATGGAATTCTACAAGAATTTATGTAG
The DNA here is from genome assembly GCA_039583875.1 of Platanthera guangdongensis. Lineage (NCBI taxonomy): Eukaryota > Viridiplantae > Streptophyta > Magnoliopsida > Asparagales > Orchidaceae > Platanthera > Platanthera guangdongensis. Next base: position 195,264,351 of record CM077148.1, read on the forward strand.
AATAAAATCAGTACCTAAATTTCAATTACAATTTATTCTAATTAGGACTTCAATTAAAAAACTCCCACTATTTTATTCGAAAAGATAGCCCTCACTAGCAATTCAGAGAGTTTATGCGAGCTACTCTCTTAGTGGATAAGATCCGTATTTCACCAACACTATGAGTCCGCTTTGGCGTTCCTCTCACAATGCGGTTATTTAGGTAGGCAACGCTTGCCAATTGCATCCTCATACAATTCTTGTATGGCTGGTGAATAACTCCTTATTCGCATCCATCATATGGTGCATGCCAACCCTATGCCTCTAGGCACTCAACCTTTGAGGTCACCTAGTTAAGCTGGACCCGATGTCGACAGTGGGATATCACAATTATCCGCTCGCACCCTTACCAAGATAGATTAATTCACCTTGCTTTGGCAAGCCCACACTTCATCGATCGAGGCAGGAAGAGTGTCATCCATCGGAAGGCATCCGGACACATAATATTAAAAGAAGGGATTTCAATTTTAGGTTAACAATTAACCATGATCAACATTTGATCAATGTGCACATCCAAAGAAAAACAAATTCTAAACCACATGTATCCCTTATGTGCACATCCTTACACCATCAACAACTTGAAAGAAGGAAGGGCTAAATCTGAACATCCGGAAATTTCCAAATCCTCAGATTTACATGCATTGGACAAAGGCAAAGACAGCTCAACTTAAAGCAGTAGACAAGCTCATCTCTCTTTGTTGGATTCAAAATCCAAAACAAAATCGAGGGATGGTTACTGTTAAGGAGACAATAATTTCTAACACTTAGAAATCCACCGAAATTCCAATCGTTCTTGGCGAGGTACCAAGACTAAATCTAGACATTTAGAACACTTCTAAATCTCTACATTTACACGCACTGGAATAACAAACTTCCAAAACAACGACCATGGCCGGAACCTGGCTCTGATACCACTGTTGGGTTTCTCTATAGGGTTGGCACAACATTTGTGCGCGCAGCGGAAAAATAAACATCAAGAAAAACCCAAAGAGATGTGAATCGGGCCATGAACGTTGAATCAAGAAGTTAGCAAAAACTAGGCAAAAATTACCTCGGTGGCGTTGAGTCACAACTCAACGGAGATGCTCCAAACTTTATCTGCTTGCTAGTGGCGAGTTCTACGTGGAATAGTGTCCACATTTCTGCAGAAGTCCACACGAGCGGGAGAACGCCGATCTATCCGTCGCACGGATTATCGGGAAGGAGAAGACCGCACCTCGGCTATTCTACGGACTGCTAGGTCCGCGCCAGGAAGAGCAGCACCAGCGACAGTCGCCGGAGAAGAGGTGGTTGACGGAGCAACCACGGCGGCGGCGGAACTCTTCCGTCGGCGGCGGGGATCGGGATCGGCGGAACGATCGAGCGGAACACTTCCGTCGGGTCGATTCGCACAGCAGCCAAAAGGATATCTCCCGATAAAACCTAAGTGTTCTATTTATACTAGAGGTATAAATAAACCCAGGAAAATCGCTATCCGCAGACCACCCAGAACTAGGGTTCAGAATCGGCGAGTATTAATCGGTGAGAATCGGCGACAATCGACGAGAATCACTGAGCAGGTTCGGCGAGAATCATTCGACGAGTATCACGCTGGATCGGCGAGAATCAGAGTACAATACTCGACGATTCTCGCCGATCGTCGAGCCACGCTCGACGACGCATAATGATACTCGACGATCGTCGAGCCGCGGTCGACGACAATTGTCGAAGTAATCGATCGTCGAGAATCAACAATTGATTCTCGACGATTCTCGTCGATCGGCGAGAATCAGCAAGGTGATTCTCGTCGATCGGCGGGAATCAGAAGACGATTCTCGACTAATGTCATCGACCCTCAGACGACAAACCCAGCCAGCCCTTCAAGGCAACATTTGCCCAACCCGATGATCCTATAAGGCAACACTTTGCCCATAACCCTATTCAGGTCGGTGATTGGTAACCTTTACCAACACAGTCAGTCATCCAACTTCTCCACAACTCTTATGTGCGACCCTGCAGGCTCATATTGCGTTGGCAGTGAGATTACATGTTTGACCACTTCCAGATCATCATGGTAACTCCAACAGATCGGCCACCGTCGCAACCACTCAGGACTAAGCTAGCCACGGGCTCCTCTCCCGGCACCGCCGCCAAGCACGCGTCAAGGGTAACGAAATTTCTACTTGGGCAGGTGAAGCCCTCAGTTTCCATATTTGCATGGAAGCCCCTCTCCACCAACGGGTGGAGGAAGGGAGCTCTCCGACGGGTTGACGTGTACGTCCCCGCAATTAACTGTGTTAGCACCCGGAAGCGTGAGTACGGGTTTAGGCATGCTGTGTGAAGCCCATCCGGACGTGTGAGCCGGATTGGTGATGTTCTGGGGTTCCCGGAGAAGACTCCGAGGAAGTTGTATATTTTCCATTTGCAGGGAATGCGCACCATAGCCCCGAAAAAGGGGTATGTGCAATATGTTCGGCCAACTTATGTTGACCAACTGGCGTTTAGCTGACCGCCGCTTGTCGAGACGTTGGCGTACAGGTGTTGCAGTACCAGGCGGGGAGTAGCGGGCTTAAGCCCAAGCTTGTGCCGGCCCTCGAAGGCCTTTTTTGTTTATATTGCCGGTCTGCGTGCCGAAGTATGGAATTCATATTCCTGTAATATTCTTTTAATATCTGTGATGCTCTGAGGATGTGTAGCTTTCTTCTTCGTATTAGGCGGGCGGTGTTCTCGAGAACCGCTCGCCCCGTGGGGGCCCCGAGGTATAGTTGTCGGGAAGCCCCTCATGGCCTGTTGACAGCCTTTTAGGACAGCGGAGTTACGCTGTTCGTGGCCCAGTTTGGGCAGCGTGTCGTGGAATTGCTCGGCGAGTTCGCGCCATCAGTAGGGCGGGTGAGGAGCATTTTGTGTAGACCCAAGGAGACACATCTGGATAGGAGAGAGTCGATCTCGAGATCCTCCTTAGATATCCCGGTCGGCCGAGAGAGCCCTCCAAAGGTGTCTTAGCTCAGCCTTTGGCTTGGGAGGGGAAGAGTTTGTTAGTCTTCCGGGTATGCGGTGGGTCCTCCACGCTGAGACCTTGGGTCTGTCCCTTGTGTTCCTAATCTTGTGCCTAGATCGTTCGCTTGAGGGTAGTAGGTGCGCGGTCACCCCTCTTTTGGGACCCCGAACACCACAGAAGCCAATTTTGGCTTCAACAGTTATGGTGCGGTGAGCGTGGAGAGTGACCAGTACAGAAAAACTCAGTCGAACGTCGTGGCTATAGAAGAGGAACCAAGTGACGACCAAGGTCATGTGATGAAAGAAGTCCCCTCTCATTTCCCTCTTGCCGCTAGGATGTTCGATCCTGGAGACCAAAACGTGCCTTAGGGAGAATATTATATGATCGACCCGCGTTCTCAGGAGGGTGGACGTAGCGGGTAGATGTGCCCCGTAGTGGGTAGAGATTGACCGGGTAGAGGTACCCCGAGCTCGGCTCGGCCCCAGGTAGACCCGCTGCGCAGGCTCTCATCTAGCTGGTAGGTCCGTAGGCTCGCCTGTGGGGGATAGGTTTTGGTTGTGGAATCTTCATCGGCACCCCGAGCTCGGCTCGGCCCCAGGTATACCCGCTGCGCAGGCTCTCATCTAGCTGGCAGGTCCGTAGGCTCGCCTGTGGGGGATAGGTTTTGGTTGTGGAATCGTCATTGGCACCCCAAGCTCGGCTCGGCCCCAGGTAGACCCGCTGCGCAGGCTCTCATCTAGCTGGCAGGTCCGTAGGCTCGCCTGTGGGGGATAGGTTTTGGTTGTGGAATCTTCATCGGCACCCCGAGCTCGGCTCGGCCCCAGGTAGACCCGCTGCGCAGGCTCTCATCTAGCTGGCAGGTCCGTAGGCTCGCCTGTGGGGGATAGGTTTTGGTTGTGGAATCTTCATCGGCACCCCGAGCTCGGCTCGGCCCCAGGTAGACCCGCTGCGCAGGCTCTCATCTAGCTGGCAGGTCCGTAGACTCGCCTGTGTGGGATAGGTTTTGGTTGTGGAATCGTCATCGGCACCCCGAGCTCGGCTCGGCCCCAGGTAGACCTGCTGCGCATGCTCTCATCTAGCTGGCAGGTCCGTAGGCTCGCCTGTGGGGGATAGGTTTTGGTTGTGGAATCTTCATCGGCACCCCGAGCTCGGCTCGGCCCCAGGTAGACCCGCTGCGCAGGCTCTCATCTAGCTGGCAGGTCCGTAGGCTCGCCTGTGGGGGATAGGTTTTGGTTGTGGAATCTTCATCGGCACCCCGAGCTCGGCTCGGCCCCAGGTAGACCCACTGCGCAGGCTCTCATCTAGCTGGCAGGTCCGTAGGCTCGCCTGTGGGGGATAGGTTTTGGTTGTGGAATCGTCATCGGCACCCCGAGCTCGGCTCGGCCCCAGGTAGACCCGCTGTGCAGGCTCTCATCTAGCTGGCAGGTCCGTAGGCTCGCCTGTGGGGGATAGGTTTTGGTTGTGGAATCTTCATCGGCACCCCGAGCTCGGCTCGGCCCCAGGTAGACCCGCTGCGCAGGCTCTCATCTAGCTGGAAGGTCCATAGGCTCGCCTGTGGGGGATAGGTTTTGGTTGTGGAATCTTCATCGGCACCCCGAGCTCGGCTCGGCCCCCAGGTAGACCCGCTGCGCATGCTCTCATTTAGCTGGCAGGTCCGTAGGCTCGCCTGTGGGGGATAGGTTTTGGTTGTGGAATCGTCATCGGCACCCCGAGCTCGGCTCGGCCCCAGGTAGACCCACTGCGCAGGCTCTCATCTAGCTGGCAGGTCCGTAGGCTCGCCTGTGGGGGATAGGTTTTGGTTGTGGAATCGTCATCGGCACCCCGAGCTCGGCTCGGCCCCAGGTAGACCCGCTGCGCAGGCTCGCATCTAGCTGGCAGGTCCGTAGGCTCGCCTGTGGGGGATAAATTTTGGTTGTGGAATCGTCATCGGCACCCCGAGCTCGGCTCGGTCCCCGGTAGACCCGCTGCGCAGGCTCTCATCTAGCTGGCAGGTCCGTAGGCTTGCTTGTGGGGGATAGGTTTTGGTTGTGGAATCGTCATCGGCACCCCGAGCTCGGCTCGGCCCCAGGTATACCCGCTGCGCAGGCTCTCATCTAGCTGGCAGGTCCGTAGGCTCGCCTGTGGGGGATAGGTTTTGGTTGTGGAATCGTCATCGGCATCCCGAGCTCGGCTCGGCCCCAGGTAGACCCGCTGCGCAGGCTCTCATCTAGCTGGCAGGTCCGTAGGCTCGCCTGTGGGGGATAGGTTTTGGTTGTGGAATCGTCATCGGCACCCCGAGCTCGGCCCGACCCCAGGTAGACCCGCTGCGCAGGCTCTCATCTAGCTGGCAGGTCCGTAGGCTCGCCTGTGGGGGATAGGTTTTGGTTGTGGAATCGTCATCGGCACCCCGAGCTCGGCTCGGCCCCAGGTAGACCCGCTGCGCAGGCTCTCATCTAGCTGGCAGGTCCGTAGGCTCGCCTGTGGGGGATAGGTTTTGATTGTGGAATCGTCATCGGCACCCCGAGCTCGGCTCGGCCCCAGGTAGACCCGCTGCACAGACTCTCATTTAGCTGGCAGGTCTGAAGGCTCGCCTGCGGGGGAGAGGTCCTGGTCTTGGTTTTGGAATAGATGTATGTTTATAACGGATGAAGGTTCTTTATATATTGAAATATAAACATACATACTAGTCAACGAACATGACTCGATCAAAAGTAATTCTCGATATAATACGATATACGACTCAGACTACATGACGACAACAGATAACTATCATAAAATGTATTCGTTAAGTAATTCTGCCAGCTAATGATTTTTAATGTCTTATCATATGCGGACAATCTTCAAAAACCTACTGATTATAGCTACATCTGATGTTTTTTTTCCTGCTGCTTAAGGGTTCTTATAAGCTCGTGTATCTAGATTATGGAATAATGTTTTAAACATTTCGTTTTCCAGATTCTCAGCAGTGCTTCACCAATTATTATCTTTGATAAAACTGTTGTATATTCCTCATCATTATCATCTAGCGTTTCAACATCCATATTGAACATATTAGTGGATTCATCTAAGGGATTAGCGAAGGTTGTAGTGATGGGAACGAGAGGAGTAACTATTGGTCGTGTTAATAAATCATTATATGATTGAACTCTACTTGTCCATGCTGATCGAACGACTATGCTAAGATTTATCGGTCCTTCTATACCTTTTCCTGCTCCTGCGTTTAAATCCTCATTCTATGCTAGTTTCTCATAAAATTTGCTCCTTGTTATACCACCGTTACAGAAAGAGATTCAAAAGGAATAATTGTGTTTATAAAACGTACGCCCATCAGAAGTAATAGCCTCTTGCATTTCAAAACATGTACTGCCGTTGCATTCCACGTCAATTGTTAATTTGGTTTGATTTTTGATAAATCGGTTGGTTTTTACAGCATATTCAAGATAGTGAGTTGTTTCTGATCTAAGACCTGGTGTGGAGCTCCCTTTATCTCCAAGTGAGTTTTTCTCTAAAATTTTTCTTTGGGTCGGCTCCCACTCGCCGGATACTTGGGGTTGGACATTTCTTTCCGAGCTTGTGCCAACCTCGAAAAGAGCAGGGATTGTGTACAACCCCGTATCCGGTCGAGCAGGATCCTCCCCAAACGGCGCACTCGGGACGTACTATGAGCGGCAATGTGGTGCTGCCCCGTTCGAAGACGCGCGGGTGCTCGTGTGTGCGTGCGAAGGTTTCGTGTGCATAGTCTTTAATATATATATATATATATATATATATATATATATATATAAGTTTATTGTTGTAATATATATTTATATATATTATATGTTTATATATATTATATATATATATATATATATATATATATATATAGGAGAGGGGATGAGATTTGTGAAAAGGGGCAGGTGGCTCGGTCCAAAAGAAAAGAAAAAGAAGAATAGCAGCAGGGTGGTACAGGCGGAGGAAAAAAATAAAAAAAAGGAGAAGCAGCAGGTGGGGCAGCAGGCATTTTTGGCTCTCCCCCGCTAGGGTTCGAGTAAGAAGAAGAAACCCGCCCCCTCCCGTTCTCTCTCCCGCCGCCGGCAAGCAGCAGCCCGAGCCGCGCCTCGCCATCCTCTCCCCCGACCTGCTCTACGCCGGCAAGCACGATCTGAGCTCCCGCCTCCCGATCTCTCCCCCGCCGCCGCCTAAGCAAGGCAAGGCCGAGCTCTTCTCCCCCTCTCTCACTGCCGGCCACTAGGGGCAGCCCGAGCTCGGCTCTCTCAGTTCTCCTTCTTCGCCGCCGCCTAGGGCAAGGCAAGCCCGGCCGGGAGCTCCTCTCCCGGCGCCGCCTACAGCGAGGCCGGCCGGGAGCTCCTCTCCTGGCGCCGCTTACAGCAAGGCCGGTCGGGCGCTTCCATCCCGAGGCTGCCTGGAGCTCGAGCCAGCCATCAAGAGAGAGATGGAGGTGATTTCTTCTCTCCCAACGGGGCTCGGTCAAAGAGGGCATGGGGATTTCATCCCCCAGGAGGGATCAAGATTACAACTAGAGCAAGGCTCGGCCTGGAGTGGAGATCGGCCACCGTCGCAACCACTCAGGACTAAGCTAGCCACGGGCTCCTCTCCCGGCACCGCCGCCAAGCACGCGTCAAGGGTAACGAAATTTCTACTTGGGCAGGTGAAGCCCTCAGTTTCCATATTTGCATGGAAGCCCCTCTCCACCAACGGGTGGAGGAAGGGAGCTCTCCGACGGGTTGACGTGTACGTCCCCGCAATTAACTGTGTTAGCACCCGGAAGCGTGAGTACGGGTTTAGGCATGCTGTGTGAAGCCCATCCGGACGTGTGAGCCGGATTGGTGATGTTCTGGGGTTCCCGGAGAAGACTCCGAGGAAGTTGTATATTTTCCATTTGCAGGGAATGCGCACCATAGCCCCGAAAAAGGGGTATGTGCAATATGTTCGACCAGCTTATGTTGACCAACTGGCGTTTAGCTGACCGCCGCTTGTCGAGACGTTGGCGTACAGGTGTTGCAGTACCAGGCGGGGAGTAGCGGGCTTAAGCCCAAGCTTGTGCCGGCCCTCGAAGGCCTTTTTTGTTTATATTGTCGGCCTGCGTGCCGAAGTATGGAATTCATATTCCTGTAATATTCTTTTGATATCTGTGATGCTCTGAGGATGTGTAGCTTTCTTCTTCGTATTAGGCGGGCGGTGTTCAGAACCGCTCGCCCCGTGGGGGCCCCGAGGTATAGTTGTCGGGAAGCCCCTCATGGCCTGTTGACAGCCTTTTAGGACAGCGGAGTTACGCTGTTCGTGGCCCAGTTTGGGCAGCGTGTCGTGGAATTGCTCGGCGAGTTCGCGCCATCAGTAGGGCGGGTGAGGAGCATTTTGTGTAGACCCAAGGAGACACATCTGGATAGGAGAGAGTCGATCTCGAGATCCTCCTTAGATATTCCGGTCGGCCGAGAGCGCCCTCCGAAGGTGTCTTAGCTCAGCCTTTGGCTTGGGAGGGGAAGAGTTTGTTAGTCTTCCGGGTATGCGGTGGGTCCTCCACGCTGAGACCTTGGGTCTGTCCTTTGTGTTCCTAATCTTGTGCCTAGATCGTTCGCTTGAGGGTAGTAGGTGCGCGGTCACCCCTCTTTTGGGACCCCGAACTCCACAGAAGCCAATTTTGGCTTCAATAGTTGTGGCTTGCAAGCAAGGCACTACTGCGGCCTCAAACCAGCCCGCTGGAGAACCAACCCAATAGTCCGTTGTGCCAAACCGCCAGAAGACCGACTGGTCAAGCCGCGACGGCTAGTTTGGCTAACCGCCCGAACTGAGTTCCAACACTCCCCGCCAAGCTGGAGCATATATGTCAACCATGTCCAGCTTGCTACAAAGCTCTATGAACGAAGTAATCGGTCTGGTGAAGAAATCAGCTAGCTCCTTATCAGAGGTAACGAACACCGTACATATCTGATTCTTCAGAATCTCTTCTCTAATAAAATGGCAATCAACTTCGATATGCTATGTTCTCTCATGAAAGATCATATTCTTCGAAATGTATATAACTGCTTTATTGTCACAGAACATCAGTAGGGGGTGATCATAAAACTCTCTCAGATCCAGCAAGAGAGTCTGAAGCCATTTCAGCTCACAAGCAGTCAGAGTCATGCTTCTGTACTCTACTTCAACACTTGATCTGGCAACTACAACCTGTTTTTTGCTCTTCCAACTGACCAGATTAGCTCTAACAAACGTGCAAAAACCAGATGTTGACTTCCTGTCACATTTATTATCTGCGTAGCTTACATCAGAATAAACATCTACTTTTAAATGTCCCCTCTTCTGAAGTAGGAGCACTTTTCCTGGTACACATTTCATATACTCGAGAATCTTTAGAGCTGACTGCATATGACACTCCCTGGGAGTTTGCATAAATTGACTCACTCTCCCTACCGCATAGTAAATATCTGGTCTTGTAACTATCATATAGATGAGTTTACCGACAAGTCGCTTGTACCTGGTGACATCTTCAAGAAGAGGAGAGGTCTCACTCCAGCATTTGTCATCTCCAATAGCCATAGGGGACCAAGCAGGCTTCGCTCCAAGAAGACCTGTCTCTTGTAAAAGATCCAAGGCATACCTTCGCTGTGAAAGAACAATAGAATCAGGTTTTCGAGATATCTCAATCCACAGAAAGTACTTAGGAGACCTCATATCCTTTATAACAAAATGCCGGAGCACATGCTTCTTTGTCATATCAATACCTTTTTTATCATCTCCTGTAAGAAGAATATCATCCACATATACTGCAAGAATTACAAGACTAGCCGAGGTCTTCCGAATAAACAAGGAGTGATCTACAACGCTTCGAACAAATCCAGCAACAAAAATAACCTCGTTGAACTTGTCAAACTAGGCTCTCAGATTTTGCTTAAGACCATAGATGTCTTTCTTCAACTTACACACCTGAGACTCCCCCGGAGCAACATATTCAGGAGGTTACTCCATATAAACTGTCTCGTTAAAATCAGCATAGAGAAAAACATTCTTGACATTCAACTGAGACATTTCTCAATCCCTGTTTACAGGCACAAAAAAAAGGACACGGATCGTATTAATTCGAGAAACAAAAGAGAATGTGTCAAATAAATCCACACCATAGGTTTGTGTAAAATACTTGGCAACAAGCCGAGCTTTGTATCGATCAACAGTACCATCAGGAAAATATTTGATGACGAAAACCCAGCGACATCCAACTATATCAACACTACGAGGAGTAGGAACAAGAGACCAAGTACCTCGTTCTGTCAGAGTTTTCATCTACTCGTCCATAACAGCTTTCCAATGTGGAATAACTAGAGCATCACGATAAGATACAGGAAGAACATTCACCGACAGGGCAAGAGCAAAACATTGCGCCAGAGGAGAAAGGCGTGTATAAGACACCACACCGACAAGAGGATGTTGAGTGCATGAATGAGACCCCTTTCGAAGAGCAATCGGAAGATCAAGATCAGTCATGTCTACTTGTGTGGTTCCATCCGAAGGAGAGACTAGCGAACTAGGAGCTGTGGGTAGCGACTCGACAGAGGAACCAAAAAGAGCAGGAGAATCGCAAGGGAAAGAAGGAATGACATGCTCGGGAAAAGGGGCCAACGCAAGAGGAAAAGAAACTGAATGATCAGAAGAAGGAAGAATTGATGAATGTGAGAAGAAAGGGATATCCTCAAAAAAAGTGACATCCACAGAGACATACTGTCGGCGGAGAACGGGATTATAACACTTGTATCCTTTTTTTGTCGGACAATAGCCTGTAAAGATACATTTGATCGAGCGTGGCATAGTTTATCACGACCAGAAGGAGAGTGAACAAACGCAGTGCATCCAAAGACACGAGGGGGGCAAAGGAAAAGGATTCACATCAGGATGCAAGATAGAGAAAGAAGTCTTCCCATCGAAAACCGATGACGGAACTCGATTAATAAGAAAACACGAGAGAAGAACTGCATGACCCCAATATCATCTAGGAACATGCATAGGAGTGAGAAGAGTATGAGCTACGTCTAGAAGATGACGATTTTTCCGTTCAGCAACATCATTTTGTTGTGACGTATAAGGGCACGTGGTTTGATGAACAATACTATGATCCATACAAAATAATGCAAATTAATGACTAAGATACTCTTTAGTATTATTATAGCGAAGGACTTTAATAAAAATATCAAACTGTGTATGAATCTCATTATAAAACGCAGTGAAAATAGAAAAATTTCAGAGCGTTCACAGAGCAAATATAACCAAGTGCAACAAGAAAAATCATCAATAAATGTCACAAAATATAAGCTACCTCTACCAACAGTTTGAGTAGGAGCAGGCCTCATATATCTGAATGGACAATTTCAAAAGGACAAGAAGAACTACGTCCATGTTTAGCAGGAAAAGTATATTTGTGATGTTTGCCAAACTGACAAGCCTCTCAATGAATATAAGAGTCTCCCCGAGGTAAATCAGGCAGAAGCTAATAAAGAATATGAGAAGGAGGATGACCAAGCCGAAGATGCCACTGAAGCAAAGGAGATGAGGTGGAAAAGACAGAAGAAGTATCAAGATAGAACAAGACGCTGCTTTCAGTCCCAGTGACAATCGTCTCGTTGGACTGAGGAACCTGAAAAGTACAAGTAAAAGCAGTAAATATAGCTTCACAGTTTAAATACTTACAAAGAGCTATAACAAAAGAAGATTGCACAGAAAGTTCGGGACATAGAGAGTGTCCTGAAGCTGAAGAGAATGAGTAACATGCACTATGCCAGATCCATGAACCGGCGACGGAGAACCATCTGCAATAAGAACTGGAGGTAACCGGTTACTTTTGTCAAGACAAGAAAAAAACGAGAATTCTCTGTCTTATGAGTAGTAGCACCAGAATCAATAAACCATCTACCCATGATGGCTAACTGAGCAGCACCAGAAGTAGCAAGAGAAGTAGTCGACTTCTTGGCAGAATCAACAGAGGTAGGACGGAGGTGAGGATGTTTGGCCTAACAACGATCAACCAAGTGGCCAACTTTGCCACAATGAGAGCAGAGAAACTTAGAATAACCACAGCCTCCAGAATGATCACCCCGACCACCAGAATTGTCATGACGTGCAGGATGGGCAACCATATCAAGAGAAGGAGAGGGAAGCAAAGGACGTTGAAGCAGAGTTGTAACAACAAAAATACGATAAGCAATGACATCCAGAGTCGGAGTATCTGCCTCTCCTAAAATCTGTTGACGAATCATGTCATATGAGTCAGGAAGATGAAGCAAGTAGCAAACGACAAGAAGCTCCTGAAAGTGTTTGTGTTGCTCAGCAAGATCAGCAGAAAATGGACGATGTAGAAAATGTTCAGCCCAGACTCTGGACCTCCTGATAAGCAACAACATGAGTCATAACAGGGCGAGCAAAGAGATCCGCATATAAAGTATAGATGCGCGAAGTCTGAGCCCCCTTAAAATAAAAGGCAGCAAGATGATTCCAGTCAGCTTTGATAGTGTGATCATGTTGGATGACAGGAAGATATTTATCAGACAAACTGTTGGCCAACCAGGTGCGGACCAAGGCATCAGATGCATCTCAATCATCACAAGTGGACGAGCCAATAGGAGGAGGATCATCAGTCAAATGAGAGCGCTTACAGCGAGAGCGTAAGAGAAAAACAAAAGACACACTCAAGTCAGGATAGTTTGAGCCGGTAAGCTTGGACACCGTACCCAAATTACCCGAAGTAGAAACAGAAGTAGAAGAAAGAGAGCGAAGGGCAGAGAAAGTAGCAGAAGAAGACAAAGTGTACGTCCATGGAGAAAAACAGCAAACCGCACGGCGAAGCACGCGAACTAAGCGAACAAACAAAATGAAAACAACCCGCGCAAACAGGGGAAGAGACTGTACGATCTCGGTGTCAACACACCAGCAGCAGGGGAGATGCTGCGACCAAAAAACGGAGCCCAACAGAGAAACCGCGCAAATAAAAAGGCGTGCAAGAAACCGCACGAACAAGTCACAAACAACGCGACCGGAAAGGAAAGGAGGGAAGAGACTAGAAGAAGCCGGAAGAAGGGAGGGAAAGAGAAACCCTCGAGGTTAGAAGAAGAAAAACCACAAACAAGAGAAGTAAGCAAAACGGAGCAAAGGACCAATTTTCCTTTGATATCAAGTAAAAAATGAGAGAGAGAAAGTAAGAGGTAAATAAACCGCAAATTTTATTGCTCCAAAAAAGTAATCATTACATAGGTATGTCCCCTTATTTATATAAAACGGAGGAGGTGATAAAATACAATACATGATGTAGGACTAACTTAAGTCGGGCGGACTGTGCGATTTGACATATACAAACACCGCACTACATAATACAACTATACAACTGGTGACCGCTAGGGAAGACCGCCAATATCAATGGAAGACCGCCTGACTAGTCGCCTAACCGCACCTGCGGGTTGCCATCAAACCGAAGCAGTTGCAAGCCACCTGACCGCATACTGCGGGTTGCCACCAAACCGCGGTTACAGCTATCCACAAGACCACAGACGTGACATCAAGCAAACTGCTAAGACTTCTCAAGACCGCTGCGGCTTACACCTAAGCCGCAGCTGCGACCCCTTGCCAGACCGATGCAGCTTAACTCCAGATTACTACTGCGGCTTCACCAGACCGCTGTGGCTTCTATTTATACCACTTTTGCGACCTCCTGCCAGACCGATGCGGCTTACAACCAAGGCACTACTGCGGCCTCAATCCAGCCCGCTTGAGAACCAACCCAATAGGCCGCTGTGCCAAACCGCTAGAAGGCCGACTGGACAAGCCGCGGCGGCTAGTTCGGCTAACCGCCCGAACTGAGTTCCAACATATTTAAGTTATGTTTGATTGATCTGGTCATTTTTCAATGTTTTATTGCTAGAAACGTCGAAGAATTCAATCCGGAGAAGTGAACCTGGACCTATATTTTCTGGCCTTGGGGAGTTGTTGCATTAACCTTTTCTAGTTGTTGCAGCAAGACGTGTGCGAATTCAAAATTCAAATTTTAAAAATCTGCAACAGTTTCGAATATGGAAAAAGACATTTTTTGGGGGTGGGGTGGACGTTTTCAAAGAAAGATTGGCTACAGAAAATCATTATTATTTGAAAAACCTTAGAGAGAAAAAACTGCCATCATCTTTGAGAAGAATCTTAGAGAGGGAAAGACATATGAGGAGGAGAGAGAAAATTTGTATGAGTATTTTTCGACCAAGGAGAGCACGGAAATGAAGGAGGAGAGGGGTCTATTTATAGATTTAAAAATGGACAAGCTGATAATTTTCCTCGAAAACTATCGGACAGATGAATAGGAATGCTCTGTTTAGAGCACGCAGATCAATAATTTTACGCAAATGACGATACCGCCCTCTGGTGGTTCTAACCTCCACATGAAAGATAGCTGCCCCTCCCGTTGAGGGGCAGTCCGGTGAGGCCAACGACCTGAGGAGACCGGCGTCCGGGGTGAGACAGCCCTGACCAGGGTTGGACAACCCTTTCCCCCCACTGGGGGGGGGGGGGGGGGGGGGGGGGTGCGACAAGAGGCGGGCGACCAAGCCGCTGCCCACCTAGGAGGAAAAAACCACCTAGGTCGGACGGTCAGAGGGCCTCCCACCTGGGCGACCTTCTCCCTACTATGGGAAGTAGACAAGGGGCGGGCGACAATGTTGACGCCCGCCCTTGGCAGAGAACCGGCCGCTCAGGTCAGGCAGCCAAAAGGCTACTCGACCCGAGTGGCCTTGCCCCCAGAGCGGGGGCGCGGCGAGGGGCGGGAGGCTATGTTGTCGTCAACCTCTAGCAAAGATCAGGCGCCCCTAGCAGGGGCGGCGGTTGAGGCCGTGCGACCTTGGGGCCGCGCGGTGGTTTTAGACACGCCAACCCGTGAGGGGCCGGCCGGGTCATGCGGCGGAGAAGACGACGGTGACCACCGCAGAGATTATGTCATTAGTGGGAGAAAACTAGATATTTGCACCCCATGTATAGGGTGTGACCAACACTTTCAAGGGGACGCCGTCAATTATTTTATTACTAATTATTTTTGTTAAATATCATGAAAATAAAATGTTATTAATGAATATCAAATATTACATATTGATTATATACATTAGTTATCATAAGTATTTGCGTTGAGATTTAGGACCAGTTTGGTGGGGCGGTACAACAGTGACATGCAGCTGATTTTTCTGCCGCCCCGTCAAACAAAAAATTAGGCCCAAACGGTGGCAAGAAGCCACCGTCATTTTCCTGCCGGGACTCGCGACAGGCAAAGATTTTTTTAATTTTTTTTAAAATATTAATATATATATATATTAACTTTTTAATATATATTAACTTTAATATATATTAAAGTTAATAATATATATAGAAAATTAATATATTAATGTTTATAATTATCTTTTAATATATTAACTTTTTAATATATTATTAGCTTTAATATATATTAAAGTTAATAATATAAATATTTTTTTATTAATATATTAATTTTTATATTTAATTTTTAATATATTAACATTTTAAAGTTTAATATTTTATTATTTTTTTTGTATATATTTATTGCGGGTCAGTCGTGGCGCTTGTGAGCAGTCAAAAACTATCCGCCCTAACTCGTGAGCGAGTCGAGCGCGCATATGTGCTTGATCGGCACAAACGTGAACTCAAGAATCTCTCTCCCCCAAAGTGTAATGAGGAGTAGTTTGTCGCCCTCGATTCTTCAAACAAGTTGTAACCGCAATCAGATAGTGAATTTCGATCAGCACAGACCCGGTCGCGTCGTTTTTTTCCCAGTTGAGGCGTTTTTTCACATCAAAATATCGTGTGTATATTTTCTCTCATTGACCGTGTGCCCGCTCGACCACTCTGTAAGGCAAGATGGTCCAAGTTACTCTGCTCCGACCGGACTCGAGTTTGGCCGCAACAATTATATATATTCAAATAAATATTTAATATTGAACAAACTGTTTTATTATTATTTGTACTCCGTAAATTCTGCGGTTTTTTAAATTATTATTAACACTTTTTAATATCCATTACTCTATAATACTGCACTACTGTTTCACACAACACTGCAAATACAGTTTTCCAAACAGTTTCATGAATTTTTTCACAACTGCAAAACAACTGATTCTTGCACCACTGTTTCCCACTACAGCTTCCTGCACCGCTGCAGCTTAGCCAAATAAGCCCTTTAATGATGATTGTTGCATCAAATACATTTCGTAATGATTTTAATAACATTTTGCAACGAATTGTCATTATCAAAGATGCTTTTTCTTATAATGACTGGACAATTACCAAGAACTTGTTTGGCTGCGTGGACCGCCCCATGCTGCCTAGCCCGTTTGTTGGGGCTGTATCCAGGCAACGCGATCCACCGCGCTTTAAAATCCGTGATTTTCCAGTGAAAATTTGTCGCAGGGAGTCCAATAAGGATGGCCTCCGCATGGATGGGCTCCATGGGACATCTGCGTCCCCAATCCATCCCAAAGTCTATATAGCTTCTACAAACAAGCAACATTGTGATTAAAAATCCTTATGCAACTGCATCTTTGAACAAATAATACCCTAAACTGGTCATTAAAATGAATTTTTTTAAAAAATTCCTATTTAAAAGTAATAGTTTTGTTTGAGATATAAGATTTAAGATTGGACGAGGAAAAATATAATTGATATGTAGTTAGAGAAGGAATTTGACACGGGCAATGTGTGGGCATAGACGCCCAAATGAGGGGAGGGGCATGAATGTAATTTTTGGGAATCTTTCCCTATCACTGTATATAAGTGAGCAAAGGCTTGTTGAATGACATGAATGAAATAATCTTTTGCTCACTCTTAGTTTCCCTTTGTATTCTTCCTCCTTAAGTTAGGATTAGGGTTAAACAAGGCTTCCCTCTTGCTCTTCCTCGGTCGAGCTCGGCTCCCGCCACTTCCCCACCATTGGGAAAGGCTGGTCAAACCAAGGTCGTGACTGTGACGGTTTGAGATGGAGATAAAATGGCATTCCTAAACGTGTCTCCTTCCCTGCAAATTGAATTGGACAAAGCAACATTCAAGGGGATTAGTGGTTCCAAATGAAGGTTAACCAGAGGCACAAAAAGATAGCATTTCCATTTTTTCAAATGCAAGGGAGAAATAACACTCAAACAAACAGAGTACAGAAACAAAGTGTGGGCACACATGGTGATAAGGTTGTATTTGAGTCACAAAACAAAGCTCTAGTAATTGTAAGAGCTAAAAGCTACACTAGAGGGAGCAACATTCATAGAAAAGCTACATATAATAACAAAATGAAAGTGAATACCCTAAGGTGACATTTAAAATTATTAATTAATGTTAACAAATAAAAAGTAAAGGAGTAGAACAAATGTATCATGAAAAAATCTTCAAAGGTTTTTGTAAAAAATACGTTCAACATGTGCATAATTTGTCGTGAATGAATGGGTTTGAAGGCCAGGTTTCACTCAATTTGTAAACACTTTCTTGAGTTTATAGAGCTTTAACCATCTAAAGAGACAGGGATATGCATACGCTCAATAAAAAATGATTCTCCTTGCAATTACAGAGGATTCGGGGTCCGTTTGGCACGATGTTTTTGCTTCGTTGAGACTGGACAAAAACATCGTGTTCATAAAATGTGTTTGAACATAAAAATGAATAGAGTTTCTTATGTGAGATCGGGCATTCATTAACGACGGTTCATAACCACTACGTTCACGATACCGACGTCTCTTTAAGATGAATTTTGGCAATTTAGAACGTAAAAGCATCTCCCCGTTATAAGGGAGAGCAGTTATCCTATCAAATCTTTTGTAAACTCTCGCTCGAAGAGGGATTCTTAAGGGGAACCAAACTCCCGGGTATAAGCACGAGCATGCCACCTGAGTTTGCACCCACCTCACTTACAAAGCAGTCCATTACTCTTCCCAACGTCTATAATAGTTACATAATATTGTAGCAATAAACTTGAGAGGAACAAAGGATAAAGCTTTCTGAAAAGCTGTCCCAAACAATTATCATATACTCAATTGAGCTGCTCCAAGATTCAAAAATCAATAGCATGAGACACATTTTTACCTCTCACAGTCACAGAGATGATTCAATTGAACACGTCGGAGAACTTCTCGACGACGAGCAGACCGGAGTCGATCGACTCCAACGGGTCCTTTCGAAGCCGGTGCCTCAAGCAATTCGGTATGACAGCGGCTACATCGTCGGCGAACACCGCATCCCTCCCCTTCAACGCCGCCAAGGCTCTTGCAGCCCGTTAGTGACGATATCTCCCCGGAGACCGTCGACGTTCAGCTCTGAGCACACCTTCGATATCTTCACTCGGATCTCGCGATCCATATGAACCAGAGAGAGATTGGTCCTGGCTGAAGTGATCTGCTGCTGGAGCTTCTCCTGATCCAAAGCATAGGATTCTCTGAACCCCTTTGGATCGGTATCGAAGCGAGCCCTTTCCTCGACGATCCTCACTCTCAGCTCGGCGTCCCTCACGGTGCCGACCTGCGCATGCATTCCGAATCGATCGAGGAGCTGCGGGCGGAGTTCTCCTTCCTCCGGGTTGCCGGAGCCGATGAGGATGAAGCGAGCGGGGTGGGAAATGGATATCCCCTCCCTCTCGACTGTGTTCCATCCAGACGCGGCGGAATCCAGGAGAACATCGACCAGGTGATCGTCGAGGAGATTGACCTCATCGACGTAGAGGATGCCTCGGTTGGCTTTGGCGAGAAGGCCGGGCTCGAAGGCTTTGACGCCTTCGGTGAGAGCCTTTTCTATATCAATGGTTCCGCAGACGCGGTCCTCGGTGGCTCCGAGTGGAAGATCTACCATGGTGATCTTGGTGGTTGTGGAAGGAAGCTTCTCCCCTTTCATGATGAGCTCCCTGACTTCAATTCCCATGGATTCGGGGTCGTCGGGATCGGAATTGAAGGGGTCTCCGATGACCACTTTTATCTCGGGAAGGAGGTCAATCAGTGACCGGACGGTGGTCGATTTGCCGGTGCCTCGGTCACCCATTATCATGACGCCGCCGATCTTGGGGTCGATGACGTTGAGGAGGAGGCAGAGTTTCATCTCCTCCTGGCCGACAATGGCGGTGAAGGGGTAGACCGGGCGTTGGACATCCTTGGCAGCTAATTTCTTGGCCTGGAGTTGAGGGTTTCAGTCCGAAACAGGGTTCTCGTGAAGGGGAACTGGAAATGGAAGTTACCTGGGCGGTCGAGCTGACTTCAGATGCTGCGACATTGGAGATACGGAGGCGGCGGAAACCCTTTCTCGAACTGCTTCTTGCTCCCATTTCGGAGCTGCCACGCCATGGAATTTGTGCTGTGAAGAGCTCAGAGAGCACGTTTTAAGCGGGAAAAGAAGAAGAACGCTTATGAGTTATTGTGGAATTGTTCGGCTGGTGGAGCTTACCGGGTAGGGAAGCCGGAGAAGGATAAGATAGGGAGAGAAGGGTCGGAGCTCCGCGGAAGGGTAGGGTTGCGGAGGAAGAGGAGGGCGGCGCTAAGAGCCCGGCCATAGGAGGAGGAAGAGGAGGAGGAGGCCGAGCTAGTGTGATTCGGCGTCCTCGGAGGAGGCAAAAGGGAATATAGCCGGCTGAGTTCCCGGAGAGTTTGGGATTGGGAGGCTGGTGATGATTGGGACAATGGGGGATAAGCTGATAGGAGCAGATGACGCCCAATACGGTCATTATATCGAAAATTCTCTAGTGCCACCGTGATTCATATATCTATGGGCATTTTAATACGGTGATTCGGCAACCCGTAATTTTACTTGTCGCACCCCAAAATTATCTAATTTTTCGCATTTTTTGAAATACGTCTTGTACATGCAATATCAGGAAAAGTGTTCAACACGAAAGTTGTAGATATCGACGAGATCTACAACTTTCGTGTTGATCACTTTTCCTAAAATGCATGTACAAGGCGTACTTTGGAATATGCCCAGATTTTGCGTCTTTTCAAAATACGCCTTGTATGTGCAATTTCAGGAAAAATGTTCAACACAAAAGTTGTAGATCTCGTCGATATCTACAACTTTCGTGTTGAACACTTTTCCTGAAATTGCACGTACAAGGCGTATTTCGAAAGGCGCGAAACATTGAGAGATTTTGGGGTGCGACTAGCCAATTACGGGTTGCGGTTAACAATCACCTTAATATTATAGTCTTATTACAGCTGCTATTACAGCCGTAAAACTGATTAAAATGCTCATGAGACACATAGCTCTATAAAGGAGACACATGAGCATTTTATGGTGTGATTTTAAAATTTGCTGATAAAATTTTATGGTGTCACCGTGGTTCATAGAGTTATCTGCCTCATGAGCATTTTAACCAGTTTTACGACTGTAATACTGCTTAAAATGCCCATGAGACACATTTTAAGCAGTTTTACCTCTGTAATACTGCTTAAATGCTCATGAGGCACATAGCTCTATGAACAGGGGTGGCTCCATAGGTGTGCCCAGAAAATCGAAATGTATCGAATCAAATCAAATCGATGCAACTGAATCAAATTTCATACTGAACCGACTAGTTCAGTTCAGTTCGGTTCAATTTAGGGTGGCTGAAAACTGAGCTAAATATTTTCGGTTTCGGTTTTAGGCTCGAAAAACCAAAACCAAAAGTAAATACGTCGCGATTTTACGGTATGCAGATTATATAACAGTGGAAGTAAGATTGCTGATACCCGCCAGTCGATTCTGTAAACTATAATATCCTTTATTTGACATTCTGATATTTCCAGCTAGGTCTCGCGGCTCGCCTCTTTCCTGCTAGGGCTCGCGGCTCGCCTCACTTGGCCGCTCACTATAACAACTCATGTAAAATTAAATTTGAAAAATGAAGGATAATACTATTTATAATAGTAGTGGCAGTTTTGTAATTAGGAAAGTAGGTTTTCTTCCCCCGCCCCTCCTTTATCTAGCCAATCGAAACCGCCGATTAAATCCCACTAGTTAAGGGTTCCAACAAATCGCGATCGCCGCTAGGTCTCCCGCTCCTGTGCCGGCTCCTACTTCCCGCGATCCCGCACCCAACGCCCTCAACTGCTACTGTTTGCGCCTCCAGCCGTTGCTCTATGTGCGCCACCGACTTCTCCTCCTTCGGGGCCAACAATCGCCTCTTCTTCCTCTCCTCAGGCCGACATCAGTTTTTTTGTCCCCTCCAAGGAGCCGGCTGCACAAGTCCTCGAGGCAACAACCCTCTATCCCTCTTCTCTCTTAGTCTTGGTTGGGATTTTGCAAAAGGAAAGCCTAGGGTTTGCTCGAAACCTCCTCTACTCGGAATTTTGAGCCCGGATTTGGTCTCCTTGGATAAGAAACTCATCCTTTCCCCCTCATTCAAATTTTATTGAAAATATTTTGCTATTTTTTGCGCTCTAATCAATGTATAACTTGTGATCCAAGTATTTGCCCTATTATAATCATCTAATCATGTTGTATTTTTATTTCTAGCGCCACTCATCGGATCGATTGGTGGGATCACTCAAATTTCTCTTTGATTTAGGGTTTATATAACCAAATCGCTGTCAATTCCCGACTTCTGCGTGGTAAACTTCTCTCCCCTCACCTTCGAGGGAGGTAAATTTCCAACATGCTCTTGATTTAGTTTTGTAAAATAAAATGTTTGTGCTAGCGTACGAATTTCTGTCATATCAGATATCAAGTATCGCCAGTGATTGTTTTTGAATGAGTTTAAATTAGGTTTCTTATTTTTGCTTCCGACGCTTAGCCACCGCCGTCAGTTTCAGCCTTATTTAAGGCAAGTAGAGAAATTTCACTCTCCCTTGCAAACATTGAATTTAATTTTATGTATTCCTTTACATGTTTTGAATTACACTCTTCAATATCTTATAGCATAAATTAGTATCATGTCTTGAAATGTTATGAATCAACAAATCATGAATCTTTAAATTCATTAATGTCAGAAGCAATAATTGAAAGATAATATTGAATTGATAGGACGCTTTAACTCGAGTTTTTGCTTAACTTGTAATAAGAACTAATGAATAGTCATAACAAACATGAATTTTTTGATAAACCTTGATGCCTTGCATTTATACTTGTACTAGAACCATGTGCATCAAATATAAACACTAACACCTTTCACAGATTATAACTTATGTCATTATGTGATAAAATGGCTGCTACTCCGGAGTAAGCTATCGATAACTTCTCAAAAAAGTTATCTTATACTTTAATTCATATCTTTTTGGCTGAAATTTTCTATAAATTCAAGTTAAAATGTATTAAATAAAGAATAATTTAGTTTTTATAAAAGTAAAAGTATTATGATCATTTTAATTTGCCTTTTGATGTAAGAATTCCAATATATCCACCTCGAGCAGTCAATGGTTTAGCTCATTTGGAGTGCATGAAAAAGTTGCAAAAGAGTTGTAATAATTTAATTGTATTTTGGAGCAGTTTTTAGTAATACTGGAAATGGACCTTTTGGAAGCGGCCGAGGTCCCACCACGTACCCGAAGCTTGGAAGAAGCTTCCCCTCCGCAACCAAAAGGCTGGGCGAGGTACTAGGCAGGCATGGATTGGGCGAGTATCCACTTGGGGGGACCTCGACCGCTTCAAAAAGGTCTATTTCCAGTACCCCTGGGGGGCTATTTATAGAGAAATCCTGGGGGGGGGGGGATAGGCGAGTATCCAGCTTCTGCCAGCGAGTTCCAAGAGATACTCGCTCATACTCGCGAGTTGCTCGCCCAAGCTCGCCACATCTCGCCTCTGCTCGCCTCTGCTCGACCAAGCTCGCCACATCTCGCCTCTGCTCGCCCAAGCTCTCCACAGCTCGCCTCTGCTCGCCCAAGCTCGCCCAAGCTCGTCAAATGGTCTGCGGATAGCCGTCTGCTAGGGTACTTCTGATCTCAACGAATTACAGGTTATACAATAACCACTCCTTTGTTGCACCTCGCTAAACCGATCCGGATTAGAGCTCAGTGGCCGCAGCTTGTCTCGCCCCACGACATCGTATAAAACAAGGCATTAACAAACCTAGTGTCATACATACATACACCATAGATCTTATTACATCACGAAAGTAGCAAAGTTCACTTATTTTCGCTCATCCGCATCTCTCATAATTCGTTTTATGGCCTCCTGTACTTCCAGACTAAACACTCGGGGCTGCTGTCCTTCACCAGTTGTGATTTGCGGCTCCTGTAATTCGAGATTGTACACTCGAGGTTGCGTCCATGATGCAGATGACTCGGTCACTGCCTTACCCTTTTTCTCATAAGATGCACCTATCTTTTTCCTACCCCTTGGAGGGCCACTCCAACAATCACGGGCTATATGTTCATGCTTCCCCCATTTAAAACATGTATGTGTCTCAACACGTTCTTGTCCATACGTTGCTCCCGAAGAAACAGTCGAAGGAGTTAGTTCAGTAGTCCTGAACCTCTTCTTGTCTCGTTTCCTAAACTTCGATTGTTCCGATTGTGGAACTTTGAATTCCGGATTTTCTGCCGCCAAGTTATTCTTGTCCTGCACCCATTTCAATTCTTTTTCCAGCGCACGAGATGTATCTACCAATGCTTGGAATCCTTGGTTCACCGAACTTGAGAGTGCCAACCTCAGCTCATCATGCAGTCCCTTATAGAACCTATTCGTCTTCCGCGCCTCCTCAGCAAAAATAGACCCCGCATAGCGCCCCAGCCTCGTAAACTCATGCAGGTAAGTATCAATACTACTCGTACCCTACACCAGACGTTGGTACTCATTTTCCATGGCAATTTGCTGCGACACTAGCAAATACTTGACCAGAAATAATCTTGAGAATTCTTCGATCGAAATCTCCTCTAATCCTCGACCTGTCAAGTGGTGCAATTCACTTTATCCCACCAAAGCCTCGCGTCTACTTCCAGCAGAAAAGTGGCTAAAGTAACTTTCTGCCCCTTCGCAGTCCTGATTGCTGTCAGGATCCTCTTTGCTCGTACGAGCCAATCTTCAGCCTGCGTTGGGGAACCCGCCCCTCCAAACGTAGGTGGATGAAACTCCATAAACCGTTTCAGTTGCTCGTCAGCTGCTTGCTCATCAACCTGAACCTCAACACGCTCTTGCCTTGCACAAAGCCGTACTGGCACCCTGCAGGCCTTGCCTGCCCAATAGGCTGTGCATGTAATACTGCGAGCGCCGTCTCAGTAACCAAATGTATGGTCTCCGCCAAGGGAGGAGGTGTAGGCATCTCAGTTGGTGACGTACTCTCATCAAATGCTGGGGCTCAGACTGCCCAGCACCACTCCTCGTCACTTATCAATGTACAAAATACCATTAACGACCATTCCATAATGGCGAATATACATTATCTACACGCTCACGTTTCTCAAACACATGTATTACATTTCTAGTGGACATTCGTGAGTTCAAATATGTTCTTCCTACCACAAACCTTGCTCTGATACCACTTTGTAACGCCTCCATTCATCATATGAAATATAACGGTGGGTCCAGCCGGGCCCCACGCCATATTTTACGGACAAATGGCGGAATTACGTATGAATATCAAAATCACGTTCTACTCGCATCCTAACTCAGAGCATTCTAGCGAAACCATTTTAAGGTTCAAGAACTCATCACAATGAATGTCCACTAAATATATAAACCACACATTTATATATATCACCAGGAATTTATACAAATACACAAACGCTCATGCCTTAAGGCCTTACAAGTTTCTCTTTACAAATATATGGCTTCATACATCGTCACGTAGGCCGGCCACACATGAAATCCAAGACTTCGCACGGCCTTCAAGGGCCTTTGAGCAATAAGAGCTTCAACCCGTTCAATCCAGATCAGTCCGTCAGCACCTACAGTTGGATATCCACCCCAAGAGTGGTAAACAAAGCAACAGTCAACATTAGCTGACCAATTATAACGGCCCTACACCTTACCTGGGGCAGTGGTTCCTTCCTTATATGCATCGCAATTACAACATATAACTATCAAAACAAGTATCACAACAGTATCACAAGCGCCCACCTCCGCTAGACGCTCCGTGTACTCAGGGCACATTACGGTGGACTGGACTCCTTGGCACCACCACCGAGCAGAAGTTTTTAACTTGTTGGTTGGGTGGTCCTAGTTTACCAACACGTATGCTGGGGACATTCCGTCCATCCCACTCAGAGGTGTTAATCTCACGGCAAACTTGAGCATTTAGATCGACCCACCATTGTGGTGTGACAAGCCGGGTCGGGGCCGCATACGTCCATGCATTGCTACCAATCGATCTCTCACAACACAGGTCCAGGTCAGCCTTTTCCCGTTCCTCAATTCGTCAATAGCGCAGATCTTGATGCGGGTCGGCCTTCCCTTTCCTGCTCCGCACACAACTCTCGCAGAGCCGCTTTCAGGCACATCCAGAGCTTTCTAGGTATTCATAATCCATAATCATCCACACAATACACGGAGAGTTCTCCAGTTCACAACATAAACATCACCAATCCAAACTGCCCGTCCGGGGGCTCACACAACATGTCTATGTTGTACTACATATTTCTGGCTCTAGATACAGATTCAACCTGGACACTTACGCTGTCCATCGCTTGGTGGAGGATTCCATGCTTATGCATAACATAGGACTTTGCTTGTCCAAGAAGGAGATCGTTACCCTTGACGATCACTTGGAGTCATGAACTAGCCGGATAGAAATCACCGCCACAGCCTTGCCTCCACGAATCTAAACTCGGCTCTCGATTCGGCACGCTAAAGATCCTCCGGCAGCCGGCTTCCTTCCCTTCCTTCCTCTCCTCCCTTCCTATCTCTTGAGAAAGAGTAAGTCAAAGATGAATGGAAGTTATCCTTCCATTCTCGGTTTTATAACAGCAGGGAAGGTCCTGGACCCTTAGATCCAAGTTGAAGGAAGAGAACGGCCACGATTTGCCCAAAAATATCTATTTTTGGGCTGACACGGCTTGTGACACGGCCGTGTTCCTTAAGCGGCAAAGGAACCGACTTAAACCCAACTAGGACACGGGGTTAGACACGCCCATGTTAACCTCGACACGCCTGTATAACTCAGTACACGCCCGTGTGGCATGACGTGTTCCTCAATCGACACAGGACCAAAACTAACCCGAAGAGGACACGGGTTCCCGACACGCCGTATCGATTTTGACACGCCCGTGTCAACCAGAACATGATCGCGTTCGCTGTCTCGAGTGCATTTCATCAACCACTCGAGAAGTTCGTCGACCAGAGGAGGACACGGCCTAGGACATGCCCGTATCCCAGGTCGTGTGCCTCACTCGAGGCACACTCGAGGCCCACTCGAGACCTACCGAGATCCACTCGAGTGCACAGAGCAGGACACGGCCTGGGACACGCCTGTGTCCCAGGCCGTGTCGCCCAGCTTGAACCCACATTTGGGATTTGGGGTGTTACAGGGTGTTCCGATATTTCGTGAAACTGTCGAGCGCCTCGACTCTTGGGTGATTTGGGCATGCTCGGAAGGTGAGAGAACGAGTAGTGAGTTATAAATTATTCTCGACGATGTACAACCTCGGGCTCGCAAAGAGCCCTCAAGAAGCAAACGGAGCGAGATAGGCAAAGGGGACTAGGAGGGCCCACTCGCAAGCGGCGAGATGATGGGCTCTCCAAGGGGCAAAACGCCCCGTCTAAAAGCGAGAGGGCCCCAGAAGCGAGAGGGCCCCAGAAGCGAGAGGGCCCCAGAAGCGAGAGGACCTCCAAAGGCGAGAGGCGCCGGCGAGACGGGCGGCGGGTCCTTCTCGCCGGCAGGCCCCTTTTCCTCTCGCCAGGGGGGGGGGGAGAGGGTTTTTTTTACTCTTTTCCTATCAAAGCAGGGCTTTTACTCTTCTACCCCCGGGTATTTTTACACCTTTTACCCTTGGTGGGCTGCGTATAGCTCCTCAGAACAGCGGAGTTTGGCTGTTGGCAGGCCCAGCCAAGGGTACCCCAGTAATTTCAAGGCTGGAGCAGTTTTTGTTATTTGTCAGTTCAGATTCTG